>CM073765.1:50301377-50914132 GCA_037127475.1 Arma custos
TCAACCGCCAGATTCCCCCCCACTTTATAGAGAATGGGTGAGCCCCAGGAGGATCCTAGATCCCATCTGACCCATCTCTGGCCGCTAACAGATTAAACAAATGTTTTGCTAGCAGTGGGATTTGATCCAGGATTTTCAGCTTGGCAACTCAGTGCTCTACCTCTGAGCCTAATAAATATGCAGAAACATATATGAGCCGTTTATTTTGAAAGTGGCCTAACTCCGTTTTTCAATTTTTTGCCAGTTACCATGGTTACATGTACAACTTCACATTATATATCAGTGAAACATTTCAGGTTGCTGATATTCCGAGCAAATACGATAAGTTTTTGACCCATAAGTTTTCAGAATTAGTTCAATAACTGAACCGTGTAGTTTGAAAGTGGCCTAACTCCATTTATTTTATACTTATATCAAGATATTTACTATTGATAATGTCTGAAAGCAGTGGTGAAGGGTCGGAAAGGTAATAATTTTATTGTAAATGAAATGAGACAAAAAGATTTTATATCAACAAAATTATTAGAAGACGCAATTTTTAAAAGGGTAAAGAATTCTGTCTGATGGAGAATCAGTAAACTGGTTGCAAATATGCGTTTTGTTAGAAATGAACCGTATAAAATTTTCTATAAGACATCAATGAATGAGAATGAAAATTTGAAAGTCCTGAATTTATTACCACGTCGGGGTAGACCAAGAAAATTCGAAAATATTGTATTGACACCACTCTATAAAAATATCAGACAAATAACAACAGCAAAATTCAAGGACATGATTGACCTTTTGTGATATATACCACCGGAACATGATGATTTCTTCAAATCCCTTTCACACGAGCAAAATGTAGATGAATAGTAAATTGTTTTGTAATAAATTTATGTTTGTAATTTTATATGTTCTTTAATTAAAAAATGTTTTGAATCGCATAAATTGTGTTTCCGAAGTGTTTTAATAATATGTAAAATAAATTGAGGATTGTTTTTTCAATTTTCAATCTTAAATTATGTTGAATGAACTTGGGCACCTTCAAATTTTATTATGAATCTGGTTGTTAATTTTGAAAGTGGCCTAACTCCATTCTTCATAAGAAAACGCACATTATTCACTTAATAATTGTTACAATTTTAATAGCAACCATAAATTTAACACCCTTAGATACACTTAAGCAGTACGACTCATTGATATCATATATGTATATTTTTAAATTCATTGAAACGCAAACCCTTAAATATCTCCATTTGAAGATAAATGGAGGTAGGCCACTTTCAAAATAAACGGCTCATATATTTTTTTACTCCTACAGGTATGGTGTCACCGGCTTTCTTATTAGTGTTCTTTTTCCTCCCGGAGAAAATGTACGGAGTTAAAATTAATTTTAGAAAATTTTAAGTCCCCTAAGAATACGGTCTTAATATTTACTTTAGTGATAGGAACTCTCCATTGATTTATACCTGAGCCGTGGAATTGGGTTCTTGCTGGCCACCGCTAGCATCTATTGTGTAATCTCTTATGTCATCACTCAGGATTCGGTGAATCATTTCCACTTCAGGTAGTAAAATAGTCATGACGGAATGTTACACATATCGTCTGCTGTTTTAAAAAATTATTTATGTTCATATAAACTATTACGAAGCCAACAGTTGCGCAAGGAGGTGATTTAGCCGATATCATTCACAACCGCAAGTTCACCGTATAGCCACATTAAAAATATACATAGCATATTCAATAACAAACCTCATGAATATTTCAAAGCTCCTTCAAAAGAATTGACATTTTTGAGGCATCAGTAGCAGTTGTATTGGTTAAAGCATTTTAATTCAGGAACGACATATCTGATATTACGTTTCCAATTTTTTTTTTAATTTGGAAACGTAATATTTTGAGTTGTATCATGTTTAAACTTGAAGTTTTATGGGAAATAAATATTTTCTTTTCAAATAAAATATTTTAAAAATCATATCATATAACAATAAAATAAATTATAGTAGTGTTTAATGACTTAACAATATAAAAAAAAAAAAAAAAAAATAACGATCAATTAACATTCTCCCCGTGTATACATCGCAAATTGCGAGAATATAGGATCAGGGAAAAGAAGGGATATGACTGACCGAGAAGCGAACCAGGATGGCCGAGATGGTTAAAGCACCACCACGGAGATGTGGGAGACCCGGTCCTGGTCATATCTTTTCTTCAAATAAAATAAAATATTTAAAACATTAATAAACGTATTTCAATGCCATCATTACAATAGAAATTCATTGCTTTACCAATATCTAAAATTTTATTTTTTGTTTAAATCACGTGGTACTTTCAAAACTACTGAAAAATTAGTTGTTTTTTTTTTTAGTAATGACATTTTTCTTTTGAATGAGTGATACACAAAACTAAAATATATGTTTCCACTCACACTTCAAAAGTGAAAGTCCAATATAATAATGCAAGCAGTGTCATTACCAATATTAATCCGATATATTTCTGTTCATTAATTTTCAACTTTATAAATAGTCAAATTATCGTTCAAATGAGCCTCTAGATTGTTCTAAAATAAGTTATCGATTTAAATATAAAAAAGCTAAAATAAAGTGAAACCGATTTTCAAAATGGTCAAGAACAAAACCGCCTTAAATTCAATGGTAAAGTTCAAAACGTTATATCCTCGGTAACATTGAGCTGACAATTGTTGTTTTTTTTTTGGAGGGCATTTTAACATGTTTTGAATAAACGTGAAAAAAGATAGTTTGTGACTCCATTAAATGTTCTTTTCTTAATTGATTAATTAAGTTCTTCTTTTCTCTAAAGCGTAATACTAGTCCGATAATAATGCATCACATACATGTTACGTTGATGACATATATGTGTTATGTTTATAATAATACATTTTAATATCTGCTGTGATAGGTTTTGAGCCACTCCTACAAAATTCAACCCCTACATCATTCGTTTAATTTTTATTTTATAATTGGACGCAGTTTAGCTGAAAGGACTCAACCCACACCATGGTCAAAAATGAGTTATATATGCCAAAGAGGTCCTAAAGGTTGGTTCTTAAAATTTTTGTATATTTTGCCCTTACATGATTATATTTCAAAATATTCCAAATACAACATCATTACAGCAATACACACCTGAAGTAAAAACCTCGATAAGTCAAAAATGACGTATTGTGGGTTGAGTCCTTACTGCTAAACTACGTCCAATTAAGAGATCAGATAATGTTTTCTATATATAATAATATGAGTTTTTAAGATCTTGAAACAGTCATCGGGACCAGGGAACTGAGTTTCTACGGCCACTTGGTCAGAATGAACAATAAGAGGCTGAACAAAAGAATTTTCGATAAAGTCTTAAGCTATCGGTGCCTATGTGAAACAAATAAAAGAGGAGCTGGATAGGCTAAAAATCAAGGATAAGGACTGCTTGGATAGAGAGCTTTTCGGGAAAAAATAAAAGAAGTTGGGATTCTTGCAGGAAGGAAGGAGAGACGAGGGAGAAAATGGACTAATGAAGAGCGAGAGGAACAGTCCAGGAAGATGAGAGAGTATTGGAGTAGAAGGAAGGCGGAGAGTGTGAAGAAGATTATTAAGCGATGTTCGCGTGGTCCTTGCTGGCCGATTCGTGTAAAAAAAATTCATATTTCTTGACAAATGTTAATAAATTACAATTCCTTTTGACGAGAAAACGGTTGACTGTTAAGGTGTTTCCTATTTTTTGACTTTTGAAAAGTAACTCCGTCAATCCGCCATTCGCCTGTACCATCTAAAATACAAACCTCTGATTTTTATTTATTTTTTAGAAAGGGTTCAAGGGATAACTATCTCGTATCAAAGTTTTAAAAATTTATAACCAGCAGCTCAATGTACATAGAACAGTCATATTAAATCCTAATTAATAGAACACATAACAGGACACGAAACAGTGGATGGGCTACCCATTTTAGTGCCAGGACAGGGTGCAGTTCAGCTTATGGCAGTTCCTAAAGTCAGGGGAGGAACTGCGGAGGCACTCTGCTTCAGCCCTTTATGACTATTATATTTTGGAACTTACTGTTCTAAACCACTAATATCGATATGATAAACCACCTTGTTAGTACAAGTTATTATTTTGTTTATGCTTATACCAGGTCTGCAAGTTTAAAATGTCGTTTTAATTCCAATAGAATGCGCTCTTAGCCTATTGAAGGATTTGCTTATCTCTAAACGCTATTTTGTTTGTTAGTCATTTGTTTACAAAAGTCAGTTGTTTTTAAGTCGTTTACGTGGACGTATCATACCTTTCTTTGGTGTTAAAAATGTCTAATTTTAAGCCAAATAAAGATCATTTGCGGCATGTCATGATTTTCTTATTCAATCAAAAGAAAAAGGCATCTGAATGTCATCGAATTCTTGTTGAAACTTATGGCGATCTTGCTCCAACCGTCAAGACATGTGAATGTTGGTTTCAAAGTTTCAAACGTGGTGATTTTGATGTTACTGATAAAAAACGAGAAAATCGACCAAAAAAGTTTGAGGACGTCGAATTGCAATCTTTATTAGACGAAGACAATACCCAAACCCAACAAATGATGGCAGAACAGTTGAATGTCACTAGACAAGCCATTTCCGATCGCCTGAGAGCTATGGGAAAAATTCAAAAGGTTGGAAAATGGGTTCCACATGAATTGGACGAACGACAGATGGAAAAACGAAAAATTGTGTGCGAAATACTGCTTTTACGCCATGAAAGAAAGGGTTTTTTGGATCGAGTTGTAACTGGCGATGAAAAATGGATTTATTTTCAGAATCCCAAACGAATAAAATCATGGGTAACGCCAGGACAACCATCCACATCGAGTGCAAGACCGGATCGTTTTGGGAAGAAGACAATGCTGTGTGTGTGGTGGGATCAGAAGGGAGTAGTCTACTACGAGCTTCTCAAACCCGGCGAAACAGTCAATACCGACCGCTACCGACAACAAATGATCAATTTGAGTCACGCATTGATCGAAAAACGCCCAGAATGGGCTCGTCACGTCATTCTTCAGCATGATAACGCTCCTGCACATTCAGCCAGATTGACTAAGGAAACGATTTCTTCGCTTGGTTGGGAACTCCTACCCCACCCGCCGTATTCACCTGACCTGGCGCCTTCTGATTATCACCTATTCTCATCGATGGGACACTCATTGGCTGAGCAACACTTTAACAATTTGGAGGATGTAAGAAAATGTCTCGATGAATGGATTTCAAATAAAGATGAATGGTATCCATAAATTGCCCGAGAGATGGACAAAATGTGTAGAAAGCGAGGGCCAGTACTTTGAATAAAATATATTATACTTTTTTTTAAAAATTAAATTATATTTTAAGAAATAAACGACATTTTAAACTTGCAGACCTGGTAGTTAGATAATTTGTGCATGCTCGCCCTGTTTATATTTTTCATTTGCTGGTAGCGACCCCTAATTATTACTTTAAAATATGAAAAACACAAATAAACATATATGTGTGTCTTAGAAAAAAATAAAAGTCGAAATAAATTTTTAAAAAAATTTTGCCCAAATAAGAAGCTTTCTACTGTGTATACCTTGAGCAATGTTGAAAAAAGTAGGATGGTTGCATTCAATGAGTTTTAAACTCATAAATAAAACTTTTATTCACTGCTATTCAGTACTTGATGAATAAAAGGAATATTTACTTTCGGCTGAATAAAACTGACCTGGGTCAAAAAGTAGCCACTTTATGGGCGGAAGTTAAAACCTCCGAAGGTCGTCCCTATCTCCGCCATCACCGTGCCCAAGTTAAAGATTCTCTTCACAGGTACCGCCACTAATCAATATTCAAGTATATTCAAAATATAAAAATAAATGTTCTCAACAATTTTAAATCATTTTCAGAGGATTTAAAGCGGAATTATTGAATAAAAAAGAACATGTGGCAAATACAGGTAATTTAAATTTTGGATCGACAAGAATTTTCTTACAAACTTTAGTTCTGACACAGGAGTGTATGACCACAACCTTCAGAATATAAATATAAATTTGAATATTTAAAAATCAGGGCATGACGATTACTTAAGTAATTTTAAATAAATTTTTGAGCAATTTTGAAAAGTGGTCAGGTAGTGCAGTGCAGTCAGAAAATTTTACATATAATATAATAGTACCTTTTTATATAATACCTTTTTTATATTACTAAATTTGTTTATAATATTATATTACCTTTTTATATTATACATAATATATAATATTTAGTATACATTGTACTTCTACTTATTTTATTTTGTGCCATTATCACAGCTGAGAATAAAACAAAACAGAATAAAAATATCAAGAGAGCAAAACCAAAGAAATGTTGGTACAAAATAAAATAAAAGTTTTACTTATTTGTGTAAGATTTATTGACTGCGTACCATATTCAACAATGCTTAACACATTGCCAATAATATTTTGCTGAAATTTGCTGTAAGACCGGTGATTTTATCATGTATCAATATAATTTTTATCATATATATTATAATATCAGTTTACTACGTGCCCAGAGCTTATCACCAAAACGAGATTTCTTGTTCCCGGTCACCAACAAATGTCTAATGAAAACGAGATATCTCGTTCCCGGGCGTCAATGTGTTAAGATAAACCCATTCAACCATTTCCACATCAATAAATAAATTTTGTTATTTGTTGTTAAATTGTAAAGTGATTATTAAAGCAAATAAAATAATTATAATTTAAAAAATAGGGGGATTAATGCCTTGAAACGTCAACAAACTTAGAATTTGCTAACATTTTGGAGGTATAACTGTCTCATTAACATTCATGGAATAGACAAACTCCATAAAAAATTTTGAAGAATACTAATACCCTATGTAGGTAACAAGTTATTAATACTACATTATTATAATAAGAATATTGATATTATTAATTTTTAATGATCAATAATAGAATTTATAAACCCTTAGAATTGTCACTTGTGTGCTTTGAAAGTAAGATTCTGAGAAGGATTTTTGGGCCTGTGTGTGATAAGCATGTGTGGAAATTGAGAAAAAACACTGAGCTTATGCATCTCTATAAAGCAAATTAGGCAGTTGATTTATATCTAAACGTCTGAGATAGGTATGGCATATTGCAAGAATGGGTGATAATGAAATCCACTAAAAGGTTCCTCAATGAAAAGATTTTTGGACGCAGAAAAGTGGGTTGACATTGCTTGTGGTGGGTAAATTGTGTGGCTGCAGATACGCAGAAAATTCTGAGGATACAGAAGAACTTGGGATCACCAGATGGCATTGAAGGATGTTCTAAACTTAAGAAAAACTTCAGCACGTTCAAGAATTTCGAAAAAGACGAAGTAAGAACAGGCACAATTTGGAAAGAAGAAAGAAAGCAAAGCCACCAATGAAAGAGATATGGTAGAGAAGAAAAGAAGGAAAAAACAGTTGAAAAAAAGGGAGTAAAATCGTAACAATCATAAGAAAAACAATTTTTTTTTATGAAAAATTTTTTCAAAAAATTTCTAAACTAAATAAATGCATCAATTCATAAAAACTTACGAATAAGATCTGCAAATATTTTTATGGAACAAAATTACTTAAGATATACAAATAAATAATTATATGATAGAAGGGCATTCTAGATAACTTGAAGTGCCCTAACAATGTTATCAAACAAAAGCTACACATCATTAATCAATGTCACACACACAAAATTATCATATCAGGCAGTCACAAGAACAAATGTCATTAATGATATCAGAAATTAATTAGTTTAAGAGTTTTTTCTAAACAAATTTTTAACATTCCTGAACAAACTTTCACTATTTTATTGCTACTGTAACTTTCTCATAAGTATTCTTTATTAAAAAAAAAAAAAACCTGTACCACTACAACCCGTGAAGGGTCTGGGGTTCAGTACAAGGTAGAGACTGTACTGTTTCATGGAAAACGGTTCTGCAAGGAGGTGACTTGTCCTAGGTCACTCTCAAACTTGAGCGTGACCTAGGACAAAATTGAGTACCCTATTTTTATAATATTTTAAAGAGGCTGGGTGAGCCCCCGGAGGGTCCTAGATCCTATATGATACATCTCCAGCTGCAAACAGACTAAATAAAAGTCTTGCCTGCAGCGGGATTTGAACCAGGATTTCCAGATTCTTGATTAAATATATATACAATGAGCTAGATAAACTGTGAAAAATTATGTTATGTATTAATCGAATTAACCATACTAGGAGTTTTCGAAAAAATAACAACACAAAAGAAATTGAGCGATACGACTTACCAATGATTTCTCCAATGCCAGTTTCCTTCTTTCTTGAAGTACACTATCCGTTTAAGTCTTAAAGCCCAGCAGATTTTGAAACAAAATAAACCACATTTCCACAGCAAAACTAACAAAATTCACTTGAACATACACTGAACATTTGTCACACTTCATTTATATTATTTAATATTACAATGAAATACTCAGAGAAACACACACAATCCCAAAAACCAAGAAATAAAAACTAAATTAGCCAGATTAATGCAGATCTAAAACAATATGTGATTAACCAACAAAATCAAGACTATCAAATTGCATCTAAGAATGTAAAAATCCAAATATTACTATTACCAGATACAATATTTGATGCTATTTTTATTTTTCTAATATTTATATTAATTGTGGTTAGCATAACCACTGGGCACTAAGCCCAAGATCGCGGGTTTGTAGTATGGCAGATGGCCCTAGGATTTTTTAAAAAATTCTTGCTTATGCCATCCTTCGGAAGGGACGTTAAACGGGGGGCCCGAGCCTAACGATGTCAGGTAGTCATTAAAAATTAACTTTCATCATCATCATCCTGAGCTTCAACTCCTGTAGAGTCAAGGCCTCCTATTAAACTTGGATAGGCAAATTTTATAGCTCCCACTGTAGCATTGCCCGAGTAGCCGTAGTAGCATTAAGCGACATTAAATAAACAAATTAGCAACAATTTTATTTAGCATTATGAGAAAGATGTTAATGCATATTTAAGGATTTTTCAACAAAAATAATATCTTAGAAGACTGTAAAATTGTCAGGGAGTGCAGTCAATAAATTAAACTATTGACTAATTAAACCATTTCCATATGAATATGAATAATAGTAAACAGGAACAAAAAAAATAAATATTTATTGACTGACCTCCAGACCATTTTACACTCTTCTAAGATATATCCAGTCAACCATTTCCACATTATATTTAATTGTTTTAAAGTAATTTTATCTATTTATTTATTATTTTTGGGTCTTTTGTGGAAAAGACTCACCAGTTATATTTTATAAATGATGCTGGTTAATTAAGTAGTTTTAACAATATTGTTGTTACCTGTGTAGTTAACCCTTTAGCGACCGTGAACTACTATAATAGTCCGAGCGTGCCGTGCCGTGGGGACTGTGGACTATTATAATAGTTTTGCTTCTCCGGCGTTTCTAGACCATGAGCTACAATAGTAGTTCAGTTTCTAGAGCCATCTAGGTGTCTGCATGACAAGCTGAAATACTTTTTCTTGACAACAGATGTCGTACAAATTCACTTTTGGCTATATTATTTTTCGTAAAGTGTCTCTGTCGTGTTTCGGCATTTATCACACTCAAAAGAATTTTTAATTGTATAAATTTGCATATAGACATTTCAAAAAAATAAAGTATATGTATAAATTTGAATATAATTGTATAATTATTTAAATAATTAAAATTAATTTACAGTAATTAAAAAAAAATAAATTTAAAAACATGTTTTTAAATCCACCAGTGCCAGTCCATTCATCATTCCAAGTCCGGATCAAAAAGGATGATGGGAAACTATAAGGAATTAAATAAAAAAACATGATTTCAGAGTCAAAAAGTAATCGGTTCAGCGGGCACGGTTGACTTTTCTACCACTCGGTCCAGCCAGCCCGCTCTGGCCCGGCCGTATTCGGTCGCTAAAGGGTTAATTATATTCCAATTATATCATATGTTAACTGATATATTTTTAATTGACATTGAACCGGAACATGATGAATATATTCCAGTTAATTGAACTCATAACAAATGATACTGCTCTTAAGTTTCTACAGTGCCAAGATAATATGCATTGGTAGTACCAAGGTAAGAGCAAAAGAACATCAAATGAAGGTACGACTCAATGACAAGAAGGAATGCAGAACTGAGGTAGGTTTTCTATGCAGAACATGGCAGAAGAAGTTTCTACTCCCTTTAAGAAAGGCAATTCTTTTGATATATTCTTGGCTAAATGAGTGTACAACAGTAAAGTTCTTCCATAAGGAATTAGGCCAATGTAGTCATACAATAGTTGATAGAATAAACTATGAGAAATATGTGCAAGTGACTTATTATCAAAACCTATGTTGATTGGAAGAGAGTGATTGTGCATTGATATAGACAAGTCCTGCTTCTCTATAATATAATGTGGCAGACATACTCGGAGGATTAAATCCCTGTGGGCTGTAGTGAAAAACATAATAAGAATGTAGAACGACTAGGAGAGGCATGTAGGTGTCCTGTCTGGGCAAACTATATGAGGAAGAGATATGGGAAGGAGCGCTTGTTTCAAAAGATATTTGAATGCAACTCTGAATTTTAGATTTATTATGTATTTAGATTATCTATTAAAATACATATTTTTTCCTCCTCAATGCTCCTTACTTTGTTACGAACAAAGTCATATTTATAATTATATTTATTTATATATGATTGGCCTTAATGTCAATCCTTTCATGACAAACTTTATTCCCACTCAAACCCTCTAGTTCCAAACCTAGCAACCTCTTGAATTCCTGATAATTCTACGAGGCGTCTGAAAATAAGATGGCCTCGCGGCCTTCTAAGTTGAATTTGTTATTCTAGTACTGCCAGTGTGAAGTTCTTCTACTTGTCTTCATCTCATGACATTATATACCAGTAAATATTTTTTTTTTTAAATTAGGAGAATAAAAGCTAATTTTATCATGCATTATATATATATATATATATATATATATATATATATATATATATATATACATATATTATATTATAATTTTTTAATGCATGAGCATTAGACGTGAGGATCTTGTATGTGAATGCGTGCAAGAGAGAGGGAGGTAAGACTTACAAATTTCTTTCACCTAAATAAACCATATACCAAATAATAAGATTTTTTTTTTAAATGTATCTTTGATGTGCAGCTTAATCTTCAGATGGTAACAGAAGAAAAATAAAGATTTAATTAACATCAATACCTCTCAAATACATATAATTTGATTTTCTTTGTCACATCAATATGAAATAATGAACTATATCTTAACAAACAATATTGTCTAAATGAATATTAACATATAATTTAAATAATTAGAGAATTACTTAGGAAAATCAAGTAACAGGAGAGTAACAGTGATCCTGATACGCCTTAAGAAAACTAGACCAAGCTATATTCAAAATTAAAACCTCTCTACTATATCTAACTTGATTTGATTTCCTTCAGGACCTCAGTATGGAGATCTAATAAATCTCTTTCTATGATATTAAAAATTAACAGAATATTTTTCACGATTTTTTCATTTTCTGGAACTATTTCATCCTGAATTGTCGAAAGAAAACTAAGCTATATTTAAAATTAACACCTCTATACTCTATCTAAATTGTTTTGATTTCCCTCAGCATCAGTATGAAATAATGTACCAACCCTAATACAAATAATAATGTACCAGCCGTAATAAAAACCAAGGTCGACATGAATAGAAATCCAACAAATAAATTAATCAATGCTATCAAGTAATGGTCATTCCCACATGTAAAGCCATGTCAAAATGAATAAGCATAGCATTTTTAAAGCAACAGTTCAAGTAATTATAATGGAACATTGACAAAAAAAAACTAGTAATTTATGAATCTAAATAAATATTTATAAATTTATATTTGGTGCTACAGATTTGTAATTGTCTGTTCTGTATGCGTTAAAGCCATGGCCTACCAGATCTCTTTCTCACTACAATTAATACAAAAAAACCCAGTATATTTGTTGAAACTTATTTTTGGAACGGTTCCAACCTGAAATACCAAAACCAAACCAAACCAAGCTAGACCTCTCTACTGTATATAACTTGGTTTGGTTTCTTTCAGCACATCAGGATGAAATAAAGAACAATACCTACCAAAAACCATTGTTAAAATCTAAATGAATAGAAAAACAATTTATTTTCTGAAATATTTTCATTCTGAAGTACCTAAACCAAACCGAACCAAGCTATACCTCTCTACTATATATAACTTGGCTTGGTCTCTTTCAGCACTTCAGTACGAAATAACGAACCAACCCTACTAAAGGCGTTGGCGAAATCAAAATGAATAGAAAAACATATTAAGAAATGAAGTTTATTTTTGGAAATAATGAACCATACCTACCAAAAGCCATTGTCCAAATCCAAATGAATAGAAAAACAATTTATTTCTGAAACAGTTTCATCATGAAATACCTAAACAAAACCAAACCAAGCTATACCTCTCTACTATATATAACTTGGCTTGATTTCTTTCAGCAGCTCAGCATGAAATAATGAACCAACCCTACTAAAGCCGTTGGCGAAATCAAAATGAATAGAAAAACATATTAAGAAATGAAGTTTATTTTTGGAAATAATGAACCATACCTACCAAAAGCCATTGTCCAAATCCAATTGAATAGAAAAACAGTTTATTTTCTGAAACAGTTTCATTCTGAAGTACCAAAACAAAACCAAACCAAGCTATATCTCTCTACTATTATATAACTTGGCTTGGTTTCATTCAGCACTGCAGCATGAAATAACGAACCAACCCTACTAAAAACCATTGTCGTAATCAAATTGAAAAGAAAGACAGTTTATTTTCTGAAACAGTTTCATTCTGAAGTACCAAAACAAAACCAAACCAAGCTATACCTCTCTACTATATATAACTTGGCTTGATTTCTTTCAGCACTTCAGTACTAAATAATGAACCAACCCTACTAAAACCGTTGGCGAAATCAAAATGAATAGAAAAACATTTTAAGAAATGAAGTTTATTTTTGGAACAGGTTCATCCTGAAATACCAGAACAAAACCAAACCAAGCTATATCTCTCTACTATATATAACTTAGTTTGATTTCTTTCAGCACCTCAGCATGAAATAATTAACCAACCCTACTAAAAACCATTGTCGAAATCAAAATGTATAGGAATTCAATTCAAGTAATGAAATTTATTTTCTGAAACAGTTTCATCCTGAAATACTAAAAGAATACCAAACCAAGCTATATCTCTCTACTATATATAACTTAGTTTGATTTCTTTCAGCACCTCAGCATGAAATAATTAACCAACCCTACTAAAAACCATTGACGAAATCAAAATGTATAGGAATTCAATTCAAGTAATGAAGTTTATTTTCTGAAACAGTTTCATCCTGAAATACTAAAAGAATACCAAACCAAGCTATACCTTTCTACTAAATATAACTTGGTTTGATTTCTTTCAGCACCTCAGCATGAAATAATGAACCAACCCTACTAAAAACCATAGTCGAAATCAAATTGAAAAGAAAGACAGTTTATTTTCTGAAACAGTTTCATCCTGAAATACCTAAACAAAACAAACCAAGCTATACCTCTCTACTATATATAACTTGGCTTGATTTCTTTCAGCACTACAGTACGAAATAATGAACCAACCCTACTAAAGCCGATTGTCAAAATCAAAATGAATAGAATAGCAATTTATTTCTGAAACAGTCTCACCCTGAAATACTAAACAAAACCAAACCAAGCTATACCTCTCTACTAAATATAACTTGGTTTGATTTCTTCCAACACCTCAGCATGAAATAATGAACCAACTCCGGGTGCAAATGAAAATGAATAGAAAAACATTTTAAGAAATGAAGTTTATTTTTGGAACAGGTTCATCCTGAAATACCAGAACAAAACCAAACCAAGCTATACCTCTCTACTACATGTAACTTGGTTTGATTTCTTCCAACACCTCAGCATGAAATAATGAACCAACTCCTGGTGGAAATGAAAATGAATAGAAAAACATTTTAAGAAATGAAGTTTATTTTTGGAACAGGTTCATCCTGAAATACCAGAACAAAACCAAACCAAGCTATACCTCTCTACTATATATAACTTGGCTAGATTTCTTTCCACACCTCAGCATGAAATAATGAATCGACCCTGCTAAAAACCATTGTCGAAATCAAAATGTATAGGAATTCAATTCAAGTAATGAATTTTATTTTCTGAAACAGTTTCATCCTGAAATACTAGAACAAAACCAAACCAAGCTATACCTCTCTACTAAATATAACTTGGTTTGATTTCTTTCAGCACCTCGGTATAAAATTATGAACCAACCCTCCTTACCCCACTATGAACCAACACCCACAAACCGCCCTTAGCAAACACCCTTGTGCGAATAGATTTAAAAACGACAATTCAAGTAATTATGGAATTTTGATGTATAATATAGTAATTTATCATCTTATCTATGGTTCTCCATATTTGTAGTTGTGTACTTATGTATATATTAAAGACATGACCTACTAAAACACTTTCTAGCTAAAATAAGTACAAAAAGCGCATATTTGTCCTAAATTTTGTTTTCTCGATTAATGTCGTCCTGAAATGACGAAACAAAACCAAAACAAGCTATCTTTAAAATTATAACCACTTTGCTATATCTAGCTTCGCTTGATTTCTTTCAACACCTGAGTATGAACTAATGAACCATCCTTACCTAAAGATTTGTAATTGTGTGTTCTATATGTGTTGAAGAAATGACCTATCAGATCTAAGATCTAAGATCAGTACATGTTAACAGCATATTTGTTGAAATTTATTTTTGGATCAGACTCGTTCCAAAAATAAAAAATTCATTTCCATCGATAAAATATTGTTTATACATTGAATGATTTTTGTATTTTTGGTGATACTTCAACATAATTTAGCTCAGCAAATTATTTCAAAAAGTGTCAAAACAGCAGCAATATTGTTCTCACAGTTGTTCCCAACACTTCACACGCCTCGAAGTAAATGTTCTCTTCATCATTTTTTCTTAGACCTTAAAACATTTTAGCTATTCTTAAACATCTCAATATTTGAAGCACCGTTAAAAACAATGGATGTAATTCTCAGATCTGAAAGTTTTGGAGAATTGGTATTACATAAACAATCTATCCTGAAATAATTATTTTAAAAGAGATTTTTATTATGAAATTGTTAACACTGGTCTACTTTTCTTGTTAATTTACTATTATGTATATACATAGATATATACTGCTCTTCTCTGGAAAGAAGCTACCGTAGGTCTGCATATTAATTTGAAATAAATCAATACCTTCATGAAATATAAAGTAAATTAGCTTATTTTTAATTTTATGGGAATGTCTTTTAAATGAATACCGCTTCATAGAGATCTAAAATTTTATGGCATCTGTTACACAAGTTGTCACAACAAGTTTTAACTATTTATTTGATTCATTTTTAATATTTTCCAAAAATACATGTTAATGTGAATTTTAGTATAGAAAAGAGAAGGTAATTATGGGTATACTCTGTTAATCATTTCATCAAGAAACAAAAGTTTCGACTAACATTTCGAAATATACATGATATATGTTTGTTAAAACGTTCATAATTAGATGAAATGATTACCGAAGTATAACATTTCCCATAATTACACCATCTTTCCCATGCTAAAGCTCATCACTTGTATTTTTGGAAAATATAAAAAGTAAAAACAAAAGAAAAGTTAAAACTTGTTGTTACTCAACTCGAAGGGACAACCTGTTGAATAATTACCATAAAGTTAATTATTTTTTGGGCATATTTCACTTTTTAGGGTTACAGTAAGGGATTTAGAATTAAAACTACTTTCTTTTGCAAACTAAAAATAATTCATCGTCGGAAAAATTGCTACTTACATTCAATTTGTAATTATATTTGAAATTATTTAATTACAATAGTTTTATGTTAGCATTCATTTTGCAATAAAAAATTATGTTGTTCAAATATTCTTTAATACCAATTATGTAATGAAATACATTATATAGCTACCTATATATTTTGGATCAATCATATCGAAACTATCCATTATTATAAATCCAGTATGAGAAAAATAAAATGTTTCACTGAATAATATGGAATGAAAGTAAATAATAAAAAAAAGAAAAGAAAGCAGTTTAATATTAAATGTCCTAGAACATTCTTCACAATGCAGTGTTGCCATCACTAAAGCGAACAAATTTAATTATAAAAATTAATATTTTTTTTAAATTACTGAATTGGACGAGATCTAATAATAACTACAATGTTTTTTTTTACATAAAAATATTCTAAGTAATATTAAAATAAATGTTGTCACGAAACTATATAGCCATGTGCAATTGTAGTTAAAACGCATTAATATGTCATTTAAAATTTATTATATAAACAATTGGAAATAAATTCGGATAAATGACAAAATGAGATGCTTAATATTTCTCTTTAGCAAAATATGGCGAATCTTTGAATCGGTAGTTCAAAATTTTATTTCTATTAATCAAATATATGACGGATTTATTAATTTTTAAAACTATAAGCATAATAATTTTTTATTAGAGAAGTCCCTAACTCAATAACAGAAGTCCCTAACTAGCTTCCACTGAACAGTGACTCACTTTTATTCAATTTGGTCTGTTATTGTCATCTTTCAAAATGGTTAGACTTAACTGCATTTTTCTATTTAACTGCTATTGTATAACTTATTTATAAAAGACAGGATTAATTAATTGAAATCACTGTTCTTTAAACATGTAAATGAAGCCCGTAACATGTATTTACACTTATGTAGCTTGTATATGTAAAACTGCAAATAAACTTGTTTTTTACTGCTGAACATATTCCTAACATTTTCTTTAAAAAATTGTTAAGCGAATAATGATGAAATAAAGATTATTCTGTTGTTATGATACTTGAATATATTCAGATAAAATAAAAAACGAAATTTTTTGTCATATGTCAACTGAGTTTCTGATGGAATAGTCCATGTAAAAACAAGAAAATTACTATAAGCGAATTTTGGGAAATATCAAAGAATCCTTAGCGCCAATGGTTGAAGCGTCTTATAGAGTTTAAGCATTGCAGAAGAAGTTACAACTCCATCACGAAGCTAATTCACGTAAGTAAAAAATTTTTTTGTTTGCTACTTAGTTAATAACTTAACACCACAGTGAGCAGGAAGAGATGTCTCAAAGAAAGTAATTTGGTTTTGAATCGAATCAATCTGCTGGAAAATTTATTTTATTTTAAGATTTATGAGAGTTTTCTTAAACAGAACTGAACAACGGCAAAATTTTGTGTAGTGATTGATAGATGCGGAAATTTTTAATGAAATTCTCGATGGATTAGGGAAAAAGTGAATTGGTTCTTCATTTCTCCTCGTATTCAGTGAATGGATGAATGGATTTTTTGTTTACATTCGGGTGTCTATAGTTTTTAAATCTGCAATTATTGACATTCTTGTTTAGATGTTCTTCAATGCTTTGGATAGCCTTTCCTCGATTTACGAAATCTTCTATCATAAAAAAACTAAGAGACGGACGACCAGGTTTCGAAACCCGGCCGGGGTAAATCTTTATTCTTCAAAATAAAAATATTTAAAAAAATTATCAGAGGATAAAAAGAAGACATATTTCACCGATAACTGAATATAAATATATTTAAAAATTTACAAAAATTGGAGGAATATCGAAGGATAAGGGATAAAAACTTAGCAATTAATTGAATAAACTTGAACTTCTTATTAAGATTAAGTTTCTTGAGGAATGATGTGGAGAAGTGTCGTGAGATCAGTAGCATTGGGGGATTTGATGCGGGTTATTTAGATTTTGATTCATGGAATATTGTGGTTGTAAGGGGTTGATTTGTGGTTTAGGGAGGTGTTTTGGGGATTCGGGGTTCGAAACCCGGCTGGGGTAAATCTTTTTTCTTCAAAATAAAAATAATTAAAAATTAAAAAAAATTAATGAATGAAAGCGTACCAATTGATTTAATAAACTTGAACTTCTTATTAAGATTGAGTTACAAAAATTGGAGTTACAAAAATTGTATTTTAAAGAATGAGAGCGTACCAATTGATTTAATAAACTTGAACTTCTTATTAAGATTGAGTTACAAAAATTAGGTTTTTAATTAATGAGAGCGTGCCTATTGATTTAATAAACTTGAACTTCTTATTAAGATTAAGTTAATTTATTTGACGAGTATATATTATTTCGATTAATTAAGTTAATTTATTTGACGGGTATGTATTATTTGAACGAAACCCCATGTAATCTTGTGAGAAATAAGAAAAAAAATGTAGCTTAACTTATTCTTGGAAATATCTTATAAATTACATTAGTTTATTTAATGTAGTTTAATAAAAACTATAACACTTATATCAAATATAGTTACCCTTGCAATGTCTAAATAAGAAATACTGCAGAACCCCATTGATTAATTATAATATTTAATGTCTATACTCTTTACTGTTATTATTCCTTATAGATAACTTCATTTAATATGACTGTTGAGACAAAGCTCGGATGTTCAGTTTTAATTTTCTTAAAAAGAAGAGTAGATGTGGACTGAATGTTGTAATTTGAAAAGAGTTCCCAACTAGAGTGAAATAACAGGAAGAGATCTGATCTGGAGAGTGTTTGGAAATCCCTTGGACCAACGTCACCAGAAGTACTGAGAGAGTTTGGAAATAGTTTTCCACCGGGAGGTCACAACAAGGAGATTTCCTCCGAGAGAGGAATCTCTGCTCTAGACAAAAGAGGCTCCTCTTGAGGAAATGACCTGGGCTCAGATACATAGAGGCCTCATTGGGGTCCGAGGATTGAGCGCAAAGAGGTCGACTATTCTTCAGCAGAACAATAAGTCAGCGGAGAGGCGATACCACAGGATTTTGGTGGATCTGACGGCCGCCTCTCAAAGGCCACCGAAATGGGGGGCCAATGGAGGGTCAAAAATCCAGTTGATTTCACGGTTAGATAGGGTGCTTGCAATCTCATCGCGATGGGTATTAATGAAATGATAAATTTCTTGTAGGCGTTTATTCATCCCAACAAAATTACACCCCCGATCGGAAAGTATTGAGTGTGGAAGACCTCGGCGGGCGATGAATCTATCAAGGGTTGCCAGGAAAACATCGGTTGAAAGTTCTGAAGCGAACTCGACATGATCAGCCTTAGTTGCGGTACAAATGACACAAACAATAGTTTAGAACGGAACAAAACACAAATATCCCTTGGTTTCTGTGGACTTACAGAGGCGAGATGCGTGGACTAGAAAGGGTCCGACGAAATCAACGCCAGTTTTAAGAAAGGGTCTACCAGGCTGCACTCGACAGGATGGTAAATCAGCCATAATAGGTTGTAGGGTCGAAGCTCGGAAGCGATGACAAGTCAGACAGCGATGAATTCTTATGAGTTGCCGTAAGGAAATAATCCAATACCGAGCGCGGATCAGAGCTTGACACGTGGCAGGACCAGCGTGCAACGAAGATATGTGATAGTTTTTGCATTTCAGCAACTATTAGCAATGAGAGAATTACTAGTGTGACTGTAAGGTGGAGAAATTATTTCTAATGTTTTGAATTGTCGGGTAACAAATTTTAATATTTGTCGCTTTAAATTCGTTTCGAAGGGGGGATAATTCCTCCCAATGCGCCTATACAGTTAAAATATCCGAAACATCGGACGACACTATCTGATCCCAACGAGATGTAATATTTGAAAATAAATTTTTCCTCTATGATAGCTGAGGAGCTTGAATTAGGAGATTTTTATCGTCTGTAGGCATGATGGAAATTTTTTACTACTACAATAATAAATATTGAACACAAAATAAAAGTGAAACTAATTGTAATAGATAGAACGTTTAATTTATGAATGAAATAGTAAATTTTTAAATAATAAAGGAAATAAAGCAGAGATAAGAGTACGAAAGAATTTACAGGATTAAGGTAATCAGTAATACTTTGTGCCGTGAGCTTAGCAACAACATATGTATTGAAACAGGTTAACAAATGGCCGCCTTTCACGTGCGTTGTAAATATGTAAATTATTGAAATTGAAAAATTCGTCAAAAAGACTGAAAAACCTTAAAAAATTTTGGAAATTTTAACTTTAAAATTAATGAAATTTCATTTAGAAGTTAAATATATGAGTTTCACTCGCAAAAAAGAATGAAATTCAATCTCTCTATATTGCGAACACTTTTTCAAGGTTAAGAAATCGCTTACTTTGGTTTGTAAGGCCAAGAGTTAACGATTACTTAAGAAAATAGGAAACGAAATAAACGATTGAACACGTTTTAAGAAATTTATCCGGCACGCTAGGACCAAAAATGTTGAGACAAAGCTCGTATGTTCAGTTTTAAATTTCTTAAAAAGAAGAGTAGATGTGGATGTTGTAATTTGAAAAGAGTTCGCAACTAGAGTGAAATAACAGGAAGAAATCTAAACTATTACAATAAAACTTACTCACCAAAGACGCAGTTTCACCAACAGACCTGTCTTGCCAGACCAGTGCACCTGAATGGTCAAAAAAACGTTTGTAGCTACCTTCGAACAGAATTTTGGTGGATCTGACGGTCACCTCCCAAAGGCTACCAAAATTGGGGGCCAATGGAGGGTCAAAAATCCAGTTGATTTCACGGTTAGGTAGGGTGCTTGCAATCTCATCGCGATGGGTACTAATGAAATGATTAATTTCTTGTAGGCGTTTAATCGCCCCAACAAAATCACACCCCCGACGGAAAGTAATGAGTGTGGAAGATCTCGGCGGGCGATGCACAGACATGAAAGGGTCCGGCGAAATCAACGCAGTGTTAAGAAAGGGTCTACCAGACTGCACTCGACAGGATGGTAAATCAGCCATAATAGATTGTAGGGTCAAAGCTCGGAAGTGATGACAAGTCAGACAGCGATGAATTACTTTTCGTATGAGTTGCCGTAAGGAAAGATACCAATACCGAGCGCGGATCAGAGCTTGACACGTGGTAGGACCAGCGTGCAAAGAAGATAGGTAATAGTGTTTGCATATCAGCTCTGAAATATGGGCAGATTTTGGAAGCAAAATTGGGGTCAAAAAGGTTTTGAATCGAATCAATCTGCTGGAAAAATTTATTTTATTTTAAGATTTATGGAGTTTTCTTAAACAGAACTGAGCAACGGCAAAATTTAGTGTAGTGATGAATAGATGCAGACATTTTTAATGAAATTCGCGATGGATTCGGGAAAAAGTGAATTGGTTCTTCTTTTCACCTCGTATTTCAGTGAATGGATGACATATCCTACAAATTTCAATGTTTTTTTTTTTACATTCGGGTGTCTATAGTTTTTAAATCTGCAATTATTGACGTTCTTGTTTATATCTTCTTCAAAGCTTTGGATAGCCTTTCCTCGATTTACGAAATCTTCTATCATAAAAAAACTAAGAGACGGACGACCAGGGTTCGAAACCCGGCCGGGGTAAATCTTTTTTCTTCAAAATAAAAATATTTAAAAAAATAGCAGAGGATAAAAAGAAGACATATTTCACCGATAACTGAATATAAATATATTTAATAATTTACAAAAATTGGAGGAATATCGAAGGATAAGGGATAAAAACTTAGCAATTAATTGAATAAACTTGAACTTCTTATTAAGATTAAGTTTCTTGAGGAATGATGTGGAGAAGTGTCGTGAGATCAGTAGCATTGGGGGATTTGATGCGGGTTATTTGGATTTTGATTCATGGAATATTGTGGTTGTAAGGGGTTGATTTGTGGTTTAGGGAGGTGTTTTGGAGGTTCGGGGTTCGAAATCCGGCCGGGGTAAATCTTTTTTCTTCAAAATAAAAATAATTAAAAATTAAAAAAAATTAATGAATGAAAGCGTACCAATTGATTTAATAAACTTGAACTTCTTATTAAGATTGAGTTACAAAAATTCATTTTTAATTAATGAGAGCGTACCAATTGATTTAATAAACTTGAACTTCTTATTAAGATTGAGTTACAAAAATTTGGTTTTTAATTAATGAGAGCGTACCAAATGATTTAATAAACTTGAACTTCTTATTAAGATTGAGTTACAAAAATTTGATTTTAATGAATGAGAGCGTACCAATTGATTTAATAAACTTGAACTTCTTATTAAGATTGAGTTACAAAAATTTGATTTTAATGATTTGGATTTTGATTCATGGAATATTGTGGTTGTAAGGGGTTGATTTGTGGTTTAGGGAGGTGTTTTGGAGGTTCGGGGTTCGAAATCCGGCCGGGGTAAATCTTTTTTCTTCAAAATAAAAATAATTAAAAATTAAAAAAAATTAATGAATGAAAGCGTACCAATTGATTTAATAAACTTGAACTTCTTATTAAGATTGAGTTACAAAAATTCATTTTTAATTAATGAGAGCGTACCAATTGATTTAATAAACTTGAACTTCTTATTAAGATTGAGTTACAAAAATTTGGTTTTTAATTAATGAGAGCGTACCAAATGATTTAATAAACTTGAACTTCTTATTAAGATTGAGTTACAAAAATTTGATTTTAATGAATGAGAGCGTACCAATTGATTTAATAAACTTGAACTTCTTATTAAGATTGAGTTACAAAAATTTGATTTTAATGAATGAGAGCGTACCAATTGATTTAATAAACTTGAACTTCTTATTAAGATTGAGTTACAAAAATTTGATTTTAATGAATGAGAGCGTACCAATTGATTTAATAAACTTGAACTTCTTATTAAGATTGAGTTACAATAATTAAAAATTAAAAAAAAAATTAATGAATGAAAGCGTACCAATTGATTTAATAAACTTGAACTTCTTATTAAGATTGAGTTACAAAAATTTGATTTTAATGAATGAGAGCGTACCAATTGATTTAATAAACTTGAACTTCTTATTAAGATTGAGTTACAAAAATTTGATTTTAATGAATGAGAGCGTACCAATTGATTTAATAAACTTGAACTTCTTATTAAGATTGAGTTACAAAAATTTGATTTTAATGAATGAGAGCGTACCAATTGATTTAATAAACTTGAACTTCGTATTAAGATTGAGTTACAAAAATTTGATTTTAATGAATAAATATATTTAAAAATTTACAAAAATTGGAGGAATATCGAAGGATAAGGGATAAAAACTTAGCAATTAATTGAATAAACTTGAACTTCTTATTAAGATTAAGTTTCTTGAGGAATGATGTGGAGAAGTGTCGTGAGATCAGTAGCATTGGGGGATTTGATGCGGGTTATTTAGATTTTGATTCATGGAATATTGTGGTTGTAAGGGGTTGATTTGTGGTTTAGGGAGGTGTTTTGGGGGTTCGGGGTTCGAAACCCGGCTGGGGTAAATCTTTTTTCTTCAAAATAAAAATAATTATAAATTAAAAAAAATTGATGAATGAAAGCGTACCAATTGATTTAATAAACTTGAACTTCTTATTAAGATTGAGTTACAAAAATTGTATTTTAAAGAATGAGAGCGTACCAATTGATTTAATAAACTTGAACTTCTTATTAAGATTGAGTTACAAAAATTGGGGTTTTAATTAATGAGAGCGTGCCTATTGATTTAATAAACTTGAACTTCTTATTAAGATTAAGTTAATTTATTTGACGAGTATATATTATTTCGATTAATTAAGTTAATTTATTTGACGGGTATGTATTATTTGAACGAAACCCCATGTAATCTTGTGAGAAATAAGAAAAAAAATGTAGCTTAACTTATTCTTGGAAATATCTTATAAATTACATTAGGTTATTTAATGTAGTTTAATAAAAACTTCTTATTAAGATTGAGTTACAAAAATTGTATTTTAATGAATGAGAACGTGCCAATTAATTTTGAATAAACTTGAACTTGCATGTCCATTAATTGAATAAACTTGAACTTCTTATTAAGATTAAGTTAAAACAATTTAGTAAATGAGAGCGTGCCAATTAAGGTCCAGTGGTTTCATAGGGCTACACTGATTGCATTAGCAGGAGGCAGCTATTCCTGCTACTGGATTCAGTGAAGCGAACCATCCACTATAAAAAATGGGTAACGAAACCAAAGGCAGAACCTCATGGGTGGTTTGGAAGCCTGCCTATCTCATAGGTAAGTATTCTCTTACTTAAATAAGCTATTAAATAATTGTTTTTGATTTATAATTTATAAATAAATATATTTTTTATAATTTTAATTTTAAGTTTCTAATATAATATTATCTTGGAAGATTCGAAACATTCATTCTTAATTATTCGTCCGAATGTGTATGTTTCGTTTTATTTTCAACCAATTTCGTTTTATTTTCAACCTTCATCATTTTACTTCCTTCAACCTTCTTCTTCCTCCCTGAGCCTTTCAGTGTGGAGGTGCCTCCTTCCATGCCAGTCACGCACCCCAGTTCATACCTAGTTTTTATTATTTTCTCTTACCAGTGCTTTTATCTTAAGATGAAAGTTATAGTGTTGTATTTGTGATGGTAAAACATGTTTTTTTAATTTGCTCATACAAAGTTTGTGCAAGGGGGGAGTGAGGGAGGCTTTCGGTTGGACAAGGGGTGTGTGGTATAAAAAAGGTTGGGACCCATTGATTTAGAGAGTATTTTTAGTTTTGGGAATTTCAAGTGAAGACTTGAAAATCCCACAGGGTCAACCTATGACCTAACTTATTATATAATGATTACAATTTGTAATGGGTTGGGGGAAAAAAAAATCCATTATTTTCTCGGTAGATGGCTGTAGTGATCGATATCTCGTAAAGTATCGATCAAACAATTGCAAGTTTATGCTCGTCAGGGTGACATTTCACACTAAAAAAATTCTTTGGCTGTTTTTTGTTTGTTCTATTCAGTTGTGAGTTACAGGGTGTTAACAATGGAAGTCAAAAAAGAGAAAATGCGGTACATTTTACAGTTTTTCTTTGAAACACAAAAGCGAAAATGCAAGCCAGGCCGCTGAAATTTTGAATGGGGTTTATGGTGCCGATACTGTAACAGCTAATTACGTGCAATTTTGGTTTCGTCGATTCCTTTGAGGCATTTTTGATGTACCTAGATGCACCTCGCACAGGCAAGCCCGTCATCGAAAATGTCGATAAAATCACAGAAATAATCGAAGTTGACCTGCATGTTAGTATCTTAGCATCTTTACGATCGACCATAAAACAGTTTTAAACCATTTGCGCAAAGCTGGATTCAAAAATAAGCTCGATGTTTGGATGTCACACCAAAAAACATGATGATCGAATTTCCATTTGCGAAGCCTTGGCCAAACGAAATGCAATCTACCCATTTCTTAAACGAATGGTGACTGAGGATGAGAAATGGGTCACATACGACGATATTGTGCGAAAACGATCGTGGCCAAAGCGTGATGAAGCAGCTCAAACGGCGGCCAATCCAGGACTAACGACCAGGAAGGTTCTACTGTGTATTTGGTGGGACTTGAAAGGAATCATTTATTATGAGTTGCTTCCGTATGGCCAAACTAAATTCAGATCTCTAATGTCAACAACTGCACCGTTTGAAGTCAGCGATTGACCAGAAACGGCCAACACACGAGGTGTTCCATCAGGACAATGCAAGGCCACACACGTCTGTAGTGACTCGCCAGAAACTCCGGGAGCTTGGTTGGGAAGTTTTAATACATCCACCATATAGCCCGGACTTGGCAGTAGCGTTCCAGACGTTGTAGAGGAAGGACCTACGCCTAATATGCTCCTGAGGATTACCCCCACCACGAAGATAGAAAACTGAAGTCAGTCGCCTTCCAACTGTCTCAGAGGTGAGTTGAGTTTTTCTCCCTATCCGTGTTTTATCGCGACCTGGAGGTTAAATGTTTGGCTGGTTGAATCCTGAGGGACACTAGTGCGAGTCGGAGTCCCAGGCAACTAGAGAGCTTACCCAATTAATAAAAAATTAATTGTGTAGCCCGGTGGGGACTAAAGTTGTTTTTGTTTATTTAAATTGTGCGGTGTATTGGTGATTTGGACGGGAGTTTTTGCTTGCCCCCTTAATTATTTTTTGTGGGCTGTCCAAATCCCAAATTAGGGAAAAAACCGATAGACAGGATAAAGTGTCAAAAAAAAATCATAGATTTACGTAAAAAAACATGTTAGACAAGAATTAGTTGACTAGAACTTCTAATGTAAGGAAGAAATAGTTGGGGGTGCAGTCAATGAAAACACCATAATAAGTGTATATTTATTTATTGTGTTCCTATGTTTCGACTTACAATGTAGGCCATCTTCAGGGCTATGAGAGAGGAACAAACAGAACAAAAATATAAAAACGTTGCAGTAACAAGAATATAGTGACATGTAATGTAGAAAATTAAAATAGTGACTAGATATGATAAAATAGTAAATAGATATAATAATTAAAATATTCGTTTTCTTTAATTATTCGTTATCTGTCACTATTTTAATTTCTGTTCATCATCTGTAATTTTATTATATCTGTCACTACTTTAATTTTATTATATTCTGTAACTATTGACTATTTAATAAAATTAAAGATAATGAACAGAAATTAAAATAGTGACAGATATAATAATTAAAGATAACGAATATAAAATAAAATACAGAAAATAAAAGTACAGAAAGGATAGAAAAGTAAACATAATATAAAGTGAAATAAAAATGAGGAGGTAAACTAAAGATACAAAATGAGAAGATTGACAAATATAAAAAAAGGAGTGGAATATGAAGGATTTAGAAAAAACTAGTTTAATTATAGATATTAATTGTATGAATAATAGACTTCTAGAGGTTACATAAGTAAAATGTAATAAATAATACAAGAATATGTAGAAAGAAATGAATAGGTATCTTGTAGAGTGACAGTCAGAAATGTAAAAAATTTGAAAATATAAGTATGGGATGTAATATAGAAAAATTGATTGGGATGTAATCTAAAACTAGTTGATTGGATTGATAAATTTGAAAAATTCAAAATTAAAAATAATTCTTATAAATATGAACTCTAAAGTATGAAAAGAAAATAGAAAATATAAGTAAGGGAAGTTAATATTGTAACTGATACAGTTAGAATGAAGTTGTATTAATATAAAATATGATATGAATATAACATACACATATAGAAAATAGGTATAGAAATTCAGTAGATGTGAAAATATGAGGATGTTAACAATGGGTGATGGGAGTCGGTCTTGACATTAACAGTGGAGGAATCTAAATTGATGTGGATGGTTCCGAGAGGATGCGTTTATTATAATTGGGAACAGAAGCTAGGATAGACGTATTTTCGAAACTCACGGAAGTCATAAAAGAAAGCGTGAACACAAAGGGGGAGAACAAAGGGTATAGAGGTTAAAGATGAGCAACTGCGCATCCTATACGGGAGACAAGCTAGAACAGGGTTTACCAAAACCTGGGTGATCGAGTTGGATCCCCAGATTTGGTAGGCCCTGCACAGTGAGGAGGTGGTGGTCGGAGGATGGTAGGCCCTCACCTTCCTGGACACCCTCGATGCCCCAAGATGCCTGCAGTGCCAAGGATATGGTCACTCAAAGGCATCATGTAAACAGGAAGGAGTTACCTGCTGGTGATGTGTGGAACTGGGGCATTTAGCCAAGGAATGCCCCAAAAAGAAGGCAGGCGATAGACCCACCTGCAGGAGGGAAAATCAGACGATTTCAAGGCACCAGGCTGGTAGCCGGGACTGCCAAGTACACTGCAAGGAGTCCCAGCAACTCGCGAAAAGGACGAGATATGACTGGTGAACTCAGAGTGCTCCAGATCAAGGGACGGAGACTTGAAGAAGGTTGCGGGAAAGGATAAGATGCACAACCGTGCACCGGGCTGCACCACAGTACCGGCTCAATAAAGATTATTTAAAAAAAAAAATATTGGTAAGAAGTTGCCATGAGTGGTGAACCCTCATTCAAGGCAAAAACCTGTATGCCATTGGCGGGAAAGTTAGGAAAAAAAAAATAGGTTTTGGTATTTCAGGATGAAACTGTTTCAGAAATATTTTGAAGAAATTGGTCAGGGTAGAGGTCACTGAATGAAATTACTTGAGAATTTCATTCAGTGACCTCTACCCGGACCAATTTCTTCAACATAATTATCATAGGTCAACAATTATCATCAATATGTTTCAGAAATAAATTGTGTATTTATTGATGTGTATTTTGCCAATGGTTTTTGGTAGGGATGGTTCATTATTTCATGCTGAGGTGCTGAATGAAACCAAACCAAGTTATATATAGTAGAGAGGTATAGCTTAGTTTGGTTTGGTTTCTGTATTTCAAAATGAAACTGTTTCAGAAAATAAATTTCATTACTTGAATTGTTTTTCCATTCATTTTGATTTCGACTATGGTTTTTAGTACGGTTGGTTCATTATTTCATCCTGAGATGCTGAAAGAAATCAAACCAAGTTATATATAGTAGAGAGGTATAGCTTGGTTTGATTTTGTTATGGTATTTTAGAATGAAACTGTTCCAAAAATAAATTGTTTTTCTATTCCTTTGGATTTTGACAATGGTTTTTGGTAGGGATAGTTCATTATTTCATCCTAAGGTCCTGAAAGAAATCAAACAGTTATATATAGCAGAGAAGTATAGGTTTGGTTTGGTTTTGTTATGGTATTTCAGGATGAAACTGTTTCAGAAATAAATTGTTTTTCTATTCATTTGGATTTTGACAATGGTTTTTTGTAGGGATGGTTCGTTATTTCATGCTGCGGTGCTGAAAGAAATCAAACCAAGTTATATATAGTAGAGAAGTATAGGTTTGGTATTTCAGGATGACATGGTTTCAGAAAATAAACTTCATTACTTGATTGAATTGATTTTCTATACATTTTCATTTTTACAATGGATTTTAGTAGCGTTGGTTAATTATTTCATGCTGAAGCGCTGAAAGAAATCAAACGAAGTTCTATATAGTAGAGAGGTAATAATTTTAAAAATAGTTTAGTTTGTTTTTCTTTTACAAACACAGTTACTATTTTTCAAGCTCGAAAGTGGTTTGGAAAGACATTTATCTCTTTCACACACGCAAACACAATCATAATGATATAGTCACTATGATGAATTAGTTAATATTTGGTTGAATTGATTTGTTAACAGATCTTCTACGATTGTAATTTTGAATTGAAAATTCTATAGATATATATTTTTTGTTTCTACCCTTTCCCCAAAAATGAATTGTTCACATCCTATCTAGAACTGATAAAGGAAAATAAATTAAATTAGATATGATTTCATAATCTAATTCAGCCTTAATTTATGTTAGCTTATATGAAAGTATGAGTTGTTTTTATTAATTTATTAAGGAATTTGTGTTCTCCTAACTTAATTTTTTTCCTTAGCCAATAATTTTTCTTATGATTATAAATACTAATCTAGTCATGGTTTATTGACTTAAAAGGCTGATTTGACAACAAATACCGGTTCAAAATTTTCGATCAATGATTTGGCTACTTTACTAGTCTTCTTTGCTTAACATTTTATCCAATCATAGATTATCATCATAAGTTTTATTACTAACAATAATAATAAGACTTAACGAACCCGAAGGCTCGATGTCAACACCACCAATCTCTGCTTAAAAACTTCTGTTTACGAACCACTACCCAAACAAAATCCGCCAGATCACTCTTAATGCAATCCTCCCACCTACCCCTCAGACACTTCCCAGTCGGCACAGCGCTTATTAACATCTTTCAAATTCGTTTGTTACTAAGCCCAGCAACTTTACAGACGCATCTTAATCCAAGTGATGCTATCCCTTAAATAATATTTACCGGATGCATAATTCGCATTTCCGTGTTATGTAATCTGTATACCCTAGTGGTCTCATCCTTTTTTGGACCAAATATTCTATGTAACACCTTATTATCTACGTATTAATACCTGAAGACGGCCTCATGTTTAGAGGCCAAGTTTCACATCCATAAAGAAGAGTTGGAGGGATGATTGTTTAATAAATTCTGATTTTTAGATTTCGGAACAAAGGACACAATCTTAGTAATTTTGAGACCAAATAATAACAAGCCTTTCCCATCTTTATATTAATAACAATAAGAAATATAAATATTAATTATAATCTTCTCAAGAAAGCTGAAAAGAAACTTTTACAATTACATTTATTATTATGCGATTTCTAAATATTAAATAGCATTTAAACATATTTTTATAATTACTCAATAGGTGCTCTGCAGAAGTGGTCTTTATTTTGTAATATAATATATGCTTATTTAGTTTCAATGTTTTTATTTTGTGCAGTTCGGGTGTGTCACTCAGTGTATTAAATTGTATGTATTTCAAAGTGCAGTGTGTTTAATTATATTTCAAAGTGCAGTCTATGTTCGATGATCTTAATTTCCTCCACCGTGGATATCTGGTTTCTTCTGTTTTGAAGTCTTGTGGGTTTAAGGACCTATGCACATAGCGAACTTAAAGAAAAAGGAAACAGCCATATCGGAGAAATCGAGGGTAATTAAAGTTTCATATCTCCGTCATTAGTTTTTTCTCAATATTCTTTCTTATAATTATATTGATTAAGCATACTTCTTGGTTTGAAAATCTTGTATTATTTTATTTTTATTACATTGAATCCTCAATACAATATTTTAACCAATAAAGAAAAATTTATTTATAGAATTTATTTCATAAGTATCAAAATGAAAAATGTAACTTAAATAAATAAATAAAGCAAAACTTTTTTTAAATATTTTTATTTTAAAGAGAAAAGATTTGCCCTGGCCGGGATTCGAACCCGGGACAAATCTTTTCTCTTCAAAATAAAAATAATCACCACCAAAAGAACAATAAATAAAAACTTTTTTAGTCACTCTGCCCTTGAAAATAATTGGATTAAATAACAATAGGAATCTTGAATAATAAATAAATAATGCAATTACAGTAAAACCTCTACTAACGGACACCCCTAAATAGCGGTCACTCCCCATTACCGGACGATTTTTTTTGCACCGGCATTTTAATACAATATTCTAGGCATTTGAACCTCTATTTAACGAAACCTCTCATTAACGGTCACGGACAGGCTGTGTTGGTAATAAATCGATTAAAGAAACCTCTAAAAGACGGACAGTGTGACTTTATCCCTTTCCCGTTTCTCGGAAACAATTAGTTGTTTACGGTCTAAGAAAACAGGGACAGCTGTGTTTACTTTTGAGTAAAGGTTTTCCACATAAATACTTCCTTTTTTTTTATTCTCGGACCTGCTTTATTAAAATTTAGTTCTGTTTTAACCATCGTGGCAGGCGGCTGAAAATGTCTCCGTCACGTAAAAGACTCACTTTAAGTAAAAAAATAAATGTAATCGACGTTTATGACCGTGAAAAGTTATATGTATGTGTGCTATCGGAAAGACTCAATATCGGTAGGACACAAGTTTCGGAAACACTCAAAAACCGTGCGGTGCTTTTCAAATTATGGAATGAAAATGAAACAAAAAAAAAAAATGTGTTCACGAACAGAAAAACTATTGGCATTGACAACGATATTCTTGAATGGTTTGTCCGTGCAAGGGCAAACAATATCCCGATTACAGGACCTCTTATTCAGGAAAAAGCTCGTGAAGTGGCAAACAAATTGAATTTAAATGGATTCAAAGGATCAAACGGATGGATCGAAAAATTCAGAACCAGGAACAACATCAAATATAAATCTATTTGTGGTCAAGCAGGAAGCCTTGATGATGAGATCGTGGTTGAATGGGCTCAAAAATTGTAAGATATGATAAAATTACTCTGATAAAGACATCTATAATTGCGATGAAACCGATCTCTTTTTCCGTGCATTACCCGATAAAAAAAATGACTTTAAAAGGAGAAAATTGTTTAGGGGATAAAATTTCAAAAGAAAGGTTAACGGTTCTTTTATGTGTAAACCTTGCTGGTGAATTCGAACCTCCTATGGTTATAGGTAAAGCCAAACAACCCCGTTGCTTTCGAGGTGACGTGAAAAACTAGGTGTAATTTGGAAATTAAATTCAAAGGCTTGGACCACTTTTTTTGGTGTTCAAAAAAACTAAAATACTTTTTTCTCTATCATGAAGACGCTCTGGGTGTCAAAATGGCTGCTGAAATTCAGATGTTATAGAATCGAAACACAGTAAAGCCAAACGAAGACAAACAACAGTGAATCAATTTTTCCCAAGCTGTTCTAATAATAAAAATGACATTTGAAATTTCTCATAAATTTACTTACTGAAACTAATTCTTTACTTATCTAATATTTTACTTATCTAATTATGTATTCTAATTATTTACTTTACTCATCTAATTATTTTATGCTGTATTTTTTTATATTATGAACATAATTTACTCAATACATAAATGTACACTACATATATCATTTTTGGAATAAAAAGAAATTTTGTGTAAAACTTTTTTTTTTATTCTACCTATCTTTTAAATACATGGGAAATTGAATAAGAGAGAATTAATTTGTACAAATACATATTTATAAAAAAATAAAACCTCTATTTAAAGGACACCTTTAAATAACGGACAAAAATATTTGCACCAGGGCTGTCCGTTAATTAGAGGTTTTACTGTATATAAAGCTTTAGAACAGGAGTGATCAACCCAAATGATTTTACGAGACACTTTGGAAATGTATCATAACTCCATAGACTAGATATAAAATATATATAATAAAATGTAAAATATAAAATATATATAATAAATTATATTTGTATAGAAAAAATGAAACATAATAAGTTATTACTATCATGCTTACTATTATTGTGAGATGCAAACATAGATAATATAATGATTTTATCATTCTATATTTCATAATTTTTGAAAATATTGAAGTGCAAATTATATATATTTTAAAGTATTGCTTTTCACTATGTTGGTCATAATAAAATAAATATATTATGTTACAGTGTTATAAATTTCGTGGGCTTGAACATTTAAACTGTACTGACATTTATTTTACAGCCTTTTTAAATATTGAATTATAGCACATAAAGCTGTGGGTAAAACTAATAAGAAATTACGTCAAGTCGATTGGTTTCTAAAAGTTGTTGAAAGATAATAGGTAATTATTCAGGAGGTTGTCGCTTAGAGTTGAGCCATAAGTTTTTTTACTTTTCATTCATTTCCCTTATAATGTTTTCAAAAATTCAAGTTATCATGAGCTTTAATATGGAAAAGAGGGTGTAATTATGGGAAACGTGTAACCATTTCATTTAGAAATGAACGTTTCAACAAACATATATCATACTTCGAAATGTTAGTTGATTTATTTATTGATTACCGAAATCAACTCATTACCCAAAATTAAATTCTCTTTTCCATATTAAAGAAGATCACGATAACTTGTATTTTTGGAAATTATTGAAAATTAAACGAACTAACTGTTAAAACTTGTAATTCGACAACCTGCTGAACAAATACCACATAATTAATTGGGGAATAAATAGATAGTAGGTTAGAATTGATTTTATAAATTTATGAGTAACGATTAAAAAGTAAACTCTTATGCCATAAAAATTGCCAATATTTCAGGAAAGGTTCAGGGCACAAGAAGAGCAGGGTGACCCTAACTGCGATGGCTAGATGGACTCGGTGAGGACTGATGGAAACGTATCGGCGAGGCCAAGGCTCATTGATGGGCTGTAGAGCCACAAAAGAAAAAGTATGAGGGTACTAGTATGTTTTAGGGCCTGTTGACATCAGCGCGCTCAGGTGTCACTTTTCTTAACCATCTCCTACTGTTATTGTAACCTTTCGTAATCCTTTGTTATTGTTTGTGTCAAGTAAACGTGGATGTGTTTTCATGTTATTTTGACAATATGAGTTGGAATTTAATGAAGATTTTTCGCAAGGTGACAGATGAAACGTCATCTCTCCTATTTCTTCAGGAGGAACTGACTTCCATAAAGTTTTCTGACGAACAGCTTAACATGTCTCATTCAACAGTGATTGATTATTCCAATTATATGAGAGAAGTGTGTACTTTTAAATTGGAGAGAAGTTCAACAACTATTGGAGGTCCAGGGATGTATGTAGAAATTGACGTCTACATAGTACAAAAAAAAACAGCACAGGACGGATTTTTCCTCAGCAATGGATATTTGGAGGAAAATGGAGTGTTTCATAGTTAAAGTTCCTGAAGATATTGTTGTTTTTAATGAACATTGCTTGTGATAAATGTTTCATTGTTTCTTGACATGTTTCTCATATTATCATATTTTAAATATTTATATTTTAAAGAGAAATGATGATATATATTAAAATATTATATTTTAGTTAGATATTCTTCTTTTTAATGAACATTGCTTCTAATAAATGTTTCATTTTTTCTAGTTTTATTTTGCCTTCACATGTTTCTCATTTTCTAAAAATCTGTTCTATGATAATGAAAGGCAATACTATGAAATAAATTGTAGGCAGCATAACCTGACACTGTCCAAATAGTTGAGGTAAGTGACACCTGAGTGTGCTGATGTCAACAGCCCCTAAAACATACTAGTACCAGTATGAGTAACACGTTCATTATCTTATTTATGGATTGTGCAGGCTTAATAAATAACAGGTATTTAAATAATAATTTATTCTTTATTATTTGAGCTGTTACATTTGAAAATGATATAAGTCCATTTGCATCTAAAAAAATTGTTTTTTTCTTAAAATAGTTTTAATGATTATTTCCTAACAAAATTTAAAAAGTGTATAGGATTTAAAGCATAACTCTTTGGTAAGTGCTAAAAAAAATTTGCCAATGGAAACCTCAAGATATCACAAATATGAAAAAATGGACTTATACCACTTTCAAATATAACAGCTCATTTATTATTGAGTACTTGTGAATTAGTTGGTCTGCATAAAACCTACTTATCTCATGTAACCTCTTCTTATCACTCATCTCATTAGAGTTATTAAGTGCCTACACTGTTTTCTAGTGTTTTTGTCTTATTCCTTTTATTTCTTATTAAAAACTAGCTTATGCCTGCGGCTTCACTCGCGCGGAATTCGGCCTGCCACATAATGTTTCGTGAAAAATCATTTTAAATAAATAATTTAATTATTTTTTTAAAATATAAGTTACTCGAACATCCGAAATTTCAGATGTCTAACTCCAAAACTGACGGATTCTATACAACCTTTGAACCCCTATTATATTAAAGGGGAAACCCTTGAAGTGGAATTATCCGAATTTCTTTCTTAAACTATACAAAGAACCTAACTACAAATTTCAACGTTCCCCCGTGCGCCCCCCTAAATCCGCACTTGCTATAGCCCATGTGTTATTCTGATGTATAACCTATATTACTGTAAAGTTTCATCCAAATCCGTTCAGTAGTTTTTTCGTGAAAGAGAGACAAACATACAAACTTTCACATTTATAATATTAGTAAGATTAACAGACTAAAACTTTGAGAATAGAGGCCTATAAAAGAAGCTGTGAAATACTTTCACAAGTTATGAATAGCAAGGCGAAATTGTTTGAAAAATGTTATCAAATATATTTTGACAAAGATAAGAATGGATATGTTTTTGTCAAAAGTGTAGGGAAACCATTTATATAAGAAGAGGAATATGGCTGTAGGGGTCTAGAATTAGCATTTTATAAATACATTTTGTATATTTCAATTTCCATTAATATGAATAAGGTAGGTGTTATCAGTATCAGAATTATACATGTTCAGGTTATAAATAATGGTGGATAACATCCCTTGCAGATCGGCTAATACACAAGAATCTATTATTAGGAATCAAGCTTAGATTTTCTGTATTGGATAACAGTTTTATGGTGTAGTCGTATTTGTCCAAGTTATTTTTTATACTTAAGAGTTCCTTAATGGTATTGGAAGCTTCATAATAAAGCCATTTAGCTTTTAGATGTGAAATCCTTTCTATATAACTAATTTAGGAAGAAAAGAAAATGCATTAAATGTTATTGCTTTAAATTTAATGTTCCAATAGGGTAGATCCATGTAGGTACTAATAGGTAGCTTTAGTCTGTTTTAATACAGAAGGCATAGGATACTTATATGAATTTCATTACCAATATTAATATAAACCTTTTTTTCAATACCTATTTAGTTAGCACTTGATTCTAAATTTAATTGACTATACTACCAACCGATTTCTACTTCCTTACTATCCCAGTATAAATTAATTAATTTAGTTAGTCTCAATGATTAGTTAAAGGAATCTTAAAAGACATATCTGTTTAAGGAAATTGATTTGCTAAATCAGATTAAAATAAAAACTGGCATTAAGTATGAAGTGGAGACTTCAGGATTCCATATCTCTGTTATCAAATTTATAATTCATCTTTGTAGAAAGGAGATAGTTGGGGGGTGCAGTAAAAAAAAACACTGAATAAGTGCTAGACTTATATTTATGTGCCGACGTTTCGGCATAAATAACGGGACAGCACGTTATTTATGTGTCGACGGTTATAATTCATCTTGTTTGATTTATGAACTATTTCGTAGGAGAAAGATGTAACTATCTTTAATACAATGTTATATGACATATACTACAATGAAACACTGCTTAAAAGACAATTATTTACTTGGGGAATAGTTAAGTAAAATTACTGGATAATAAAAACCAACACATACATTTTTTTTTTATTTTTTATTTATTTTTTTTTTTTTATTATCAAAGCAATCATAAGGACAAAAATGAGAAATACAAGACAAAAAAGACAATACCACAGAATTCTATGATTTGGCATTCAATGAAAAAAAAAAATATTCAAGACAGTAATCAAATAATGTGATTTAAAATAACCAATAATTAGAATAAAAACAATAAAATAGTATTATTTATTAATAAAACATAGCATGCATATAAAACTTAACAAGAGTGGGCCTCTTGGCTCGAAAAACTTACGAAAAACATAGAAAGAGTAAAAAGTAAATATAATTATTAGGAAAAAAATTAAGATTGTAAATCAGATCTTACAAAAGACATGGGATACTGAGATGGTGGTTCCTCTTCTTTCGGAGTCAAAATTCCAACGTGATCAGGCAGCGGATTTTTCGGGCCACTTTTGCCGGACGGATCCCAAGGTAACATTATCTTCACCTTAATACCGAGAACTCCTAAAAACAAGTAATAATTAATAGTAATACTCTTTATTAAATACTAATCAGTGTGCTTATACGAAAACGAGGAGAGTAAATCTCACATTAACAATTTAAAAAATATGTATACAAGATTAGTTCATCGCCCCAAGACAATTCAATGTATCTAATTACAAAAAAAGTTTTTAAAGATGTATTATTTTTCAGTATTGCCTGGCAACGGAACAAAGGACTGCCTTTTGTTTACTTTTTGTAGTGCTTATCAGCTAAATTATAAATATTTTTTTTAAAGTTGCAAATTAAAAGCCACTGGTTTTTAATTAAAATGGCATGCATCGATTTAAAAAATTAAACAAGCTACATCCTATTCCAATATTTTGATTTTAGGACTATTGACACACAGAGAATGCATTAAAAATAGGTTTAAGACATTTTTTTTTTAAACTATATCTTGTTATTTTTGATCTGTAAAACAAACCTGAAACTTAAAAAAAATCATTTTTTTATTTAAGGGAAAATACATAATATCTCAAAACAAAATATATTAAAAAACCTATTATTGTAAATTTTTACATTACATAGATATAAATTGCTCTACTCCCCACGTGGGAGACAAGGCCTCCCACAATATCCAGTCATCTCTGTTTGAAACAGGGATCGCATTGCATCGAAATTTTTACACTGGCGCAGTCTGTATTTGTCATTGCCCAGTTTACCCGATTCTTTTGGCAAAGAAATCTAGACTTTTTAGTTAGCAATATCAATAATGTTTTTTTTGATACAAGAGTTCTTAACAAAATGTGGGGCAAGAGTACTTTTTTTGGGAGGAAATCTGATTTTAGTACTTCATGACAAAAACACTAATTAAAATATAGTAAAAAAAAAAAAATCACAAACCTTGACGCAACAGAACATGCCTGGTTGCGGTATCAACATATTCTCTACTAGGCTCACCACTATGTATCATAAGACCATCTACGAATTTCATAGATTTTGCCCGTTGTCCCCGCAATTTGCCTGATACGACCACTTCACAACCTTTAGCTCCATTTTCCATTATAAAACGAAGTATACCATAGCAAGCCCTAACAAAAAATAAAATACATACAAAATTAAAATAATGATAATTATAACCAAACCTACATTATACTATCCATTTTTTTTTTTATGATGTAATGAGTTACATCTACCTGAGTAAACCAAACCAGTTATTCTTACAACCACGTTTTTAAATTCTTAAATCTTAAACCATGTGTTGACCAATTTCAGTTTTTTAAAATAAGTGAATACTCTTTAGATCATTCTACTTGGGTTCACCCTTTGGAGGTTTCCATAGAACTGAATTTTTTATTTTTTCACTGTCTTTAATTAAGTTTTTTATGTGCGTGTGCAGTTCCTGGTTATGGTTTCGACGATATTCATCTTTATTCTAATTCAATATTTTCCTCTAAGTGATTTCTAGATCAGACATCAACATTTCCTCGTTCAGGATTAAAAATTCTGCTGCAAACAGTGCTTCTGGTAGTCAAATAGTGTCCGATCCATTGGCACTAATGAATATTGATTTTTTTTTGTCAATATCTTCAATGAGGTAAAAGACAGCTTTCATCTAGTTAACTTTTAATTTAATGGCTTCTTTTTATGATATATTTTGTCCAATTATTTCACCTAAATATTTAATTTTTCTTGTCTTGCAGCTTTGGAAATATAATGTTTTCAAATATATTTTTTAAACTAAACATATATTTAATTTCCAATCATCATTAATAGTAATAAAAACTGAATCAGTTTTATATAATTACTTTTTTATGTTCATTATCATACTAATTTAGTCTCAATCTATTTCCACTGTACTAAATGAATCCTACTTCCATTGTTTGTAATTATTTCCCATATCTTGTTTCTATCACTCTAAAAGTTTGCTTATGACATAAGTCGAAAGCTTGACAAACATTAATAATGTTTGATAAGGAAATGGTTGATTGGATGTTTATTACTGAGAGATGTTTACGCTAGAAAGTAAATAATCATATTTCGCTGAGTAAGAAGTGATTATTAATTTTTTTTTTATAACATTTACTTTTTAACTATTGTTAAATAAAAGATATGGATATTTTTCTAAAAATATCTTCAATTAATTAAATATCTAAAATTAATCTTTTGATGAAATATAAAGCTGTAAAACTAAGGAGTTATTCTCAACCAAATTATAAATATTTAAATTACCTCCGAACAGCAAGGCCTCCGATTAGTTTGTATCTTAAAGATTCAGCTTGAGCTATGGCACATAGACCTCTAACAGCAATTTTCTCAGCATACAGTTCTAAAGTTTGAGGCGGAACATTGAATCTCTTTTGGACTACCGCTGTTAGTTCTCGAATTCTTCTACCCTTCTCTCCGAGAACGCTTTGAGTTCTTGTCGCCATTATTATTATCTCAGTTCGACTGGGAGTTACTCTTATTTCAACGCCTGAATAGCCCTCTTCAGCAAGTTCCCGCATGAGGAATTCATTTAATTCTGCTTTAAACACACCATCAGCAACAAACTATAACAAATAAATGTTTTCTAAAAAAGAGTAATTGATGTGATAAGATATATAAAATTAATTCTACGCAAATAAAACAAAAAAAATATTTATTTAAGAAAGTTAAAAATTATGAAGATACCTACAATAAAACTTCTTCTTGTTTGGTTCCAGCTTGTAAGATCGTTATTTACAAGATGTTAATATTTAGATTAAGTTAATTAGAGGGAAAGAGAGAGTGGAGAGTGATAACGATAACATTGATGAGACTGAAAGAGCAGATTTTCATTGATGAGATTTAAGTTATATTACTAAATGATTAAAAAAATGCATCAATACAACCCATCAAGGATGTTTAATGTAGTACATGATAGAGACCGTAGTAAGGCTAAGAGAAACCGAAGGTATGATGACGATACCAACAATCTCCTCTAACAAACTTCCAAGCATGGACTACTATCCAAATCAAATTGCATTAGATCACTCTTAACATAATCCTCTCATCTATGACTCAATCTACACCTTAGATGTAGGTCTAAATTAATCTATTATCACTTCCCTGTGCTAACATTTCAATTATAGTATACTGGTGCATGCTCTGCAACTCAGCATTATGCAATCTCCTAAATTATCCAGGTGCCTCATGCCAGACTGATACTTTAGGAAGTTGTTTATCATTCACCGTTAACGGCCTCGTTTTACATTCGTAAAGAAGAGTTGAAAGGATGATCGATATATAAATTCTGATATTTAGATTTAGGGACATACGATGGGAGCTAAATAATGTCGAATTTTTCAAGAATTTCCTGCCTTTATTTGCTCTTGAATTTCATTTTTTTAATTATCATAGATCCTAAGTACTTCAAATTCTCAGCATATGCTTATTCACTCCTAAAATAATTAGACCAAAATCACTGGTTTCAAACTGAGCATAAACTTTGTTTTATCTGAATTTACTTTAAGCTCTATTTCATTACACGTATTCATCAATGTTATTGTAAAATGTTTTATGATTTCCGTATTTTCCTCTAAAAAACGAACCAAATCATCCATGAACCCAAAGAACGGATATTTTGAGATCTAGTTTCAAATTTAAACATTTTATTAGTTAGGTAATGAGCTTTTTCCAAATTAACAGTTATGTAAGGAGTTCTCCAATTAGAATTATAGTATATAATTAAATAAATAAATACCCACTTTATAATGGACGTGTGGGTACTGAGAGGTCTTGAGATCCCAGGGGATCGATCGACCACTGATAAAAGAATAATTAATTAATCTACCACAGCTGCTCTAGATCCTTTTCTAACATATCAGTATCTCAGAACTCAACTGTGTCAAGCTACCCCAATCTATAAGAGGTAAGCATTATTATGAGACACTTCGTCAGAGCCAATAAAGTTGTAGAGATCTGTTCCGCAGATCCCTTCGAGTTTCATTTTTAGTGTTTTCCAAATATACAACTTATCATGAGCTTTAGTATGGAAAACAAAAAGTAATTACAGGTAAAGAGTAGACTTCGGTAATCATTTCATCAACAAATTTATTAATAAAATTTTGAAGTATAGATGACACATGTTTGTTGAAACGTCTACTAACGCCAACGCACTACAGATTTTGCGGTTTTTAAGTGCCACCAGTCTACACCTAAAATTTTAGCAACAAATCATAAAATAAAACACTATATTACTGTTGTTAACAATGTTATCCATGAAATATATTTATTGGGGTTAGAATTTTAAATTACGTGCATGAATAATGTGCATTGGGGATACGGAGAATAAACCAAAAAAGAAGGTAGGTGGACCAGATTGAGGAAATTGATAAAGTTTGTTTACTAAACGTAAAAATAATTGTGGAAGAGTATTACCCAAACAGTGGGTGGTATATATAGGAAAACAATACATAGGGATTCGTTTGTTGTCACTGTTCCTAATAGAACTGGCTATACTCTTCTTGATAAAATTATTGAAAACATTGCAGATGGTAGCACAATTTATTATTTTTAATTGATGATTATTTAAAAAAATAAAATTCTAACCCAATAAATATATTTCATAGATAACATTGTTGACAGCATTAATAAAGTGTTTTATTTTATGATTCGTCACAAAAAGTTTGGGTGTAAACTGGCGGCACTCAAAAACCGCAAAATCTGTAGCTGCGGTGGCGTTAATACACAAGTACCGAACGTTCATTTCTAGATGAAATGATTACTGAAGTATAAACATTTCCATAAATAAACCTCTTCACCTTACTAGATTTCGTAATAACTTGTATTTAGGAAAATATTAAATGGGGTACAAATGGAAAGTTATAAGTTGTTGTGAATCAACTTGAAGCCACAACCTGTGGAGTAATTACCAAATTATGTAATGTTTCTTGGAAACAAATTCAGGACAGCACATGGTAATAATAATAAGAGAACAATTATTACTCAATGAAAATATCCAAATCAATTAAGTTAATGTTAATCGGCATTCCTGATAATGATTACAACTTATCTGCTGTATTTACTTGAATTGCTTTAGTCTGCAGAATGGGGTACTTACTTTTGATGTAGCGTTTATTATTTCTTATGAATATCGGTATGTAAACACATATTCCACTATAGATAAAAGGAGTTATTAGGATAACAAACCTTTTTCTTCTTGGAGATTGGTAAGTGAGGCATCTTTTCTTCTTGTGGGGAACCTTTCGGACTGACAGTTGAGAACTAAAAGGAAGCCACTCCAAGATGTCTGCCACTCCTCACAGGAAGGTGCAGTTATAATACTCCATTAATATAAAGACCCAAAAATGCTTAATTCGTAAAAGATAAATATTAAAAATATATTTTATTTTATCCGGCTATATTTTCAATTTAAAAAATAAAAAATATATATACCGGTTATACTTTTTATATGAATATTATAGTTAATATTATTTAATTAGAAATAATTCAAAACTTATTAGTATGTGAAAATTATTCTATTTATTTCTCTTAGCTAGCTTTTCTTTATTTTTCTTAGTTGCTCTCTATTCTTATTTATGTCCTTTCCTACAAATGCCTACTTAATTGAACCCACCCTAAGTTTTGTTGTTTGTTTATTTTACGCCACTTTATGCTGATATGGCATAAGATTACATTATGAGCAAAATGGTATATGTATATTTTTTTTCAATAAATATTATTATTGAGGCATACGCAGTTTCGTTTTGTTTGTTTATTTAACGTAACCTTATGCTGCTATTGCTATTAACCGGACAATGCATCAGTGAGAACTCTATATTTTACCTATCCAGGTTTAATTAGAGTAGGTATCTTTAACGAGTACTTGGCATCTTACAGGCTCTGGAACCCCGATTAACGTCCCTTTCGAAGGACGGCATAACCAAGGATTTTTTACTCCCATTAAAAAATGCTAGGGCCACCTGCCGGCTACGAACCCGCGGTCTTGACGTAGTTTTGTTGTCTTGAAATAAATGCGGGAGGCTTCTGTATCGTTATTTATAATACTTATTTATTCATGGTGTACATTTTTTCATTACAATGTCGTCTGCTTTTTTTTTATAGTTAGCATATATATTGTTTTATTAAAATTTAAAATGTGGAATTTTTGGCTGAATATTAAAAACAGAAACGGACATGTTTTCCGAGTGCAACCGCCAGGTCTCCCCCTTCAATTAACGGTACATAAATATTGATGTATACTTTATCGGGATTTTTAAAATGTATTGATATTTAAATTACATATGTCTGCCATTTCATTTTAATTTATGGTAAGCTATATAACATAATAACTTTTATTACACACGGTTTGTGTGTGAGCCGATCACAGCTTCTCAAACTCCACTCTATACATGTTTGTTTATTCATATAAAGTCACTTTATGCTGCTATGGCTAATCGGACGAAAAAATGGATCCTTAAGTAAAAACATGCTTAATGTTTTTAACTTTTAAATGAAATATAAGAGCTGTTATATCGTGAAATTAATGGGACTTTAGATCGTGTTTTGATCTACAATTTCAAACCATTTTGAGTTTCTAGCATAGCGCAATCAACATGTCAGGGCGAATATATTTCATGCTCTCCATGAACAAACTGAAAACCCATCCATATTTCCAATATCTTAAACATAATGTTTCTCCTACTCATAGTAATATCTAGATTTATAGGCAATAACTTCTTGCCCACTCCACCACTGTGTGGAACTCAATTCCTCCTTTCATCCACCATACTTCTTCACTGGCTTCATTTAAGTTCTTGCTTTACCAGCATCACTTGACATCCAAAAAGATGCTCTCTAAGCAGGTCAATCATCTGCCTAAATAAATTAGTATTCAATAATCGATTTTTGTTGCCTAAGCGTTTTTTGTTTATTTTTCCCAAAGAAGATATAGACTATGTAAAGACTTTATCACATGCTATCCCATTTATTTATGTTATTTAGTAGTTTTTTTTTGTCTGATTTTGAGCGCTGAGTTGCTATGCCGAAGGCTCCGGAATCAGACCCGGCTGTGAAAGATATATTAGTTAATCAGTTAACATACATTATGTGGAGTATAGGGGATCTACTTCTTTAATTCCGGGAAAACCCTATGATTCAGTGTCATCTCGGGCAAGTCACGTCCCTGGACAACCGTTGTCATAGAGACAGTATTGTATATTTATTCTAGACAATTAGTTAAAATCCTGTCTAGTTTCGTACTTTTTAGTTATTTCATTTCTATTTTTATTATGTTTTTGTCACTTTTAATTACTTCATGATCTGTATTATTATGTAGCCTTCTCTGGCCAGATGTATATTGTTTTTTTTTGTTCATGCTTGTTATTCTAAATGGACCAGGTCCCAGAATTAAGTTTGTTATCTATTCTATTCTAAAATAAATGTGGGATTAAATGGTTGCTTGATTCCTTTATGTAGTGTAAACTGATTGATATATTATTATTAAATTATATTTACCTTTAGTATATCTATTTAAAACTTAAGATAGTTAGGAATGATCAGGATAAAATAAGAATAATATTATATAAAACATAAAGTTTATTATTTACAAAATAAGATTACAATTTACAGTGGAACTTGGAACCTACTCTTGTTCGTGGCCATCATTTTCTCTATTTTTCGTTTTTCTTCCTTGAAAGCTTCTGTATTGATTTTCCTTTCAATTCTCCTTTCCTAAAGAAAATTCACAAATAAAAATTAAAAAATAGTAATTACAACAGTCAAACTAACTAATATTGAAATCAGATATTTAAATTTTTAAAGCATTCTCTACATAAATTGTACATGGACTTATAAGCCCTGATTGCATCTATGGCCTCCATTAGTAATACGTACAAATATAAATATTTTAATAAAAGAGGCAATTGAAAATGAATAAGCACTCAATATAGCCAACAAGGAAAACACTTTGAACAGTGGAAAATGATAAATATAAAATAAATTGTTTTACCTACGTTGTAGGCCGAAACATTGGCTATCAATAAAGATTTTCTCAAATTACACGAGAAATTCATTCAGTGACCTCTACCCGGACCAATTTCTTCAACATACAGTCTGTGTTTCATAGCCAGAGAGGACCCCCCCCCCCCTGCCTCTCCCACAGCCCTGAAGAAGACTTACAACGTAGGTCGAAACGTTGGCTATCAATAAAGATTTTCTCAAATTACACGAGAAATTCATTCAGTGACCTCTACCCGGACCAATTTCTTCAACATACAGTCTGTGTTTCATAGCCAGAGAGGACACCCCCATGCCTCTCCCACAGCCCTGAAGAAGACCAACAACGTAGGTCGAAACGTTGGCTATCAATAAAGATTTTCTCAAATTACATGAGAAATTCATTCAGTGACCTCTACCCGGACCAATTTCTTCAACATACATTATCAAGGTCAACAATTATCATTCAATATAAATTGTATTATTGTTTGCTTTAATGAAACATGCATAGGAAGTGGGGTAGCTTTAGTACGCAGAGTGCTGGATTACTGAGCTTTAAGACTTCACTTTAAAATTGATTGTGGCAGGCAACTTATTTATTCTGTTAACAACCAAATCGACCCTGTGACACCTGCAGATCCCACGGGGCTCACCCAGTCTGCATAAAATTGGTGACCTTAATTGGAGATAAAAACCTAGAGGTTTAGCGTGATCTTGGTCAAATCAGCTCCTTGCACAACTGTCAGCTTGGAAGCACTGAGCCCAAAACCCTTCATGGGTTGTAATGATACAAATTTATAAAAATAAGTAATCTGAAATTATCACAAATATTTAATATTTACCCTCTTGTGTTCTCTGAAAGCTTTCTTTCTACTCTTCTTCTCTATCGGTGTTTCATTTTTTGACCGAATGGAAAGAAGTGATATGGCAGATGCGATCGATCCAGGACCAGTTGCTTTGTTACCACCACTGACATCATGTTTGGCGAGCGCGCTAGCAGTCAGTTTGTTCTTGTTGACAGCCACTCCCATGGAATTAATTTTAATCTTTGACTGAAAAAAGTTTAATTGAGGTTAAAAATTATTTCTTTATAGAAAAAAGAGATCCCTGTATTACTATTAATAAATAAAATCACCTGTGGTGCCTCAATTATTTTGGGATGATTATAAATATTTGAATATGTTGATAAAATAGATTCACAGTCCCATTTTTCTTTTGGTTTAACCTCTAAGTATTCAAAGTTTTCATCAGCTGATGAGTTACTATCCTCATACAAAACAGGGCGTTGTGGAACTATATCTTCCTAAAAAAAATATAAAAAATATCATAAATATAAAGATTAATTTAACCTTTTATTTGTCATAGGGAGTTACTAACTGTAAGGGAATAAGACTAATTAATTACCCTACTATTGATGCAGTCAAAGTCCTTAATGAACTTGTCAAGAACGTTTGTTTCTGGCTCAACATATCCTTCAATTTCTTCTGTATCAAGAGCTCCAATTTCACTGTCATCATACTCAGCAAATAACTATAAAACACATGGTGTAAGAGATTAATATTTCTAAAAAATATCTTATTATATAATTTCTTTATAGTAAAAATATTCTGAGCTAAACACTAATTAGTAAACAAAAAATTAATTTTTTATTTAAAAAAAAACATTTTTTTATTTTAATAATAATAATAAATTCTTTATTTATTCTGGGACAAGTCCGTTTAGAATAACGTAACTGTACATTATTGTGGGCTTTAGAGCCTTAGAGTACAAAGAAAAAAAAAACAAGTACAAAAGTCAACATATAAAGCTGATTAAATAATAATAAATAAAAAATAGCTTCTTATGATAGTGAAAAAATGAAGATTTCACATTACTTCAAAATAAAAATAAAAATGAATAAACAAAATAAATAATATTTTGTCGATAATTTTATGTATGCAATTCGGGGAACTGGAGGGATAGAAAGTAATCAAATCAAGAAGGGTCTTGGAACAGCGGATGAAAGAAGGAATAGAATTCCACAGGGAACAGGACCGAATCAGGAACGATCTGTCGAAAGCAGCGGTTCGATGGGCCTCTATATACAAATCGGAAGGGTGTGAATGGGTATCATGGGAATGGATGGAGGATTTAAATTTGAGGAGCTCATATATGTATAATGGACGGCAGGATTGGATAACTTGATAGAGGAAATACTTGGATGCAAGTAAATACTTACGGTGATAGGAATGATACAACCACCTCAACTCTTCATAAAATCGGGAGACAGGAGTGTCCCTGGGGATCCCGAAGACAAAGCGTACAAAGCAATTCGTTTTATTTTGGCCTCGAGCTCCACAGAGACACCTCCATATAATGGCAATATGACTTTTCCAGGAAAGGGATTGGTCTAAAGTGATTCCGAGGTTTTTGACTGTTAGACATTTTAATGCCTTGATTTATATATTTTTTAAATTACCTCCTCAAATCTATCATCCAGAAGTGTAAGTTGCTCATTTCTTCGTATCACTGAACTAGTCATAGAATACTCAGTAAATCGAGACTTGGTTTCTTCTCTATCTAAGCTCATTAGTTCATCACGCTCTTCATCGTAATCCTCTTCATCCGAGAACAATCCTTCCACGTCCTCACTTCAACAGAAAAAAAAAAATACCATAACAATCAGTTAAATAGTAATAAGAAAAGATAAATATTTCAGAAGTAATTATATAGTTCATAAAACTTGATTACTTCAGCTAATTTTTTAACATAAATGTTCTAATTAATTAAGTTCAGGCTATAACATTTAATTTATGTCTTCACACTCCAGTCCAGATGGAGAAGAACTAGTGTAACAAGTGAAGTAGGACTTTTGTTCCTTTTGTCTATCCCTAATGGTTATCTTTAGGTTGCTACCCTTTACTAACTTGTGTGAAGAGGAGTCACCAGTAATGTAGAGGTTAGCATAATAGCCTTCTACGCCTAAAATCACAGGTTTGCAGCCCGGCAGATGGTGAAAGGATTTTTCAGAAGAGAGTAAAAAAAAATCCTTGGTTATGCTATCTTTCAGAAGGGACATAAATTGGTCTGTGCACCTGTGCAGTATCAAGAACTCAATTATGATCCGTATCCTAATTATTCCTGGATAGGCAAAATTTAGGACTTCCTCTTTAGTATAGTCCTATTAGCCATAGCAGCTTAAAGTGATGTTAAATGAATAAATAAACCTGTCTAGAGTGTCAAGATTCGAAAAATAAATATTAACTTGTGAAGGTGGGAATCAAATCGAAACATAACCTAAGCATAAGAAAAACTCTCTGGCATAGTCTCCCCCATGTAAGCCTTATGTATTTCAACTTCGCTTTTAAAAAAATAAAAACTTTTTTTTAAGTCTTACTCATAACAAGTAAATTTCGTTACTCTAAATAATATAGCCTACTACAAAAAATCAATGTAATTATTATATACAAGTATAATTATTAAATAGAGAGTAACAGTAATTTTAGGCCATCGCTGGGATAATAGCCCACGTGGCAGAATATTTTATTCAAAGTATACGAAATAGCTCCTCGATGCTAGGAATGGCATAAGAGGAAGTCGAAGAATTTATTAATTTTAAAAATCTAATCGTGAGACATTTATGACTTATAATTAATAAAAAACAATACATAATTATCCCATTAATTAAAATATATTTGGTAAATACTGACCCATCAAGTAATTCACCTTCGGCCCCTTCATTAGCTTTCAGGACAAAATCATCATCGAGCCAATCATCGTTGGGATTTTCACTGGCAGTTTCCATAGCAGCAAGAACATCAGGAAGATCAGGATCAAAATCCAAAGTCAGTCCTGTAAAATTAAGACTAGATATAATATTTTTTTCATAACAAAAACATTATAACATAAAATTAATAGATACAGTTCTTAAAGGTTTGAGTTTTGAAAGTATTTGGTTGTTTCATATGAACTTTCTGTTTTTATTATTTCTAAAAAATTAAAGTGGAAATATTGGACTTCTGTTGTTTCTGTTTATGTTTACGAACTGTATTTAATTCTCTTTTTTTTCTTTTCTTTTTTTTAAGATATGAGCCGTTTATTTTGAAAGTGGCCTACCTCCATTTATCTTCAAATATTTAAGGGTTTGCGTTTCGATGAATTTAAAAATATTCGTATAGGATACTAATGAGTCATACTGCTTAAGTGTATCTAAGGCTGTTAAATTTATGGTTCCAATTAAAATGTTAACAATTATTAAGTGAATAATGTATGTTTTCTTATCAAGAATGGAGTTAGGCAAAAATTTTAAAAACGGAGTTAGGTCACTTTCAAAATAAACGGCTCATATAAGTAACAACATCTTACTATCAATGCAATTGAGCAAACATTGTTAAGTATGCCATCAACTATGGGCATGTAAACACACGATTTTCGTTTAATTTATTTTATGAGTTTAAACTGGTAAGAAGCATTACCACTGCGTAAAGGGAAAACTGGTGTAATTCACCATTGTAATTTGTTTGAAAAATTTTCACCTTCATAAATAATTCATTTATCCTTTCTACCCAAAGATGGAACAATCACATCCACATTGTACTACACATTGACATAATGCAACAAAAACTTATAAAAAAACAGCATTGATACATCTATACTCTTACACAACGCCAGACTACACGTTTCACAACAAACAGTGATAAAACTAAAAAAGCTGGAATACAAATTCCCATCCCATACCTACCTTATTCACTTGTCTTATCTCCATCAGATTTTCATCCAGAAATTTAAATGTTGGTCCGTATCAACATGGATACACAAAGGTTCTACTATAATTAAAATAACATAAATGTAAAGAAGAAAGATTTTTAAATTGAAAAAATTAATACCTTGTGGAGCAGCCTTGTTAAGAACTCCAACCTTTTCTTCAACATCAGATTGAAAGACCGATGAGGGCAAATTGATACCTTTCTTTTGTTTCTAAAAAAAAACAATTTACTAATTTCATCAACAACTAACAATAATAATTAATAAATAGAATATGTTAGGGAAGCATCTTACCGTTTTACTGACAATCGTTTGGGATGCGAGCGCAACCTGTCCACCTCCTCTCTCCCGCAGATGCTGCATGTAGTCATAGTCATCATCGAAATAAATTCCATATTTGAGTTTTTCTTCTTTATTCGATTCTTTGGGCTGAACATAATCATAAATGTCACTAATAATGAAGTAGAATACTTAGAATTTCCAAGTTATGATTAAAGCAAACTAATATTTAAACCTTTTTATTGACGTTTATTTGTTTAACTTGTGTACTACCGAATAAAGTGAAGAATAGAAATTTTTTTTCTATCCAAGCGTGGTGATCCTTTGGCATTTGCCATCCTCAAAGGAATATTTATTATACAAACCACACCCAACATTAGTTCGATAATCGACAATTTACTGTATTAAATTTTAGTTATAGTAAATAAAATGGAAGCTATACTTCGATATTCTTAAGTGCTAATCACAACTTAACAAATGGTAAGATAAATGTAGAAATTGAGCAAAAAATAATTCATCCAATTTTTGTCTTTAGTGATCATTTCTATTTTTTTTTTTCAAAATATTTCACATAATTCTGTAACAAGTAATAAGTGAGAGCTTAGTAACATTTAATAGCATACACTCATTTTAATTCGATCCAGAAACATTTTTTGAGTCACTGATTTAGAGTTTAATAATAATAATCTACTAAGAAAAGATTGAGTTTTCACATCAGATTTTTTAACACAAAGTGGATAATTTTTATTGCAATAAATATCAATTTTAAAGTTTGAATTGAAACTAAATATTACGTTTAAAATTTGGTTTTGATTTTTTTTTTTAATTTAATCATTAACGTTAATTGTGTACTTTTTGTAGTAAAAGTTCTACAGTACTAAAATAATCCTACACTTTTTAAAAGATGAGGGGCTTCACAAGTCAAATTTAAACTTCAAACCCCCGAACAATAATCAGGCTTTAATATAGTTTCATTAAAAAGAAAAGAAATTTGAATAATATAATAAATATGTTAACCATTGTTTAATTTTAAAGTGAAACTTAAATATTAAATTACGGATTACATATTTTAAGTCTTAACAATTCTAAAGTAAAGATTTAAGACGTCATACAAGTCATGTGGGTCTTGTTATTATAGATTCAAACTTTAATATCACTTCAATATTTACATCATCATACATTTTCATATATGGCCAACTTCCAGAGCATGTTCTTAAGGAGTTTATTATATATATATTAAATTTTAAACAATATTTAATTATGAAAGTTGTAAGGAAGCATGACTAACTAAATAATATTTACATAGATTTAAATATTTATTTTTAATACCTTGTCCTCAATCTCTTGAAGAACAAACTGCGGTGCATCTTGATCGGTGACAAGGGGATCCTTCTGACTTCTGTGTAGAAGGCGGAAAGTTACAGAATTTTTCTTGTCAATAAACTTCTTTTTCTTACCCTATTATATAAAGCACTAATTATTAACAAATCCCAACAAAAAGAATATACATATCATTCACATGCATTCAGGCAACTGGAAAGTAGTACTACCATTTTGCAATGAGCTCTACTAAGATTTAAGCCTAAATTAAATTATTTATGGTAGTTGGGTAAATTTATAAAGCTATTTAAAATAGAATAAGCTTGATAAATTTCTGAACAAATGTAAATTAAGGAATACTGAGCACACTTCAATGCCGATATAACAGCACAGTTCTAACCTGACCACAACAACACAAATGGCACGTGACAGTCAGTGTTGAACAATTTAAATTTATTTTATGTTCATGCTTTGGTAATTTAAATACAGTAATGAAGTTTAAATATTTATTAAAAACTTTAAAAATAAGTAAAACAGTATTAATAAATTTCGTCATATTTTGAATTCTGATACTAGGAAATTACAATCCTAAATCCATTTGGTTTTTCTTTGAATATCATAAAATGCTAAAATATTAATTATTCCCCCTAAACTCTTGGCTTATTTATTTATTTACTTAAAATTGATATTTATCAAGACTAAATAGGATTGATGAAACCTCTTTTACTTCACCAGATGCATTAATTTTTAATGACATGTGAAGCTCCTCTAAAAACATAAATTTTAGTGTTTCAAACCTTAAAATTAATGTTTTCTTTTTACTAACAAAAAGATTGATCTTTTCAATTATATTTGACAATAACTTATATTTAATAACATTTTAGAATCGAATGGAATTGAAAAGTAACTTTAGTCTGGGGCTATTTCCGTTTAGAATAACAAACATGAACAGAAAAAGAAACATAATATATATCTGGACAGAAGGCTATATAATACAAATAAAAAAAATTAAAAGAACAAATCCTTACAAGATATTAACCAATTCAAGAGTATGAATAAATTAATAACATCAGATAAATGCATGAGCCAGGGTGCAATAATGTTTTACATAATGTGTATCTTCTTTGCAAGAAACAAAAAAGACTAAACAACAAAAGCAATTATTTAATAATGATTCATTTAAGCAAATGATTAACCTGTTACAGTCTTTTTTGGACTCATTTTATTACATGATTTGAATAGCCATAATAATTGTAATTTTAAATAAAAACAGTCAACTAATGACCATTAGAACATGCCCAGACCTTTGCCATTCAAAAAAATATAAGTAACTGGCATACCTGAAGTAATAAAGACCAATAAAGTTATATTTAAATCCCTTCTTAATTTTGGTTTTGAATTAAGGAATATTAAACCAAAAAATTCCTTTTGAAATATGTTATTAGATCTATAAACTTATTTAATTAAATAGTTAAAAACATTTACTGTTGTTGTTTGTTAATTTAACGTCACTTTATGCTGCTATGGCTAATCGGACGATGCTACAGTGGGAGCTCTAAATTTTGCCTATCCAGGTTTAATTAGGATAGGGAGACTAGTTAATTCTTAACTAGTAAAAGTAAATGGCATACTTGATGCAAAAAGGACCCATAAAACTTTATTTAATAAAATTAGTAATGGTTCAAGTAAAATTAACATATATATTAATTATATATTATATATATATATATATATATATATATATATATATATATATATATAATATATTTTATTAATTAACTTTAATTTTAAAAAATAGATGGTAGACTATGATATAGTGTTTCCATCCTTGGTAAAATTTTCGAATTATATCTCAATTTTTTATTCCTCCAGATAATTTGAATTAAGGAATATAACTACAACAAATTTTGAAAAATGTTTCTAAATCTGTTTAAACAGATGATTATTAAATGATTAAAAACAGTTACTTTTTATCTAACTGTAGTACTTTTTAGTAACTGACATATTACAGGCAAAAAAAAGACCCACATATCTTTATTTATTTGTATATTACTACTATTACTATTTAGTTACACATTTATTTATTGAAACTTTATTTAAATACTTTTTAATTTTGGTTTAGATTTAAGGAATATTATCCCAACAAATCGCCATATAAACAGATGATTATTAAATAATTAAGAACAGTTACATTTCAACCAGCTACTTTTTAACTAGTAAAAGTAACTGACATACCTATGGAAAAAAAAAGAACCATACAACTTTATTTATTTACTTACTAGAGCTATTTAGTGATATATGTGTTTATTAAAACTTTATTTGTTTTGTAGAAGTATCTATTCTTTAAGTAAAATTAACAAATATATTAATTATTTTTACTTTAAAAAATGGAAGTTAGGCTATGATTTAGTGTTTCCAGGGTTCGCCAACAGATGGCAGGGCAATGGGTAGGCGTGTCCCCCTCACGTGATCCCTTCCCCCTCATTCAACAAAAACACATGGTTCGGTTATCGGGGGACTGTGCAACTTCAGTGCCCGCCACCCCCGTGCGGCGAACACATCTAAGGGAGAGTGCAAGTGTCCGTTTCTTATTTCATGTGTGTGCGAGTGTCCTTTTTTATTGTTTAAAGTGATATCAAAGCTCTTTTTTATTATTTCATTACCTCCGCCTACAAGAGTGCCCGAAGCGTCGCATCCTCCCGCACCGCCTTGCCCCGGAACAAGGTTACGCCCCCTGCCCCACCCACCCCGGCAGAGATGGATCACGACATCAAGTATGCCGCCCAGTGCCTCATCGAGATGTCCCAGCACGGCAAGTGCGATCTCAACCGTAGAAACGGCGTCGACATACGAAAGTCGGCAGCTCTGGACATCATCTGCGACAGGCAACCCTCGACTTATAAGGTCATCGTCGAGCAGGTCGAGAGCTATCCGGAAGAGAGGGAGAACCAACCCCTGTACATGGTCGCGAGGATCCTCACGGACTTTTCGGAAATAAAGCAGGAAGAGGATTCTATGGAGGAGGACGACGAAGTGGAGATAAAACAGGAAGAAGAGTGCGAAGAAGAATCAGCCTCGGAGGAACGGACGTACAGGAAAAGGCCTGGAAGAAAGTCTCGCGGTCGGACTTTGTTGAGAAAAGTACACGAGTGTCAGCATCCGGGGTGCAGCAAAGTGTACGGCAAGAGTTCGCACCTAAAGGCGCATCTCAGGACGCATACAGGTAACAAATGCACTTCTATTATCACTGCGTATCATATCCTACTATCCATGTATCTACAAAACTACCTAATTTTTATTTTTATTTAAAAAAATTAAATTTATATTGTTACGATTGAATCTCTGGAGGATTATCACTAGTGATTCTTTTGCCGGATGCGTTAATCAGTACTGGAACATGAACGTGGGGTGTGTTAGTCCTCAACACTTCTCAACCTACAATATCACATCTATCTTTTACCCAACCTGACAATCCTTTAACAAAAAATAATTTCATTAATATAAAAATTATTTTTCATATACTTCTTTAATTTTTTAAAAATTAAAAAAATAATTATTTTAAAACTGGAATGTTAATTGCTGTTTAAATAAGGATGGTCTTAAATAAACTGTTCCTTATGATCCCTGGTTATTTTTTCCCCATGAATCAGTGCCCCACCCCTTTTTACAGCGGGTGTCTCCCGACAAATTTCTTTTCGTTATATTCTTCCGTGTTTTATTAGAAATTACGAATAAACTTTAACACCTGCTAATTCAAGTATGTGTAACATTAAATAAGTAAAAATTAATAATATTTAAACATTTACAAGAATTTATATGAGATCATTTAATAATTGCTCAAAGTTTAAATATACAGAGGATATTGTTTCAGTGTTTATTAGATACGTATTAAATTCTGTTTATATTTTTAGTTGAAAGTAATTCCTTTTTATCTGTTTTTATAAACATGTGATTTTATAACGTTTGATATTATCATGTTTTTTTTTCAACACATGTTCTCTTCTTTGTTTTTGTGGGAGCGTTTTGTGATGATCAGTTCAGTTTTTCAAAGCGTTAATCTGCATTGAAACAAAGCGCATTATGCCTATCGTTGTCAACGCGACGTAAGGTCAACTTTATTCTTTAACTTATTCTTATTTGTTGTTCTTTTGATGGCGAATTATTTTGAAGAGAAAAGATTTCTTCTGCCCTGGATTCGAACCCGGGTCGTCTGCATTGTATTTATTCTTTAACCTTCAAATGCATAATACTCATTTTAAAAAATTGATAAATAGATAACGTCAAAAATAATCCTATTTATTCATATTATAAAAAAAAAAATTAAAAATTGACATTCAAAATACAATTTATTATCCTTATAAAAAAATTTAGTATTTGTTTTGGAAATTGCGTTTCACTATTACTGATAATAGGGCTTGGATTTTTTCGTTTATTTAATAATATTTCAATAAGCATTTACTGTCTTCTATGTATCTACGTAAAATAAAGGAATCTTTGAACTTGATTTTCGGTCACATCGAAACATCGAATTAAATTGAAACTTTGCTAAGTTTTATAGTACCGAAACTTTTAAGAAAAATATTTTACTATTGACAGGATCAACGTTTTTTTTTTGTGTTTTAGAAGAAAAAATAGTTAAAACAACAGTAAATTACAAACTTTCGTAGCTAGCCGAACTAGAAAGTATAAAATGAATATTATTTTGAAAGAAAAAAAGCCTAAACAACACGCGTTTACAGCCAGCCGAACTAAAAATGGAAGAAAAAAATAGTTTAAGAAAATAAAATACATGCTTTTCTAGAAAATATTTTTTCTAGAGAACTTTTCAATTAGTCTAAAATAAGAATAAAAATCTTTTTGTTTTGAAGAAAAAAGATTAGCCATTTGTCGGGATTCGAATCCGGGTCGTCTGCATCTCCGGTGTAGTGCTCTAAACCACTGAGCTACCAGGGCTCGTATCCAAGACAGGCAAATCCCGGCCAGGGCAAATCTTTTCTCTTAAAAAAAAATATTTAAAAATAATCAACATAAAAATTACAATTAATAAAAATAAATTAAGAATGAAAATCATTTTATTGTAAAAAAGCCTTGGGTGCTAGATTTTAACTGTCGTGAACATTTTATTCATTGATAAATGTCAATATGAAAATACCTTAAAAAGCAGCCCATACTTTTTTTACTATATAATACATCTTTTTATTCATCTCTCTATTATTTTAAACTTATTGAAAATTATTTTCTACTTTTTAATTTTGTTTTCTATTGAAATGTGTATTTTAGTTTTTGAACTATTAATTATTTGTCTATTAACGAAATATAAACATATTTTTTATATGGAGGATGGTGATGGAGAGGGTGCAGTAAAAAAAACATCAAATAAGTCAAGACTTATTTTTTATTTGTGCCGACGTTTTTTATATATTATTATATATTTTTTATATATCGGGACATAATAATTAATTATTGTCGAATTTTAATAATTATTTATAAAACGATGTGTCAACATATTTTTTTATATTTTGACATATTAGCTATCACTTAAATTTACATATTTTACTCCATAGTTTGTTTTCTTTATTAACTTCAGAACATAATTAGGAACGTGTTTTAGATAGAAAAAAAAATTAAAACACCGGTAGACATTCCCCTGTACCGTCGGTCCTACAAAACTTCAAAGACAATTAACAGAATTCGCTAAAACTGCTTTTCTTTCTGCTGTTATTCACTTTTAAACTCTCTCATCTCTTTTTGTTTTATTATTTTAAAAGCTACTTAGTTCCTAGTTTAGTTTCCATTAGTGAGCAACTTTTTTTGTTTATAAAATGAAAAAAAAAATTATTTATTGAAATTTAGCATTAATAAAATAAGAAAAGTGAATTTAATAAGTGATATATAATGGCTATAAAATTAAAATATGTAGATAAACTACCCTCTTGTAGTACTCAAATAACATATATAAGTTAAAAGGTCACGAGGCCATCTTATTTTCATACGCCTCGGAGGAATATCAGGAATTGAAGAGGTTGCTAGATTGGAAACTAGTGGGTTTGAGTGGGAATAAAGTTTGTCATGAAAAGATTGATATCGGGTTCGGGCCAAATCAGCAACAAATGGGACATTGAGGTCATTATGGATGATTTTGACTCTTAAAACATTAATGTTTTGCTGAAATTTACTTTAAGACCGGTGATTTTATCATATATCAATTTTTTTTAATCAATGATCATTTAAAAAACATATATCTATATAATTTTTATCATGTATATTATAATATCAATTTACAATGTGATCGGAGCTTATCACCAAAACGAGATTTCTCGTTCCCGGTCACCAACAAATGCCTAATTCCCGGTTATGTGTTAACAAAGTAAAGAGATATAAGGATTTTGGATTGTAAGGATTGGATACGAGAGGAATTCGATAGCTGAGTTATACTAGCCTCTACGCCACAGGTGACCCTAACTTCGAATGTTTTAATTTTAATTATTTATAATTATTGGTCATTTTTTACGAGTTATAAATATTTATATTTTTTAAAGAGAAAAGATAGGCCATCGACCGGGATTTGAACCCGGAACCTTTGTCTCACCGTGACATCGCTCTGCCAATTGAGCTATCCAAGACCCCTGCCGGTCGAGAACAAACCAGTTTTAATTTTAATTTTTAAATATTTTAGGGAGCGTTAATAATTGACTTACCAAAAGAATTTTTTTCATATTTATTTCTCAATTGTGTTTTCTCTTTATTTTGTAGGTATATGTGAAAATATATAACTTTTGATACAAAAAAAAATTTCTGATAACGGAATGAAAAAGACTAATTAAATATCATTATTGTTATAAATTAATTAACTTACAATATTATTTTATTGTTTTATTTAATTAACTTGAACAAACTTTATTAAACAACTTCTTTCTAACTGTATACAGTTATAATATCAACTTCCCTTACTTATATATTTTATATTTTCTTTTCATGCTTTAGATTTCATATTTATAAACATTATTTTTAATTTATAATTTTTCAAATTTATCAATCCTTTCTTTCTACATATGCTTGTATTATTACATTTTACTTATGTAACCTCTAGATGTCTGGTATCATTCCATTTATTTATTTCTATAATTAAACTAGTTTTTTTTAAATCCTTCATATTCCACCCCTTGTTTTATATGTTTTTCATATTTTAATCTTCTCATTTTGTATCTTTCCGTTTACCTCCTCATTTTTCTTTCCCTGTATATTATGTTTACATTTTATCCTTTCTGCACATTTATTTTCTGTATTTTATATTCGTATTATTTAATTGTTATATCTGTCACTATTTTAATTTCTGTTCATCATCTATAATTTTATTATTATCTGTCACTATTTTAATTTTATTTTATTCTGTAACCACTTTTATACTCGTTATCTTTAATCATCATATCTATTCACTATTTCATCATATCTAGTCACTATTTTAATTTCCACATTACTACATTACTTGTCGCCATATTCTTGTTACTGCAACGTTTCTTATATGTTTTCTGTTTGTTTCTCTCTCTTAGCCCTGAAGATAGCCTACATTGTAGGCCGAAACGTCGGCCACAATAAATAAGTTACACTTATTAAGGTGTTTTTATTGACTGCACCCCCAACTATTTCTTCCTTATATTAGAAGTTACAGTCAACCAATTCTTCTCTAACATGAGTTAAAGCTCACGTTTCTCCCGTCTTGTTTAGTGTAAGGTTTCATATCGATTGCAATCTCCTTTCTGTCTATATATATATAATTTTATCATATATATATCTATATATATATATATATATATATATATATATATATATATATATGTATAATCATATACTATATATGATCTATACTATACTGTATATACTATATAAAATTTTTCTTAAGCATTGGAAAATATATTTTTACCGAATAAAATGTTTAGCTTTTCCCCAAAACATTTCTTTCTTTCTTATAAATATATTTCAATTTGTTTACATATTTATTATTTAGAAATATGATTAATCATTTCCCTTGGCCGTACCCTTCATAAGAAACATGTAAATGGAGGGACTATTATATTTACTATGCCTTACTTTCAAGTTTTTTAATTCAAGCAACGTGCCTATGCTAAAGTAAAATTTAACAAGTACAGAACTTGCTTTGTTGTTCATACAGTGTTATTTTCGAGGAAAACAAAAAAATAAATTTTAGCTTGAATGGTAATATATTTTATTTTTGCTATTAGTATTTTGTTGATAAAGGTGTAGTAACCCTTTATGGTTTGGAAATGTGGGTCGTTGGACAAAGGCTGCAAGCTGTAGAAATGTTTTTTTGGAGAAGAAGTTATCGCATTTCCAGAATTGAGCGAGTGAAAAACTCTGCCATAAGAAATATAGTTTAAGTGAAAACGATATGCACAAAATTAGGACCGAGCAGCTGCAGTGGTATTGCCATCTGAGAAGAATGGGCCCCGAGAGATGGCCGAAAATTATATTGGACTATATCCCAGAGGAGAGACGAAAAAGAGACAGCCCAAGGAAAACTTGGCTGCAAGGAGTTGAAGAGGTGATGGCAGGAAGAGGCTTGGCTGCAAGGAGTTGAAGAGGTGACCGAGAGTATTGGCGACAAAATGTTCTGGGTATCGGCGTATGACCAAAGGTTGTAAAAGCCCGGAAAAAAAAAGCCGAGACATTAAGGTCATTACAAATGACTTTGTAACAAAGTAAGGACCATTGAGGATTTTGGATTGTAAGGATTGGATTGGAATTGGATGGCTTGGTAAGCCCCAAAGATCTATTCCGTAAATTAAAATAGTCATGTATATTAGTCTTTTGTAATTTATTGAGAGCTTAGAGCGGTTGTCTAGTACAGTGGTACCTGTACGCAACCTGGGGGGGGCGCGAGTACAAAAAATGAAAAATTCTCACATAATTTTAGTTATTTTTCTGTTATAACTACTTCTTTACCTTAAATTGAAACTTATAATGTTTCTTGTGACAGTAGGAATAAATGTTTTGTTTTCAATGTAATTCCTCTTGGGTTTTTTTTTTCATATGTCATATAATTTACTATACTAGGGGGGCTTAGGTGCAATTTCATTTCTACAGGAGGGGGTGTGGTCCAAGAAGGTTGGGAACCAATGGCCTAGTAGGTGTTGAAGTAGCCTAACAAGGGTTTAAGTTTAAATATAAATGTAAATTTTTATTCAAAGTTCATTTTATCCTGCCTAGATATATATTTATTAATTATATACATATAATAAATAGAGTATTGCTTCTCAATTGTGATTTAAATTTCTCCGATACTCTGGCATGCTCTGCAAGGATGCCTTTCTATGAAACTCTCGACTTCACTTTGAAGTCTTTTCATAGACAGCTATGGAAGATTTACTGCTGGATTCCTTTGACGATTTGACCTAAAATCGAATATGGTATCGAAACAGCTCTGGTGTCGATTATTCATTTATAAATTCTATCGAAGGTGACCCAGATTCCTCGTCATACTGTTCCGTCAACTTCCAAGTTTGAGTTATGGAGAGTTAGTTTAGTGAATCTGAAACCGTGTTTGTGTTATACTTGATAGTTATTAATTATTCATATCCCTCTCTATTATACATATAAAAAGTTTTGGGAGTGTAATAAATTTATCATGTTGTACTGTTGTGCGGGTATTGTATTACAAAGTCCTGATCTAGAAAAGGAATATTGTGCTTAGATAAGGTTTTAAGTGTGGACCAGATTGTTGGGCAGGATATAATTGATAAGTACACAATTAAATTAAAAATTTTCCTTTAAAAAATGTGCAGTCTAAAAAATTACATAAAAAAGATGTTATAACTCTCCCTTTTAAGTCCTGAAGAAGACCTGCAATATGGGTCGAAACCTTGGCTTTATATTACACAATTCCCCTATTTAAGAGAATTTTTATGATTTTTCTTATATATATATATATATATATATATACTAGCTTATGCCCGCGGCTTCGCACGCATGGAATTTGCCACATAAAGTTTCGTGACAGATCATTTTAAATAAATAATTTAATTATTTTTTTAAAATATAAGTTACTCGTACATCCAAATTTTCAGATGTCTAACTTCAAAACTGACGGATTCTATACCACCTTTGAACCCCTACTATATTAAAGGGGAGACCCTTGAGGTGGAATTATCCAAATTTCTTTCATAAAATATACAAAGAACCTATCTACAAATTTCAAGATGCTAAGTTCCTGATTTGCCTTTAATTATGTACTATAAAGGGGGGCACATACCCACGTTTCATCCAAATCCGTTCAGTAGTTTTTGCGTGAAAGAGAGACAAACATACAAACTTTCACATTTATAATATTAGTAAGATTAGTAGGATATCAAAACAAATAGTTTCTCTCATGCTGTGTCTGTTATTTTAACAACTATGATCATGTGATTTGCCTTTAATTATGTACAATAATGGATTCTCCTCAGTACCTAAAAAACTGTCGGGGGGCACGTGTCCCCATGCACTCCCCCCCTAAATCCGCGCTTGCTATAGCCCATGTGTTATTCTGATGGATAACCTATATTACCTATATATTACTGTAAAGTTTCATCCAAATCCGTTCAGTAGTTTTTGCGTGAAAGAGAGACAAACATACAAACTTTCACATTTATAATATTAGTCAGATAATACAGTTTGGAACTGTGTTATAAAAACAATGTACAAAATTATGTACTTATAATTGGTAGTAGAAATATTAAAATTGAATTTAACTTAAGAGAACGCGTAGTGAGAAATAAAGAAAAATGTATTTAATAGTGAAGATATTAATTTGAAAAATCATACAAATGCCGTTTGGCACATATTGTATTTTCGATCTTCTTTTGAAAACCTCCCCTAAGGGATTCACGTGGAAGCGTGTATGGAGAAACTTCCCATTGAAGGCATTCACTCCTAGCGTGGTTCATCTCACTGTAGTAGATCCCTGCTCCAAAGACGTTCAGTCTCCTTGTCGGATTATGATGCAATGTCTGTCAGGAATCTGTACCAGTAAGTTTGGGTGTCCAGAAGGTGTGTACTGGAATTTTTTGTAGTTTTTCTTGATTGTGTCAGTCACGAGTGGTATGTTGAGATCTTTTTGTAATGATTTATGAATGAAGAAAAAAAAAACGATTTAGCAGTTATAGAACATTAGTTGCTCTAGTGATTTGAATAATTATAAGATTTGAACATATTTTTATTTGATGTATTAAAAATTTTATTTTTAAATAATTTTCAATTTTTTCGACTAGTTTATTAAGTGTACATAGGCATTTTTCCTTGTTATAATTTATTTTATTTTAATTTTTTTTTAATATAAAAACAAGTAAGAATTATAATACAAAACTATTGCTCTGTGATTTGTTATTTTCTGTTGTCAAAAAGATAATATTTCATTCTTGTAAGTTTTTTTAATTACAGAATTTTCTTAACTTTTATTTTATTTTTTATTTATTTACGACTAAGCCACTATGGAATTGGTGATTATTTCAACTGTTCTTTCCTTCTTTTCTTCCTTGGTTTTTTCTTTCATTCCTCCACCCAAGTTTAATGGTCTTTCTTTAAACCTCTGAACATTCTTCAGTTCTTCCTTTCGCGAAGAGAACGTCCTTCAATGCAACCCAGAGAGACCTCGAGTTCTTCAATGTCTTTTTGAGCCTTCTCAATCCATATATTGGCCATTTTCAGTTGTTTTTTTCAAGATTAGTGAATTCCTTTGTTCGAGGTCTTAAAATTAATGAAATGCTATTAAAGTTAATGGTATTTGTGGGAGTGGTAAGATATAAATCATCGTTATGAGATGGGGATTATTTAAATTAATTAATGAGTGAGAGGAAAATAGTTGACTGAATGATAAAATGAAGAACGGAGATAGTTGGGGGGTGCAGTCAAAAAAACACCAAATGAGTACTAGAGTTATATTTAGTATGTGCCGACGTTTCGACCTACAATGTAGGCCATTTTCAGGGCTATGAGAGAGAAACAAACAGAACAAAAAATATATATAAAAACGTTATCCAACTATCTCCGTTCTCTAAATTAATTAATGTTTACAATAATTATGGTCTTAGTTGTGGTCCCTCTTTAGGATCAAGAAACAGAAACGAGACTTTTAGAAGTTAGATTTTTTTCATTTTAGTGTGCGGTGTATTTCTGGATAAAAATTACAATTAATGATACAATAATCAGTAATTTACATGTAATGTGGTGGAGTGTAAATACTCAAGGTCGTCTGGAATTGTTGATCTGTGTATTCCTCAAGACCTGACTTCAATCGTATCAATCAAAATCATCATAAATAACGTTTCTTCTCCTCTATGCGTTGTTGTGGTACAGTTTTTTTTTTTTTTTTATATATATATATATATATTATTATTATTATTTAAGTTTGTATAGTTGGAATCCCCATACAAGACTGAAACGACAAGAAACAGCTTGACGTTTCAGGCTATTTCAGCATTTACTAGACAAATGGTCTAAACTCCCAATTAACTACAAAAGACTCATATACATGACAATCATTAGGCCTATCTGAACATACGGAATAGAGCTTTGGGGCTCCACTAAACCAACCAATTCATCTCGCATCCAATCCTTACAATCCAAAATCCTTCGTAAAATCCTCAATGCTGCTTACTTTGTTAAGAACAAAATGACCTTAATGTCCCTTTCGTTGCTGATTTGGCCCGAATCCGATATCAATCTTTTCATGACAAACTTCATTCCCACTTAAACTCACTAGTTTCAAACCTTGCAACCTCTTCAATTCCTGATAATCCTCCGAGGAGTCTGAAAAGAAGATGGCCTCGTGAACTTTTAAGTTGAACTTTTTATTTGCCTTTATCCCGGGACGTTATTTATCTTTCATTATATTTACTTGATGTATACAATATAGAGTTGTAAATTTCAATAAATACATTTAAAAAAATAAAAAAGTTTGTATCAACTTATGGAAATATTGTTTTAAGGTGTAATATCTGTTTTTCTGGAAATTGTGCGTTTTTCTTTTAAATATAGATATTGACTGGAATGAAATAGAAATGGAATTGGTGATAGTGTTGTCCATCTTTCCGCTTGTTTTCCCCGGCCAATTCTTTTATCTCTATTTTCCTTTGTTGTTGAAATTCTATTTTAAGACTTAACGATAACGCTAGAAGATTTTCAAATGTTTATAGATTCACTGTTTATAGAATTCTTCTACATTTCGTGTTTAATTGTTTTAATCTTCATCTGTTTTAAATACTTCAGTTTCTTTGTCTAAATATTTAGCATGTGTTGATTTATATTTTATAATTTAAGTAGCATTGTAGTTTCTATCTAAAAGACAATATAGTATAACTGTATAGTACTAGTGACACCTATCGGAGTTATTATTAAATAATTTCTTTCTATTTAATTAAACTTTTTGTTAATTGGGGTTTGAGAACAAAAGGCGGATAACTACGAAATTTGAAAAATAGTCTACTACAGGCCTGAATAGACAAGATACTTAGTACATATTTATATGAAATAATTGGAACAAGATATATATTTTTTTCTATTCCAATAAAAACAAAACAAACAACTGTACTATAACCCACGAAGGGAATGGGAAGAATATGAAAGAAATTTTCAAATTTCTAAGATAATGAAAAAAGTTTATTAAGTAGCCAACGTTGCAACCAAATAATGAATAAAAGCAGGTTGAAAATGGAACTAAGAAACGTTATTGGAGACTCCAGTCATGGTAGGGACTGTACTGATTCTAAGACAACTGTTGTGCAAGGAAGTGATTTGTCTTAGATCAGATGTCTTAGGTTTTTCCCCTATTGAGAATATACAGGTATGATGAGCCCCCGCAGGACCTGTAGATCCTACATGGTCCATCCGTGGCTCTTAGATCTATTTACATCATGTTAACAACTTATTATAATTTATTAAGCGCTTATTATAATTTTAGGAATTTGTTCCTTACTTATCTCAACAACTTTGCAATCCCGTATCAATCTTCGGGATACTACCACTTGAATTATTAATAGATACTCAGCTATTCCACAATGTTATATTATATCATAAATTCTTTATTGGCTTAAATGTACAACATGTAGCCATTGAGTCTTTCAATTCCACAATGTCTAATCTCCTGAATTGTAAGCACACCGTATTTTCGAATAACTTAAGAGATTGTTCATACTTCTTCGTTAACGGCCACGTCCCACATCCTTATAGAACAGCTCAAGAGGTGATTGTTTTGATAATTTTAATTTTGAGACGGGATGCTTATATAGACACTGAATACTTTAATTTCTCGACTAGTTCAAACTTTTTTTAAAAAACCTTTACTATAATAACCTCTAAATGGTCTTGTGTGCAATACATGGCGGATACTTTACTGTTTTACAACGGTTGTGTGTGGAGGTGATATGTCCTTGATAACCTCCTGGGATTTCCCCATTTTTAGAGGCTGGGTGAGCCTCGAGAGGTTCTGTAGTTCTCACAGGGTTCATTCTATGCGGTTAAATGATTAAATAATTTATTTGTCACTGCTGGATTTGAACCTCTGAGCTCTCCAGACTGACCTACACCGTTCCCATAGTTCGCATGCATAAATTGATTAATTTAAAAAAAACAAATATTATTTGTGATATGATTAGATTTATCTTAACGATTTAAATGGTGAGGTACCCCGCTCCCAATAATATGCAATTGCATTATTTATTTTTGAAATAAATAAATCTGTATTTATTGAAACAAATTAAGGATAAATATAAAACGAAGTCCGATGAAACGCCATTGAGGAAACTAACTAAAGAAGGAACGAAATGGGTCGAGACATATAAGAGGCAATTGTTGGCCTGGCCATTTGGCTGGGAGTTGTTCCGCTTTGTGCCTGGGACCGATTCCAGTCCCTATAGATAAATTCTATATTTCCTTTTATTACAGTTTATTGATTTTATTACGAACTGATCATTTATATTCGTAAAGTAACCGGAACTACATCAATAAGGACTATATATACTTTTTCCGAAGAACTATCTATTTGCTAAACGAATAATCGGGAAAGAAAATAGTCCGGGTAGAGGCCACAGAAATAATTCCTGACATAGTGATAAACTATTTATTAGAAACCTACGTTTAGGCATTTATTGCTCTACTCCTCCAGGGATGGATAGTCAGGATCCAGGCATATTTAAATGAAATAATTGGAGTAGATCCAGTAGTATAGTGGCTCAGTTGTAAAGTTGCCTTGCCGAAGGTCCCGGGTTCAAATCCGGCTGTGGCAAATTTTATTTAATCTTTTAACTGCCGAGGGTGGATCCTTCGTGATCGGGGGCCCTCCTGGGGCTCACCCAGCCTCTATAAAGTGAGAACCCAACTAAGAGGGAAGAATAGTCAGTTGAGAGTGATTGAGGACAAATAATCATCATAACGTTAACCAAGAAACAGTAAAGTCACTAACATGTACTGAACCCAAGAAAAAAAAATTGTGATGATTGTTTGGCAATTTCTATGTAAAGAATAGTATAGGTATGTTAAAAATTCTAACAGTATATCGTTACTGTCAAGACAATACCTTCTGTCTACAACTTTTGGTGAAAATTGACGTATTAAGATCAGCAACATGACAAAGTATGCTTTGTTGATACTTCTCTTTAATATTTTTAGTAATAGTTCCAAAATTGTATTGATAAAAATAGATTATAAATTGCCAAGCCTACAGTCGGCGCGGGTTTTTTTTTTCTCTCGTGTAAAACCGCCCAGCGTGTACTTAAGCGGTATTGTTTTGACAGCGATCATATCCATATCAATAGTAAACATTTCTGTATATAATTATAGACTATTTATTAAAATTGACTAAATCGTTTTGAAACAATTATTTATTCAATACTATTATATTATCTCGCACGTGTTAGCTCTAGTCTAATGACTTCTGTTAGGCGGAATTAATTACAATATTATTCCGGGTGTGGTTGCTATCAAGGTTGGCAACATTTTAAAACAAAGAAATGCTGCCGTTTTATTATATTTAATCCAGTTTGGAACATTAAAGCTGTTATAACTATTTTATTCCACTTCACATATCATTTAGTTATTTTATATTTTAGTAGTTATTAAGTTTAGGTGATTTTTATTGTAAATCAGTGGTGTTCTTGTAGGCCACTTTGGGAATTCTTCATAGCTATTATGCAACATATAAAATTACTAGCTTATGCCCGCGGCTTCGCACGCGTGGAATTTGGTCTGCCGTGAAAGTTTCGTGAAAGATCATTTTAAATAAATAATTTAATTATTTTTTTTTAAATATAAGTTACTCGAACATCCGAAATTTCAGATGTCTAACTTCAAAACTGACGGATTCTATACAATCTTTGAACCCCTATTACATTAAAGGGGAAACCCTTGGAGTGGATTTATCCGAATTTCTTTCTTAAACTATACACCGAACCCAACTACAAATTTCAAGATGCTAAGTTCCTGATTTACCTTTAATTATTTACTATAACGGGGGGGCCACATACCCCCGTGCCCCCACATAGATCATCATGTGATTTGCCTTTATTTATGTACAATAATGGATTCTCCACAGTACCTAAAATACTGTCGGGGGGGGGGGGGCACGTGCCCCCTTGCAACCTCCCATAAATCCGCGCTTGCTATAGCCTATGTGTTATTCTGATGTATAACCTATATTACTGTAAAGTTTCATCCAAATCCGTCCAGTAGTTTTTGCGTGAAAGAGAGACAAACATGCAAACATTCACATTTATAATATTAGTAAGATTTATCTCCACATAAGATTTAGATTCACTATATACTTTTTTTTTTGTTTAAAACTTTAAACATTATAAGTTAATATATTTTTTTAAGTGAAAAGTTCTTTAGTTTCAATTAGCCGCTTTTTGTAGGCGGTAAACTAATAGGGTTCGCGTCAGCAACATGCTCGAGACTGGCAGCACCTTGCGGCCTCTGCACGAGTTATACGATTTGTTTTCGTATTCACACTTATGTTAGTAATTTACATTTACAAATTTCAAATTTAAATAATTCAGGCTATAATTAATTTAGAAATTCAAAAAAGAACAAAGTTATTCCAAAGGTTTGAGTTTTCACTTCTTTCAGACTTCATGTTAAATTTTTTTTTTTAATACATTGGCTTTCCCTACTTTTGACGATCATTAATTAAATATATTATTTTAACTTATACATATTTTTTAATATATAAGTGTGATGATTCTCACGAGCCGGAAAACAACTCTTGTAAAGGATGAAGTAAGAAAGGAATGCATTACAGTTATAAGGAAGAGGTCGTAGTACTCAGCACAAGGCGCTAGTTAACTCAATTATTAAAAAATTTTCTTTAAAAATAAATAATTAAATAATGTGGAAACCGCACAATTTCTTGCTACATACAGTTGCATTATAAATAGTACAGTCACTATAATGTACTGAGAAACTTTAATGGTGCTTAGATAATCTCTTATAATTACACGTTTATAAACCAATTTCAAGTCAATTAAAATGAATACCTTTTAACTGTAATCAGAAATTAACTTAATAAATCCTGTCTTGATAAAGATAATATATAATATATTGTATTTAACGTTAGTATCAAAATATAGATTTGTTGCTTATATATTTTAGTTTAAACCCATTAATAATGAATAAAATGAAATTTTATTACTTAACACATTCTATTAATTATGTAGAGCTGTTTTATTAGTATTTCATTTTATTGATCTTTTATATCTTTTATTAAACTTTTATAAATCGGACTCCCTTCATTAGGGGTACAATTTTTTAAAAATTTATATAGGTTTTTAAAATTTATTTTAAATTTACAATTGTATTATTATAATATGATATATAATATAATAATAAGAATAAATGGTACGATATAAAGTGAAATATAGAAATTACCCTGTGAAGGTACTTGAATAAGATATCGACTTAGAAGGTCACGAGGCCATCTTCTTTTCAGACGCGTCGGAGGATTATCAGGAATTGAAGAGGTTGCTAGTTTTAAAACTAGTGGGTTTGAGTGGGAAGTTTGTCATGAAAGCAATGATGTCGGATTCAGTCCAACTCAGCAATAAATAGGGCATATAGGTCATTATGGATGACTTAGTTCGTTACAAAGTAAGGAACATTGAGTATTTTACGAAGGATTTTGGATTGATATTACAAAGGATTAGTGGAGCCCCAAAGCTCTACTCCTTAAGTCCAGATGGGTCTAATGATTGTCATGTATATGAGTCTTTTGTAATTAATTGGGAGCTTAGAACGTTTGTCCAGTAAGTGTTGAGGTAGCCTGAAATGGCGAGCATTTTATTTTTGTAAATCAAGATTTTATTTAATCGGGAAATATATCATTAAAATTCCCTTTTATTATAGTTAAAGTAATAGTAATAATTACAAACTTGGAATAATGATCAAGAAGATAAACCAGTTTCCAGTCGCAACAATTATTTATTGTTTTAAAGAACTTATCGACAATTAAGTCATTTTCAATTGTTAAAATTAAGTATTTTGCTTCATATATAACTCAATAAGTTTTAAGTCATTTATCTTCAAAGTCAACAATTACAATTAAAAAACGTTTTTATAAAATATAAAAAAATGGTCGAAACGTTTTTTAAAACAATGTTGCGACTGTAACCTGGTCTTTCTTCTTGATCATGATTACAAAAGATTACAGTCCAGTGTATATACGAACTTGGAACCACCCAGGGAAATTCGATCTATCGATGGTTTTTTTTATCGTCTCTAACTGTCGCGCAAACGACTAGACAAGTCTTAGTGCATTCACTGATAAGTTTTGCGATTACGGTAGTACTGCGTACAAGGAAGCAAAGAGAGGAATTAAGAACATATGCGATTGATATGGAAATTTATTCTTATGAAAAAATATAGGATTAAGATTATTATTTTTAAATCAGAAACAATTAAAGGATTTTTCTCAGGATTTAAAAAGGGGCCGGATTGTTTGCAATCATAATTTGTTTTGTATTTTTAGTAGTCACGCGAAAACGAACTGTCATGAACACGCCTGGAAGTAGAAATGAAATTCCAGGACAGTTTATATTCAACTTATTTCATTGTTTGTTTCGGATTGGGCTGAATTTTATAGCATCAAATTGTTTTTATGGTTTTGATAAAAAATTTCCCTTGGGGGAGGCCCCTCTGTTTTTGTGGAAATCCCAAATTTATCCCACTCTCCCCTACCGAAATCAAATCCAGGATTCACTACTGACTTATGTACCTTAAAAAATATTAAACAGTGACTAGCGAGGAAACATGTTAGGTGTACCATCGCAACTGAATGAAAACTTATAACACTTTTTTAAGACGGATATTTTTTGTAATATTAATAATAAGCCGCCCTAGTTGCTAAATTGTTTATTCATTAAACAGAATATGAATCGATCTTCTGGGTATTGGAGAACCTCACGGGGTGCATCCATTCTCTATAAAGTTGTTACTATTAATTACCTAAAAAATTTAGGGGTTCATACTTAGATTAATAATTCAGGACAATTGTATCTGCACTCCTGAGATGAATAAGTGGTAAAGTTAAAATTTGTCCAGAATGAGTTTCAGCTACTTAGATTACACGTAATCGTGTGCATTAGTGGCTAAGTCAGGCCATGCCTTGAAATGGATTGTGGATATACATATTGAAATTTACAACTGTATATTGAATACATCATGTAAATACAATGAAAGATAAATAGGTTGCTAGGTTTGAAACTAGTGGGTTTGAGTGGAAATGAAGTTTGTCATGAAAGGGTGGACATCGGATTTGGGCCAAATCAGCAGTAAACGGGACATTAAGGTCATTATGGATTACTTTGTTCGTAACAATGTAAGCAGCATTTGGGATTTTGCGAAGGATTTTGGATTGTAAGGATTGAATATGAGGGGAATGCGATGGCATAGTGGAGCCCCAAAACTCTACTCTGTAAGTTCAGATGTGTCTAATGATTGTCATAAGTCTTTTGTAATTAATTGGGAGCTTAGTGCGTTTGTCTAGTAAGTGTTGAAGTAGCCTGAAACGGCGATTGCTCATTTTAAAACTACATTTGAAGAAGAAAAATGTATATAATTATTGTTGGGAGTGTGAATACATGTGAAAACCAGGCTTATGTTAATAATATAAATTCGCAATTTAATTGATAATGACTTGATTCCGCTTAGCTCAGTAGAATTACATCAATTCGGTCTGAATTCTACTTTACCGCTTATTCACCTGGGACAGAGATATGTTAATTGTTATTTAATTGTTGGGTCTGGGGTCCAGTACATGGTAGAGATTGTACTTTTTCATGAACAACGGTTCTGCAGGTAGGAGATTTGTCCTATATCAAGCTCAACCGCCAGACGTTTCCCCCTTATTTTGGATACCCTATTTTTATAACATTTTATAGAGGCTGGGTGAGCCCCAGAAGGGTCCTAGATCGTATATGATCCATCTCCGGCTACAAACAAACTAAATGAAAGTACTGCCTGCGGCGGGATTTAAAACAGGATTGGCAACTCGGCGGTCTACCGCTGAGCCACTCCGCTCCCTTATGCTGAACACCTTCCTGCAAAACCGTTGGCTTTAATTTATTACTTTAATTTATTTATTACTGCCTATACTACTACATATTCAGTCCATATTACTACATATTGGCCACCCATAGCCGACCCAAACGATCGTTCGGATATGCATCATAACTCCACGGGCCGCATATAAAATTATATATCCCCATATTGGATTAAGACCCACTATATACATTTTTTTTAGTGAATTTTTTTTACTTTTATGCTTACATGTAAATATATATAATATGATTAAGATGGTAATAAACGCTCATTTTAAACATAAATTTTTTTTATGATGTTTTATCTGACGATTTCGACTGTTAATTTTTGAATATATGGATTCACAAATAATGCATTTTTTAAATTTGTTTTCATTACTTTAGTCATTACAAAATCAGTATATTTTGTAAAAGTGCGATGAATTATGTACCCAGCCCAACTCCTTCCTACATAGGTTTTTAATAATCATAAATTGTTTGATTGAAAGCACCTTTTAAAAGGAATAATATCCATAATTATAAATAACCTAGCCAACTCGAAAGTTCAATAGCACTAATCGCTGTTTAAAAACCTCCGACCTTGGTAGACCGCCCAAACCTAAATCCCAGAAATCAACTTTAATGTGATCCTCCCACTTACATCTCAGGCGTTAAAAATCCGGCTCAGCCAGTTTTGTTTTGTTTTTTAAATAGGAAAAAAATTTCGAACTTACTGAAACCAATACCCTATATTATGAAATAACTGTAGTGGTTTTATTTTAATATTTTTAATATGAGTTGTAAGATTTAATACTGTATTTATTTCATCTATTTTTACGATTTATCAAATATTTTAATGAAGTATTAGGGTTAATCGATTAATTGACACAAAATATATCTTTATTAGGTATGGTATTACATAGAATAAAATGATAAATGTATAGTAACTCATACCTAGATACAAAAAAAATGATTAACAATTATTTTGTACACTTCAATGTTTTATACTGCCACTTACAACGAATAACAAATGAAAATCAATCATATGGCAATAAACATATGTTTACATATCGTCCCTGCCTTCGCAGAGTATCAAATGTGAAATCGTTTTCGACTTATAGCAGTTGCTTTAGGATTGATAGTAATTGATATCAAATTCATATAGAGGCATCTATCATTCCATCACAGAAACAATGTAAAACGAATGTCATTGGTTTGACTATAGGCACTAATTTTTATTGAACCTTGAAACTGCTTTTTTTTTAATTCTCCTCAAAAGTACCGATTTTCCAATTCGATAGTTGGAAATGGCAGGGACGATATGACTCTTTCAAAAGAACCACGACAAAACTCAAAAATCGGAATTTTTGAGAGTTAAGCCTTCTCAGTAGAGTTGCAATTGTATTGGTTGAAGCTTTTAAATTCTATTTCCAATATTTTTTTTTAGTAAAGTCATATTTTTAGTTCTATCATGTTTCAGCATAACATAAGTTAAAATAGTGTCAAGCTTTTAATTTTTTTCTAATGGCTAATAAAACATGTGAAAGAGAATGGTCCGGGTGGATGTCAATAAATTTCTCTTAGATAAGGAGAAATGTTTATTAAATAGCCGTAAAAATAAAATAATTTCAATACATCATTACAATAGAAATGGTTTGCTTTACCGATACTCAAATTGTTATTTTTTTTAACTCACATGGAACTTCCAAATACCTCTATTGAAAAATTAGGGTTTTTGAGTTATGACATTGTTCATTTGAAGGAGCGATTTAATATATAAAAAAAAAAAAATCTGCCAGAATTTTGGGAAAATGTTGATAGCAAAGCTTCAAGTTTCTGAAATACTGGAAAATAATTAACTATTATAACACCAGACTGTTTTTATTTTTTTCCTATTGTATTCTAATAATCATTTGGTGTTTCTTTTTTAAGTTCCTGTTAATTTTTCTTCCTGTTTTTATGTATTTTTAAGGGAATTGAATTATTTTATTGGAAAAACAGTAAAAATTACTTTCAATTATACTGTTATAATTGCAAAAACAGTATAACTGTTTTAGTTATTATTTAAAAAACTAATCTTGAAATGGTGTTGCGGTTTCTTCGGCATTCTACTGCAGCCATACGGGGCAATGACATTGAGTGTCTTGAACTCTCTTGAGTTGAGAACATGATGAATTGAGTGTATACTAGTTAGCTATCGGAACCATGGTCTTGAAGACCTTTAAACCATGGTGTTTATTATATTATGGACTGGTTAAATGTTGTTTATTGTCGTAAGGTTGTTTGGTTTAAGAATCTTAATAGGTTCGTTTATATTATTAGTCATCATTTCTAAGCCAAGTTCATTATTAATGATTATTTTTTTTTACAGCATTATCAATCTAATAATAATAAAATATTGAATAATGTGATGTAATATTTTATAGGAGTTGCCTAGCAACGGATTCAGGAACTACTTTTTGTTTAGTCTTTTGTCGTGATCGATCAATTAATTATAAATATTTTTTTTAAATGGCCTTTGTTTCTAACTTTCTTAAGCAAATACAGCACTGTTTTTAAAATTTTACATGGAAAAATGAAATGTATCGTTTTTTACAAAATAAAAAAAAATTACAATCCATATCTTACTTCGATATTCTATTTCAATACCTGATTTGTACCACTACAACCCGTCAACGGATCTGGGGTTCAGTACATGGTGGAGACTGTACTTTTTCAAGAACAACTGTTCTGCAGGGAGGAGATTTGTCCTCTTTCACGCTCAACCGCCAGACTTTTCCCCCTTTTTATTGTGTACCCTATTTTATAATGTTTTATAGAGGCTGGGTGAGCTCCAGGAGGGTCCTAGATCCTATATGATCCATCTCCGGCTGCAAACAGTCAAAATAAAAATCTTGCCCGCAGCGGGATTTGGACCAGGATTTCCGGCATAGCAACTCAGTGCTCTACCACTGAGCCTCTCCGCTCCCTTAATTTCAATACAGAGGATACAATTTAATAAGTATCAGACAGATATATTTTTCGCTAATAACAAATACAAAATGTTACATGGCCAAAATAAATAAATAGAAAACATATGTAATTCGCCCTCTTGTATTAATGTAACTATCTGCAGAATTTTCATTATGTTCTTTTAATTTTATCATTTATTTTATTGGGGGTGGGTTATAACAAAAATTCACTACATATTAAAAAAAATATGACGTGGTATAATAATGTTTAAAATAAATATTATTTATAGATATGAAATCTTGCACTATACAATCATCCTCTTAAGTGAGCTTAAAATTTGTATATGATAGAAACTGTAACGTTTGTAATCCAACGGTTATCCATGGAAGTGGTCATAATTATGCTCAATCACCTACTTTTTCTCCCAATTAAGTGGTCCTCAGATATCTTGGAATGATGTATTGTCCTCCATTGGTAATATACACTATTTAGTTTTATCCATATTCATCAATAATTAGAGAAATATAGATTTGTTCTTTATTTGAAACATATATTTTTATTCCTGTTTCTTTTGCTATTTACTGCTTTTGCTTTAGCTAGAATCTACTGTCTTATCTAAATAGATAATATTACGCAAGGAATTGCAGTTTTTTTCATCTTCTTATTATAAATACAGTAAACTTATAAAAAACCTGTACGAAGGTCATATCTTCAGTACATGTTAGAGACTGTACTATTTCTAAGGATAGAGGTAATTTGGCCGAGAATACGCTCAACTGTAAAGTTTTTTCACCCCAATTAAGGCTATAGGCTTTGTAAAGGCTGGGTGAGACACAGGAGGGTCTGTAGATCCCACAGTTTCTAATCAACGCTGTTAACAGGACAAATAATTTATCTGTTTCAACTAGTTACAGAATCAGTCAAATACAACTTAGTAATTCAGCGCTCTACGCATTTAGATACTCCACTCATTCATAAATATAAAAAAATTAAATAATAGGATTATTAGTAAAAAATTTGTGAAAATAAGAAATAAGATTAGGTTCAATCGTTAAGCGAACGGGTAGCATTTTTTTTACTGATAGCATCCTGTGGAGCATCCAAGGGTAGGTAGTTTTTTTTTCATTGTTCCCTTTTTTTCCTTTAGAAGGGAGGAACTAGCAAGGGAGAACTTCTTCCCTTTATAATATAGTATTATATTTCGAAATAATATCGTAAGGATTGTTATATATTATCTGAAAATGTTCAAATAGGATGCCTTGTCCATTTTTAACCCCTCACGAGAGCGTCAGTGATTGGGAGTAATATGAACAGTTCCACTCCATTAATTCTATTACAGAGCAAGGCCGTAGCTAAGGAGGGCTTAGGGGGGTCAATCTCCCCCCCCCCCGAAATCCCGAAATTTAGTTAGTATTAAAAATTAATACTAGGTTAAAAAAGTGCAATTTAAATTAAAAACAACACACACAACAGAGGGTCCAACACATTTTAAATCATTGTGCAATGCAACAAGCATACTTATATTTATATTTGCTTGAAAATGTCCTCCAACGACTTCACAATAATTAACGATCGTATCGAAAATCAAGAATTGAAGTATAGTTGTTGTTGCGTATTTAAATTATTCATCATCCAATAATAATTTGGGCAAATTAATCCAAATTTTAAAAATTATCATGAATAATTGTATTAAGATCCTCAATCCTGACCTGCCCCCCCTCCGAAAGGTTTTCCTGGTTACGGCCTTGCTATGGAGGCTATATTTTATTACCAAAAGAGATTTATAAGGTGTAAATAAAAAATTAAAAACGGTAGTTTTCAAACTCTCTTGCCTTGCACGACCCCCATTGGTAAGAAGGCACTTGATAATTAGTGTACTATCTGCAATTGTTCATTTGTTTTAATTCACCTGATTTAGTCCTCAATTCATGAGGATTCCTTTAAAAAATATGAAGCATTTCCTGGATTTAACGCCTTTATGTCCTCTTGATTAGATATCATAGTCCTTAATTTTTTCAACGTGAACAGGTTAGTTCTTTACTAGAGCGATGAGTTCCGTGTTAAAATCCGGCTATGGTTGACAATTTATTTAAAATGTAGCATCATTTAAACAGCCTATGAAGGATCCTTTGGGATATGGGACCTTCCTGGGGCTCACCTAGTCTCAAAAAATGGGTATCCCCAAATATGGGGAAATAACCTGCAGGTTGAGCCTGATCTATGACAAATCAATCCCTACTCAACAGTTTTCAAAGAAACTGTACTGTCTCTACCGCGTACTGAATCCGAGACTTTTCATCGGTTGGAGTTGTATATATAGATATTTTTTTAAGAATTTATTGTGAACTAAGCCCAACAACTTTCCAATACCATATTTACCTGTGATTATATACACCTCTAAAGCCCTTATATTTAATTATGCCCATAAAGAATCCAAGAATAGAATAGAATAATTCTATGTATCCCTCAATTGTATTGTATGTAGAAACGAAATATGCCGTAAGTTAGAAAGGCAGAGAATTTCTTAAAAGGCAATGGATACTGAACCGACAGTTAGGCGCCAAAAAGGTAGGACTGAAACGTGGGCGTGTGTGTGGTCATTCTCAACACGTTTTGTTATTTTTGAAATAATAAGCATTTAAAAGATAACAGTTTTATATTATTTTAAACTACTTCTTAATTTTTGGTGATTGTGTATACCGTTGTTTTTTAATGTCCTTTTCTCTTTGTTTTATATAAAAAGGTTTTTATTGATCGTCCTGGAATATTTATTTTATGTATATGGGGCGGAATAATAAAAATGGGTCGAAAAAATTGTGTTTAATATATATATATATATATCATTTAGGAAGAGTGTAAAATGGTCTGGGAGTGTAGTCAATAAATAGCTTTTATTTGTGCCTACGTTTTCGCCAGTTTTAAGCTATTATAAGGGCTGACAATAAAAGAAAACATAAAAAATACACGGTTACAAAGAATATCGATGCCTAAGATCAAAAATGTGTTGTTAGTGCCGAAAACAAGATTTTACAGGAGTCAATTCTGATAATAATTTAACACAAGAAATACAGTTCAAGTTTAAGCACACAATATATTTTTGTAACCTTCACAGCTTCTTTAATAATTTTATATCAACCTTTATGCTCATTTTAGCTAGGTATCGTTGTTGTTTTTTTCTTTTACTTCATGTTAAAATAATAAAAAGAAATCCAAAATTTTCCGTTTTCTGTACTTTTTCAAAAACTTCAACTTTATTTTGCAGGGAAGCCTTAAAAACCAATGGTGGTTTTTGAAATCAGCGCAAAAACTACATAAAGATCAGTTAACTAAATTAAAACAATATTTAAAAAAGTTTTTTTTTTGCAGACCAGTGTTATCCAGTATAAAATATTTTAATCTGTTTTATTTGTAGAGTTAAAAAGAAACTTTACTTATGTTGTTATAGTAACTATACATAAACTATATTTATTAATTAGTTACATAAATAATTCTTAATTGCTTAAGCGATCTTATCTTATTCGTTTCATTGCAAATATAAACAAAAATAAAAGGTTGTGGGAAGTTAACAAGGTCAATATTTTTTCCTGGTTAAAACGAATTGTTATTATTATCCGAAACCACTATCGGAGGTTTGTGGTTGAAATGAAAATTATTTTCTGGTTAAATTTTAATAGTAAGGAAACAAAACTATTGATAGTGATAAAAATAAAATTTGGAAATCCCTAATAATAAATTAACACCAGTGAAATTCAAATACACAAGCCTAAAAATGATTCTGGAAGTTACATAAATGTATCAGTGAATAGTAAAAAAGGTAATTATTCCTCAGGTTGTCGCTTCGCGTTGATTTGCAACAAGTTTAACTGTTTATTCATTTAATTGTATATATTTTACAAAAATACAAATTATCGTGTATGGAAAAGAGATTGTAATTATGGGTAATGAGTAGATTTCGGTAATTATTTCATCAAGAAATGAAAGTTTGAACAAATATTTTCATAGTATAGAGGAATAGTTTTACAGTTATACAGGAATAGTTTTAATTTTACAATTTTTATTTCTTCCTTTTTTTTTTATTACCTATAATTTTTAGTGCGTAATTCTTATCACTTTCTAATTTACCCATATCATTTCACATCCCTATTTTATATTCAGTTTTTATTTTTTATCTGTAATACCTTAATTTTTTTTAACTGTCAACACTTTCTGTTTTATTATTATTTTCTTCATGATGTGGGTTACTACCTTTTGGCACTTAGTAGTATATAGTATACGCTTTATTTTAACCTTCATAATTACCTTACTGTACATCTTTATCATAGTTTTGCCTATATAACCTTCTTTTGGTTTATCTATATTTAAAATGTTTTAATATATCTGTACCGTTTTCTTATATTGTCTGTATTTTGCATATAGCCCTGAAGAAGACCTACAACGTAGGTCGAAACGTTGGCTATCAATAAAGATTTTCTCAAATTACTTGAGAAATTCATTCAGTGACCTCTACCCGGACCAATTTCTTCAACATATAGAGGAATAGATTTGTTTAAAAGTTCATTTCTAGGTCAAATGATTACCGAAGTACTTACATTACCCATAATTACATTCTCTTCTCTTTTCCATACTAAATATTAAAAGGGAAAAGAATGAAGTTAAAACTTATTGTGATTCAACTTGAAGCGACAACCTGCGGAATAATTACTATAAAGGTAGTAAAAATGTATTCAAATTATTTCAATGCAGTAATTTAAAATATTATGAAATATGAGCTATATAAAGAACTTATTGTGAACAACATTGAAACCCAAATAAGTTTGACGCATCGAAATATTGTGTAAAATATAAATAATTTCCCTAAATTACACTTTTTTCATTCACTCATATTATAAATTATGGACAGTTTTATAGCAGAAATTTCTTATGTTACCAATCCAGGTTAATATTATCTAAAAATTTATAAAACGAGCTTTTACGAAATCGGAAGCAATTGGAGGTGTGGGGAGTTACCAATGAAACCAATGTTTTATTAATATAAACTTTTTAACAATAATAATTTTTATAATACTAATATATAAGTTATTAATAGTAACACTTTATTGTTATTTTATTATTATATTATGGTTAAATTTGTACATTTAGCAATTAGATAATAGTTGCTTTGTTGCTAGAATTTTTTTTTCATTTAATGTCCATAAGAACAATTAATCTGTCTTATTGTTCTTTTACACAATTGATCCTATTTATTTATTACCGTCATTTTTTTTAGTAAGTCAATCGGTGTTATTCCTTAATTAATACTCTTTTGATTTTTTTAAAATGTTATTAACTCTATCCATTTTATTTAATTAATATTATTCTATTGACTGTGTACACTATTGATTCTATTCATTTATTACCTTCAAATACTTTATTTTTTTTTATCCATGGTGTTATCCATTCGGTATAAATACTATTTTAGTGTTATTAATTTATTTATTATCTGTTTATACAATTGATCATTTTCATTCCTTAAAGTACTTAAATTTTCATACCTTCATATACTTTTTTTTTAATGCGTCAAATTAGGCCAGCGGTGTTCGAAGGTCGCAAAAAATTGAAGAGAGCTGCATTTTTGATATGTTGTAAGGGCATGTCTGAGTAGTGTAAATCCAAGTTTGCAACCTTAAAAACTGATGGGAAAACTTTTGGTGGCCGAAAGTTTCTGAATTAATTCAGTTTTGGGCCTTTATCTCCTAATCGGTGCGTTTTTCATAAAAAACATGGCTGACCATTTTTAATGTAGATATTTTAACCTATAATTTGAATCCAACCGCAGCTCTGTAGCTCTAATAGATTCAGAGTTACGTCCCTTTGATAATTGGTCATTTTTTCCAAAAAATCCAAATTTTAAGTTTTGGGCCGAATTTCGTGAGGAACACCGGCTCAAGGAGTGATCCTACGATAAAAGTTATGGGGAATGAAGCTGTAATTTTAATTAGTTTTAATTTAAGCAGCAAATTTTATCTACATTAAAACTGGTCACCCATGTTTTTTTATGAAAAACGCACGATTAGGAGGTAAAGGCAAAACCTGAATTAACTCCGAAAATTTCGAGTTTTTCGGCCACCAAAAGTTTTTCCATCCGTTTTTTCGGTTGGAAACTTGGATTTCCACATGCCTTTATAACATTTTAAAAATGTCACTCTCTTCAAATTTTTGCGACCTGAAGCCCTTTTTTGGCACCTGGCCGCTGGCCTAATCAGTGTTATTCATTCGATATAAATACTGTTTTGATTTTTTTTAATGTTATTAATTTATTTTCACTTTATATAAAATAATTGCATTATAGTTATTTAGGTTGTTTTATATTTATTATTTTAAGATACACCCGTTTTCTAAATTTCTAATAATATGATATCAATCTTTTCATGCCAAACTTTACTCCCAACCGGACCCACTAGTTTCAAACCTTCCTGATAATCCTCTGTGGTGTCTGAAAAGAAGATGGCCTCGTGACCTTCTAAGTTGATCTAGTTATTTGGGTAGTACAACTGGGTTCTTTATTCATGCCAAACTGTATCGTTCCTGCCATTTACTTTTTGCATTGTTATAATACAATTGAAATGAATAAATTATAAAAATTCTGATATTTTAGGCTTGTCAAAATGATATGTTTGTTGTGTATGTTATAGATTGTTAATGATATGAGATTAGTGGGTATTTTTTAAAATATATTACCTATTCATTAACACGGTATTAATGACTTTTAAGTTGCATTATCCTGCAGTCGAAAAAAAATTCTAAACTCGACGAAGTTTTGAAGATTCCTAGAGTGAGCAGAATTAGTCAAAGGAAAAATATTTCAATAGTTTTGATTTTTCCAGGAAAAAAATATATTGGCGAGACATTTTTTTTTTACAATTAAAAAATTCTATTGTTTATAGAGTTTCGTTTATCTATTCTTTTGTTTCTATAATATTTCTTGTATGGTTCAAACTTTTGTTAAATTTTTATTGATTATTATACAAATTAATATTGTACTGTCGTGACAATTTCTTTATATAGCAAGGCGATGTGATTTCCCCAAGAAAGTAATTAAGAAAAGGTATTGGCCCATTGTCCCTCGAACAGTAGCGTAGCGCTTGTCAATATTTGACAAGGAAATGACACAATTATTTTTCTGTCATCGGCTGTTGCCAGTTCTAATAAGACTTATTGCCTTTATCATTCAGTTTGAGGTTTATAGGCTATATATCCAATAGTTATATACTTTTTTATTATTAATACTTTTTAAATCAATGTATCTATGTATATACAAATTATGAACGGTTATGTATTTTGGCCAAAATATATATTATTTTTCAATACAAATGATACATTTAACTACGTGTTTCGACTTCTCAGTTTTAAAGCCAATACTTGTCTTTACAAGTTTTTATATTCTGATTCCTTCGTCTTAAACCAAAGACTTCCTGTCCTCCTGTATCCTTTAATAATATCCCACAGATTCCTGTTGAACAGATCCGATACTTAGGACTAAATCTTGAATCTTCATACCAAAGTGAAACGACAAGAAAATGCTCGTCCTTTCAAGCTCCTTCAACCCTTACTGGATGCTTTAAGCTCCCGATCAATTACAAAATCTCAGATAATTAATTAATAAGTAAAAACAATTTTTAACTTTTATGTTTATATGTAAATGTACAAATGTTCTTATTTTTTTTACTTTTACTTTTATCTATAGAAGTAATTTCAAAACAGTTATTTCCAAAACACCATTTTCTAACTAAAAGCATAAACAATTTTTTTGAACAGTTATTACAAAAACTTTATTCGAAAAGGTTTTAATGAAAAAGTATTTTACATATTAAAATAATTGTCAAAGTTATATATGATCCCTAAAAATATATTTTAAACATAAAATGCAGTTTTTACAAAAACAAATTTTGTTGCTGGGGAACTTTTGATTTATACAATATTGGATATTAAAATTTTTTTTTTATAAGGTATAAATTTGTAAAGTTTTAAGAGATACTTTTTTGTGATATTAAAAAAGTTAAAAAAAATTTAAGCCAGGCCTTTTATATAACAATTATTAAAAAACTTCAATCCCTGACATATAAGTATATCCCTGATTATATATATATATATCCCTGATTGTATATAAATATAATCAATATGATACAAAAGTAACATATCATTTGAGGCGTGGAGATGCAAATGGGGATAAATCGAAATTTAAAATTTTTTCAGGAATGACAAACATATGCATAATTTAGGTTATTATGAAATGATTATTTATTTAAGACAATTATTTTTAGAAACATTATATTGGCTTTGGCATGTTTTGAATGGTGAACTGTGTACCACCGCATAGAGGACACTAAATTTGTGAAAAACATTTAAAAAAATTAAAATTACAAAATATGGATTTATCCCTTTTTGCATCTTCACGCCTCATTTATGTTTTTGTTTTTGATCTTTCGTGTTAAAATTGCGAGGATCATAAAAGAATTGCCTAGGTCATTGGCCTGCTAGATTGTGCAGCAAAACGGATCGTTTATAAATAGGCTGACAGCTCTACAGAAACATTTAATATGATCTTCATTTATTAATTATCAATATAATTAATGAATTAATTTTAATAATATTATCGTTATTAATTTTATATTCTTTATAAAAGTTATAGATAAATTATCAATTTATAAATATTTAAAAAAGACTATTACATACCAAAAATCGTTCCATGTATGATATGCCTCTGCTAATCAGGAAAGACAGATAAGTAAAAATCGATAATTCATCAAGTGATAGGTCGTTGACTGCATTCAGGTTTCACGAATCAATCAAGTTTCAGAAAATCAATTAATAAAAAAAATATTATATTATTAGTCATGAATAACTATTTATTGAAATTAATTCAATATTATCAAGGAGAAAATGGTCCGAATGAAAGTCAAAATACTATTAACTATACATAAAACTATTTGATAGAGAAAAAAGTTTCAGGGTTCAATAAAAGTTTTCAGAAAATATATCAATAAAAAAAAATATAAAGAATTCGTCCTGAATAATTATTGGGTGACGACAATAAGTAATAATGTCCGGATGGAAGAAACTATTTATTAGAAAACAAGAGAAGTTTCAAGAGTCTTTATCAAAGTTATCAGTAAATGTGGTAATAAAAACAATAATAATATTATTAATCATGAATAATTATTGGAGGACAGTAATTGAATAAAATGGAGATGAAAATGATCCCATTGAGTGTAAAAATAAATTTTTAAGTATTTAGGAACTATTAGAAAACAAGAGAAGTTTCAAGATTCAATCAAAGTTATCAGTAAATGTGGTAATAAAAATAACAATACATTCGTTTTGAATAATTCATTGAAAATAATTGAATGATGTAAAAAAGAAAATGGCCCGGTTGGAAAGATTATATAGTAAGAAACTATTTATTAGAAATTATATTTATTGGTTGACAATAACTGAACAATTAATAAGGATGGAAGTAAATTTAAGAAATAAAATATATTTATTGAAATTTACGACTGTATTATACTAATACAACAAGTAAATAGGATGAATGGTACTTATTAGCATGAATGAAGACAAGTAGAGAAACTACCCGATGTCAATACTCGAATAAGAAATTCAACTTAAAAGGTCACGAGGCCATCTTCTTTTCAGATGCCTCGGGAGGATTATCAGGAATTGAAGAGATTGCTAGGTTTGAGTGGGAATAAAGTTTGTCATGAAAAGATTGATATCGTATTCGGGCCAAACCTGGTCGTTGTGGATTACTTTGTTCTTAACAAAGTAATGAGCATTGGATTGTTAAGGTTGAATACGAGAGGAATTCGATGGCTTAGTGGAGCCCCAAAGCTTATTAAGAACAAACTCAAGATTTTGGTAGCATTCTTCCAAATGGACTGCATGTCCAACATGCACAATCATATCGGTTACCATTATGAAAAATTACAGCTTTCAAACTTTTTTTTTGATAAATCGATGAAAAGTCTCCATTCCTCTGGTTCATACGTGATTTTGAAGATTTCCATGATTCCAGGTACATTGTTGCAGAAAACTAAGCCACCCTCTTGTGTAAAAAATTCCTTTTCTCTAAATCGGTAGCATGAAAATGAAACACCGGAGGCTAACATATGCCTTTCTTTAAGTCTAGACCCTAGCACTTCCGCTAAAATTTGTGATGATGGAATTTTTACTATTTTTTCCGTAATTAGCACAAAAAATACTGTTAAACCCACTTTTTAAATATTCTACAATTTTTTCACCCCAGACCTGTGTAATTTGTAAATTGGGAGTTGGTAATGCTTTGAAGGTTTGTAAAAATACAAACAAATAATATATATATATATATGTATAACTACAATAAAACCAAAGGAAAGCTGTCTTGTATTCTTAAATTTCTAACCTGGCACCTCTATAATACGAGTAATGAAGTCTTTGTATATCTTTGTCAAATAGCAATTGCAAAACAAAGCAAAAACAAAATCTTAAAACAAGCAATGAATAATAACACATATAAATTATTAGCTTGTTGAAGGTAAATAAACTATAGTGGGATGATAAAGAGGTATAATAATAGTGATAATGTTAAGCAGAGAAGTTGGCAAGTTTCCCAATCGCTCATAAATGATACAGGACCCAATGGACTTCATTAACGGATTTCTCATCATTCATAATCATTATTTATTTTATTTATTTATTTATTTTTAGTAAGGGCAACAAATTCCATTAAATAGTATCTAATTGTATTTTTAACAGGGACTGAAATAAACTCATATTTATAAATCAAAATAGAGAGCTCAACTGAGAGACAGCTCAGTGTGTAGACCGGTTGAGGCAGAGGAAATCTTCAACAGTTGATAGTCGAGAATCGATTCTGTGCGATCCACAACCCTCCTGGGCTCAACCAGTCTCTATAAAACGGGAGCCTTTTTTTTTTTTTTAATTTATTTATTGATATCTACAAGTGTATTACAATAGTACAACTAGTAAATAGGCTAAGTGATACATAATGACATGATAATGACAAGTAGAGAAACTACCCACTGGTAGTACTCAAATCACAAGTTCAACAATGAAAGTCACGTGGCCATCTTCTTTTCAGACGACGCGGAGGATTATCGGGAATTGAAGAGGAAGCTAGGTTTGAAACTAGAGGGTTTGATTGTATGAATGAAGTTTGCTATGAAAGGATAGATATCGGGTTCGGGCCAAATCAGCAAGAAAAGGGACATTAAGGTCGTTATGGATGAGTTTATTCTTAACAAAATAAGGAGCATTGAGGATTTTACGAAGGATTTTGGACTGTAAGGATTGGATACGAGAGGAATTCGATGGCTTAGTGGAGCCCCAAAGCTCTACTCCGTAAGTCCAAATAGGTCGTATGATGGTCATGTAGATGAGTCTTTTGTAGTTAATTGGGAGCTTAGAGCGTTAGACTAGTAAGTGTTGAAGTAGCCTGAAACGTCGTGCGGTTTCTTGTCTTTCCAGTCTTGTATGAGGATTCCAGATTAATCGTTTGTCAGGGTGCAACCCTAAGTATCGGATCTGTTCTACAGGCACCAGAGGGATATTATTAAAGGATACTGAAGGGCAGGAAGTCATTGGTTTACGACGTAAGGTAAAAGTGATTTGATGCGATTTTTGAGAATTTATTTTAATTCTCCGGTTTTGACACCATTCTTCAAGATCAGTGATATGGGATTGTAGGCTTTGGGATGCAATAACTGGATTGGTGTTGACTGATAATACACATGTATCATCAGCATACGTGGTAAGGATAGTATTAGGATGAGTTGGGATGTCAGCTGTATAAACTGTATATAGGATTGGACCAAGTCTACTACTTTGAGGACGGGAGCCTTAAATGGGATACAATGCTAATTTCGAAATTTAAAACTGAATTATTTTTTATTTTATTTTTAAAAAATATTTATTTCTTATACAATACTACAATACACAAAAACTACATGTACCTAATAGACCAATCTCAAATTAAAAACAATTAACATTGGAGAAATTTAAATGTATCTGAAAAGAATCATAATATACAATGAAATAAAAAATATACAAAAAAGCTTTCAACGGAAAAACTGTGTTATACTAATACAACAAGTAAATAAAATGAATTATGCATAATGATATTCTTTATTCAATTTTTCATAGATTCACATATTAACGTACTAATAACAAAAATTTTTATTGCGAAGTTAAATAAAAAATAACATATTTTAATCTATATTTTTGTTTGTTTCAGGTAAATAAGGCTTTGGAATTAAGACATATTGCATCTAGCAATTGGTAATTATTATAAATTTTTTGTTTTTTATTTTTTAATATGTATTAATATTCATTTTACTAATGGTGTTACCTGCTATTTAATGGATAGTAACGGGACCTTTAACTTGGAACAGTTACATGAATGTAGCTAGAAGCTTAGTAACCGTGACTTGATAACTGTTAAAATAATACGAGATAAATCGTATACCTGCAAGATGAAATTAATTTATATAGTCTTCCACGCGTATTAATTTTCTTTATGTGAAAATTGAGTCTTATATTTCATTCGAAATATTATTACATTTATAAGATTCAAATATGACTTCATGGTTTTATTTTTGAATTATTTATTCATCGTTCACAGAATTTGTTTTATATCTTCAGCTACTCTGGTATTATCCTTGTATTTTCTATTAAAAAAAATCCATCTAGACCTTTAAGTTTTTGTCTGTATTAATGAAAAAGGCATTCTTAAAACCATTAAAATGATTTAAAAATTGGACAAATATTGGTATATTATTTTATTATTTTTAAGTGACCGTCACAACAAAAAATGTGCAATATTTTGGTATATATATGGGGAGATAATTCTGTAATAAAGGTTTAAGATTTGCAATATCGAAAAATTACATATTGTTTAGTTACAGGGATGTGATCCAGTTTGTTTTTTTTTCTATTTAGTTATCTTATATATTCAAATTATATTGATAGTGTAGTATTAATCGGTATAAGTGTAGGCAAACACCCTTTGTATCGTAATTTTCTTATTAAATAATTATATATTTTTTTAAAATGGATGAGGGATATTTTATAATGGTGTTTTATATATAAGAGTAAAAAAAAAAACCCTGTACCATTATAACCCGTGAACGGATCTGGAGTTCAGTACATGGTAGAGACTATACTGTTTCAATGGTTCTGCAAGGAGGTAACTTGTCCTAGGTCTCGCTTAACCGCCAGATTTTCCCCTTTATTTTGGGTAGCATATTCTTATAATATTTTATAGATGCTGGATTAGCCCTAGGAGGGGTCCTAGATCCCATATGATCATCTCTGGCTGCAAACAGACTAAATAAAATTCTTGCCTGCAGCGGGATTTGAATCGGATATATATGAGTATATATGATTATTTACGAGTATTTATGAAGAATCATTAATTTTTTATTTTTTGTACTTTTTAATTCCAGAAGGATGGTTATATAGAATTATTTTTTTAGCCAATATCAGGAAGTTCAACACTTCTTATTAATATTTTTTTTCAGCTGCATTATGGTAATTAAAATGCAAAATTACATAATTTCCTTCTTATTCCATGAACAATAATTTGTAAGTTATTCACGAGTACTGTTTTTAATAGGTATATTTTTAATTAGTCGTAATTAATTTTTATTTTTAGGAGGGATAAAATTTACGCTTCTCTCTCAAGCCGTCTTCTGATTTCCTTGATCATATTTCATATTTTTCTAATTAATTTTTCAGGGCGACTTAAGTGATTGATATTTTATTAAAGAATTTAAAACGTTATTAAAACTTTGTGACAGTCTAACTTTATTATGGTTTTTTGTTGTTTTTGTATTATTTTTTTTTTATTCGTGAAGAAGACAAGTGGGTTCAAACGTTGCCTTTTAATAAACATTTCTCCCTACTTTTGAGAACTCCATCTTTATTTTCCACCACTCGGATACCCTGATACTTATGTATTTTAATTATTTCTGTTATGGAAATATTACGCTAAATACGGATAGGGATACAATCGAAAACAATTTTTGAAAGTGGACTAAACTCAAAGAGTTGTTACGTAGGCGCCAACGGTTTTCGTATTGAAGGATAACTTTTCCACTTCACGCTTTCCACAAGAGAAAGCAGTTGGATGAATAGGAAGTTAAAACGTATAAACACAATTTTTCCGAAGGTTTTCAAAAACACTTTCAGTATATAACATTATTCATTGTCTGTTCAATAATTTATAAAAATAATATCAATAAATAAACAAATAAAGCACCTATAAACCTCAGGGTCTATTGGTCTTAGCACCTTCGCATTTCACTTAGTGGCCACACTGGACTATCCTTAATTGTCGTTAAAATAATTATGAAAAAAAATTCGGAGCGAAGTGTGGGAACGACAAAAATAAGTCAACGGGCGAGCAAAGGATGAGTTAAGGAGTGAAAAATATTTGGATGAGAAAGTGAAAAACATATTTTTTAAAAGTGAACTGAAAAATATTTTTTTTTTTAAACTTGGCAATGGTTTAATACAAAACTTAGGTGTAACAAGAAACATTGATGTAACTGATCAAGTAATTTAGGCGCGGTTTAATAAAGGAAACTATTTTTGGTCTCAATATTATTGTACTTGGCTCGTGTTTTATGTTCCGAAAACTAAAAATTATAATGGAGAATGAAGATAGTTGGGGGTGGTGCAGTAAAAAAACACCAAATAAGTCAAGCCTTATTTTTATTTGTGCCGACGTTTCGACCTACTTTGTAGGTCATCTTCATCTATGAGAGAAATGACAAACGACTTTATCGAGACTTTACAAAACAAAAAAAATAATAAAAAACATTACAGTACCAAGAATATAATAACAAATAGAGTGAAGAAAGTAAAATAGTGACAGATATATAATTAAGGATAAAGAATATAAAATTACAGAATAAATGTACAGAAGAGTGATAATGTAAACATAATACAGAGAGAAAGAAAGATAAATGAGATTTGTTACCTTCGAAATTTATCATCCAAACCTCTTAAACAAATGAGAAAGTGCAGTAAGTCATCAAGGATGAATATGTAGGTGAGGGAGGTTAGGCATAAAAAACAAAAAAACGAAACAAAAAAACAAAACAAAAAAACACCTCTACTTTTCATCACAAATGATCCGAAAATATAGATATGTGGAATTTTTAGTTTGACCTCTTATGTTTTGGTCGGTTTTCTAAATTGGTCTGCCACTTCAAATTTAATTTTTGAATCTATCTCTCTCTTACTGGTTTCGTTGCAAGTCATCAGAAATTATTTTTTTATATTATATAGTGGTAGAGCACTGAGTTGCCATGCCGGAAATCCTGGTTCAAATCCCGCTGCCGTCAAAACTTTTATTTAGTCCTTTAGCAGCCGGAGAAGGATCATATGGAATCTTAGGACCCTCCTAGGGCTCACCCAGCCCCTATAAAGTGCTTACCCAAAATAAGGGGAACACCTGGCGTTTGAGCGTGATCTAGGACAAATCACCTCCTTGCACAACCTTTGTCTATGAAACAGTACAGTCTCTACCATGTACTGAATCTCAGTTCCGTTCACGGGTTGTAGTGGTACAGGGTTTTTTTTTTCAGGTATTATTCAATTATACAACCAAAATCACATAGAATACTATACTAAGTACGACTAGGTTGTAATACTAAGATTTTTTTTCGAAATGACGCGCCGTTTTAAGTTTTTTAATAAAAAATTGGATCAAGGGTAGTTAAAATCGATTTGATAATGTTGATTTTGTGACATAATTTTTATGTAAAACGATACCAAATTTTACCAGTTGGCATTATGTTTAATTTTCTAATTTTTTCTAAAGTTTTTTTTAATTTTGAAAAACTCAACCACGATCCTGTTTGGCAACCGTGAGTTTTGAGTTATTTGGATCATAATGAACTTATTTCGGAAGAAAAATTGTTTCGGGATAATTTTTCATACTCATGTGGCATATCTCCCTCATATATATATATATATATATATATATATATATATATATATATATATATATATATACGGAATGATTACATTAAGGGTGATTAGAATTTAGGATTTCGGTGGTAATTCATGGAGGGGTGTTAATAAGTAGTGATTTATGGTTTCGGCATCCAGCCTTTACGTTCCATAGTATAAGGAAGCGAAGAGGCTCTGTGGTGGAGCACTGAGTTCCCATGCCGAAGGTCCTGGTTTCAAATCCCGCAGCTGACAGATTTTATTTAATCTAGGACATTCTTGGGGGTTACCCAACTTCTATAAAGTGGGTACCGAAAATTCTGGAAAAATCTGGCTTTTGAGCGTGATCTAGGACCAATAACATCTTTACATCTAACACAAATAACCTAAAAACTGTACAGTTTCTACCGCGTACTAAATCCAAGAGCCTCCACGAGTTGTAGTGGTGTAGGTCTCTTTATTTTTTATTAATATATATATGGTTGATATTGAACCCAGTTTCATCATTCATCATGATTTCCAATTATTTCTACTGTCCCTACAATAGATTCCTATTTCGCCAAATAGTACAACTTGTTACAACAAGTAGTCCAACTGTTGGTCGCTATCATCGTGTTTATCTTTGCGTTGGCAATGTGGCCTTCCTCTGGTCGTATCTCTTACATTATTTCCTATTGCCAGCTGAAACCTTTTCATTTGTCTTTTAAAATAGAAAATATTGAATGGAAATATTAAAAACTATTCAAGATTTTTGAAATCTTCAATAATTAGCAATGATAACAAAAATAGCAATAATTATTAGCTTTGTTGACTTCCTTATCAACCTTTGTTGATGTGTTCTAAAGCTAGTTTTGAGATCACCGAAGTTTTCTCATTCTTTTGTTTTTAATGAAAAATGTCGTTTTGACTATTTCTTTTTTTTGGGTAATTATTCTGCTGGTTGTCGCTTTGGAGTTGAGTTACAAGTTTTAACTGTTTTTTTTGTTTCATGTTTAATATTTTCCAAAAATAAAAGTTAACGTGAGCTTTTAATATGAAAAAGAGAATCGAATTATGGGAAATTAGTAGATTTCGGTAATCATTTCATTAAGAATTAAAAGTTTCAACTAATATTTCGATCTATAGATGATATACGTTTGTTGAAAAGTTCATTTCTAGATAATAGGTATTATTACCGAAGTATACAAATCTTACTAATATTATAAATGTGAAAGTTTGTATGTTTGTCTCTCTTTCACGCAAAAACTACAGAACGGATTTGGATAAAACTTTACAGTAATATAGGTTATACATCAGAATAACACATAGGCTACCGCAAGGGCGTATTTAGGGGGAGGCACGGGGGTACGTGCTCCCCCTCCAAATACGCCCCCCAGACAATTTTTTAGGTACTATCCATTATAGTAGGTACATAATTAAAGGTAAATCTAATCTACTTTTCATACTAATATTATGTATGCGAAAAATTTAGGGGGGGGGCGCGGGGGCACGTGCCAAATTTTGTTTGTGTTCCGTGGAGAATCCATTATAGTACACAATTAAAGGAAAATCAGGAACTTAGCATCTTTAAATTTGCTGATAGGTTCTTTTTATAATTGAAGAAAGAAATTTGGATAATTCCACCCCCAGGGGTTTCCCCCTTAATATAATAGGGGTTCAAAGATTGTATGGAATCCGTCAGTTTTGAAGTTAGACAACTGAAATTTTGGATTTACGAGTAACTTATAGTTATAGTTAAAAAAAAAAATTAAATTATTTATTTAAAATGATTTGTCACGAAACTTCATGTGGCAGACCAAATTCCACGCGAGCGAAGCCGCGGAGAAAAAGCTAGTTTTCCACAATTATAGTCTCTTTTCCGTACTAAAGCTCAGGATAAATTGCATTTTTGGAAAATGTTAAAAGTTAAATGAATAATCACTTAAAACTTGTAACTCAACTCGAAGCAACATCCTGCGGTACTGATATGTAATTTGTTTAAACCTTAAAAACTATTCAAGGTTTTTGTAACCTTCAATAAATAGCAATGATAACAAAAACAGCAATATATGCTATTTTTTTTTACTTTGTATGTTGTAAGTTACTATTGCTACGTTCATTTTTTTTTTTTTATAAAAACATACCATTTCGATTATACCTTTTTCAGTATTGACAAGGTTTTTTTTTGATGAATTAATAAGTGTGAGGCTTAGAAAGTTGATATTTCATGTCTGGGATCCGCTGTAACATCTTGTTGTGTTACTTCCACTAACATAGTTCAATATATCCAGAAGTTCCTTAAAACTCTTCTCAAGTCCTGTGTAATGATTAAAATAAATAACATAATGTAATGTTTAAATTATAAACATAATTGGTATAAATAACCTAACATATTTAGGTTAAAATTAGGTAATGAGAAGAAATCTGAAGTGGTATATCAATCCAAAACGAATTTTGTAGAAAATTATCGTGATCGAATTATTATTTAAATTTGCCATTAAATTATATAAAAATCTTTCTGTTATATATATTTAGAAGAGTTTCCGATATGTATTAAATTTATGATTGCAGTGTCTCAAAGCACCAGTTATAAGTATAGACTTATAACGTAGAAAGTATAAACTTATAATGTTTGATGAGAACACCATAAAAATGCTTTAAAAAAGAAAAAAAAATGTGCAGTATATAGCGGGGTGTATATAAAAAAAAGACCGTTTTTTAACCAAATATTTGTATTATTATTTCTTTGATCGACGATTCGACACATCACACTCCCTGGCAAGTTCTCGAGTACTTGTGGATGGTTTTGACTCAACATCTTCTTTCAGAACCTCATCAATATCCATTAATGGTCGTCCGGAGCCCTTCTTCCTTTCCAACGTCGTATCTTCACTGCTAAATTTTTCAAACCAACGCCGTGCAGTGCTCTTGTCAAGGACACCTCCCCCTTCATATTTAATAATTTCACGAGTTAAGTGTTGGTGAATAATAAATAGCATTAAAATATTTACAGAATTTTGAACTCTGGAATTTGATAAAACGCTCATTTTTTTTAATACACCCATTTAAATTATATTAAAAAATAATAATTATTCAGATTTCAGTTGAACTATCTACATAAACAAGTACAAACTTTTATAGTAAAAACTTTAAAATGGGATTCGACTGAAGATAAACGCGTTTTGAGAAAGAAAGAAAATCATAGGATATAACTATTATTATAGAATAATGAATGGGAGTTGGAGTGATTAAAACAATCATACAATTGGAACAATGTGGCCTCTTCCGCCGTTAGATATCTTCATAATAATATATAATTAAAATATCAAGTAGTCAAAGAAACATAAAAGTTTTATCTTTTCAAGTACATTTAAAACTTTATGCTGCTGTGGCTAATCGGGAGTTTTAAATTTTGCCTATCCAGGTTTAATTAGGATAGGAATTTTTAACAGCACCTGACATCGTACAGGCTCGGGACCCCCATTCAATGTCCCTTCCGAAGGAGGGCATAACTAAAGATTTTTTATTCCCTTTAAAAATTCTAGTGCCACCTGCCGGGCTACGAACCCGCGATCTTGGACTTAGTAGGTTATGCTAGGGTTAGTCTAGGCGCCCTATATTTAAATCTTTCGTTTTTTTTTTTACTTGTTCTGTTTGTATATTCTTAAAACTACATACTTTTCTTGTTTAATAATAATAACTTGTTTTATAACTATGAATTTCGGACTTTGAAATTATTTATTTACTGTATAGAATTTTCTAATATTGCCAATTATATTTTTTTTTGTACTATAATTGTAATTTTTTTTACCGATTTATTCGTTTTTTAATATTTTTAATTTTTGTTTATTCGACCTTTGGCCATATACCGAAACGCAATACATATATTTTTTAAATAATACCTTAAATTGTTTTCAATTTTGGATTATTAATAAAATATTTCGATTTTCAATTTAATTAAATATATGTCATTTGGTTTTAATCTGACGATGGTCAAAGAGCCTGAAACGTTTCACCCTACATAATAGGTTTATGAGGCGTTGAGATGAAAAAAGGAATAAATCCATATTTTATCATTTTTAATTTTTTTTTAATGTTTTTTCACAAATTTAGCGTCCTCTATACGGTGTTGCATGGTTCGCTATTCAAAGCATGCCAAAGACAATCTAATTTTTCTAAAAATAATTGTCTCAAGTGTATAATCATTTCATAATAACCTGAATTATGCATATGTTTGGGTTTCCTGAAAAATTTTCAAATTTGGATTTATCCCGTTTTGCATCTCAACGCCTCATTTGTATTATTGTGTTGAATTTATTTGACCGCACCCTGTAACGATTCCTACTTATATTTTATGAGACATTAGAAACAGCTGCTATTAAAAAATATATAGTAAAAATATTAGGACGAATATTAAAGAGAATCATGGGATATATTAAAATATTTAAAGAGAATTGCATTTAATTTCCTAACGAAAGTGCGAACAGAGAATTAAAAGGATGACAAGAACTTTGAGAGGAAAGACTCCTCAAGAATGTCCCAAGTCAGCATTGCGTCTTAACCTTCTGTTTACATCTCATGCAAGGCAGGAGCCTAAAGAATCTGCCTTGACAAAACAATTACAATTGGAATTCGGGCTTATATTTTAGATTCCATATATATATAAATATATATATTGAAAAGTAAAATGAGACCTCACATAAATGTTAAGACCGTGGGAAAATTCCAACGAAAAGTCCAGTTTCCTAACTAAAACAGAAAATGAAATTATCTGTCCGATATTTCGCCTATTCAGGCATCCTCAGGGTAGAAAGAGAATAACAACAAAACAAAAAATGAATAATGCACCCAAGAAACATCCCACCACCTCCAAGGCTCAAATGCAACTAATGAATCATAAGGAAGGTTACTCGACCCCGGCTAATTCATTCAGATAAAAACAGCTGATCAATACTCCAGAATTTGAAAAATTGACATAAACTCACCAAACTTCAAAACGCGCAACAGGAAAAAATAAATAATAGCAAACAACAGAAAAACATAAGAAAAAAGACCAAATGAAAAAATAAAAGTAAAAATGCAAGAGAAATAATAGAACTCATTTCTTATTTAGAACGATACTGTATCTGTCTGTATCCATCTTCAGTCACTTTCTTGGGGCTTAGGTATTCAGTAAGATCTTCCTTTCCTTTTTAATCTCATCCATATTCTACATTTTTCATTGCCATTATAAATTATATGAGATTGCTCATTAAGTTAAATACCCAATAGGATTATTTATACAATGACGAAGCCATAGAATTAAACTTTTCGTCGGTGCTACCGAGGACTTTACCTCTATAACCCACTGAGGTTCTTGAGCTCTATGAAGTGCAATACTTTTTATAAGCCAACAGTTGTGCAAATTGGTATTTTGTTGTTTATTCATTTAACGTCTCTTTATGCAGCAATAGCTACTTGGACGTCCTTTCCGAAGGTCTGCATAAATAAGTATTTATTACTCCCTTTTAAAAAAATTCTATGGCCAACTGCCATGATCTTGGGTACAGAATGTTGTGGTATTAACCACTACACCACAGGAGGCCCCCTAGGGTGCTGAACCCAAGATAACGCTCAACCGCTTGGATTTTCTCTAATCAAGTGCACTACTCTCTCCCCTAATAACATTAAATTTGTATAGAATGCTAGTTTATTGTCAGTATTGCCTATCTTGACCTGCTTAGCATGTCATACACATACACGCACACACCCACACACATACACACGAATTGCCTATTCATTATCTCATGACAAAGGTGAAGTGGCGTCGCCTGCTGGTCTATCGCATGTCGTCCGCCTGAGATTGACAGATTAAATCTCGTGTCACGGCAGTTTGAAAAGCATTACATCGTAAATCTTTTACGTAATTCCTTCGCTCGCTCGTCCTCTTTCTTTTTATGGCCATCGACGAGTGTTTAATTGCTCATTAATAACTCTCTTATTTGGTCTCGTATCTCTATAGAGTGTGACATTTTGGACATGTCTGCAGGATAACATCGTTCACTTCTAAGTTCTTAAGTTTCTTAAAACGTTACTTCAAGATAACAAAAATTGGGTTCAGTGTATGCTAAAAACTATACATATAGGCTACTGTTTCTAAGCCAAAGGATGTTTTGCAAGGTTTTATCCCACTTATTGGCACCCATTTTATAGAGGCTATGTGAGCCCCTCCATTACATCTATGGCTGGTAATAGATTATATAAATTATTTTTTTTTTTTATGTGTAAAGTTCTTTTTAGTAATTATTTTTATTTTATTGAGGTTCTATTTCATTATCACAAGAAGTTATTTTTTTTTATTTATTATTATTTAATCAGCTTTATAGATTGACTTATCTGCTTGTTTTTTTTTTTTTTGTACTCTAAGGCTCTAAAGCCCACAATAATGTACAATTATGCTATTCTAAAGGGACTTTATTATTATTATTATTCTGCAGATGTAATTAGTCGGATTTGAACCCAGAACTTTCCATATAGCAGTATCCACACTGAGCTACCCAGCTGCCAAATCAAATTTTTTTTTATATTATTCTTAGGACTATTACCATCATTTTGTACATTAATCATTTTACATATTCATATCGTTTTTTGTTTTGAGTATTTGGGCTCAGTGTGCATCCCGCTGATGAACTGAATTGTTGTTGGTGTTCGAAACCTAGTTGTGACAGATAAATTATTTACTACTGTGACAGGCGTGGATTGATTCTCTAGTATCCAGAGATCCTTACTGGGCTCACCCAGCCTCTGTTATATGCATACCCTTAATTGAGGGAAAATGTTTGGGGATGATGATTCCGGTCAAATCATAGAAACAATACAGTATCCATCAACATGTATCCATGAATCAAAGGCCATACTGTTATTTATTTATAATAATGTTGAAAATTAAAAAGAGACCTTACATAAATGTTAAGACCGTGGAAAAAATCCAATGAAAAGCCCTTAAGTCTCCGAACTAAAACAGAAATCGAAATTATCTGTCCATCTGTCTTGTTTTATCTATTTATTTATGTATTATCTATTTATCCAATCATTGAGTTGCTGATCCAATTATTTATTTATCGGGTAATTTAAGTTCCTAATGACCTGTGTGTTTTGCCTTCATAACATCATAACAGTCAACAGACATTTTCTTATATTATTATTATTATTATTTATTTATTCATTCAGTTATTATCTATTTATTTTTGTTTTTAATCACTGCCGTGTTATTACATAGGGACTAATTATCTATATATTTTGCGGCTTAAAACATTATAACTATCAACCAACACTTGTTTAAATAAAAATAGCCTGTACCACTACAACCCTCGAAGGGCCTCAGACTCAATACATGGTAGAAACTGTACTGTTTCTGGGTTAACGATTAGAGGTGATTTGTTAGAGATCACTGTCAACCGCTAGGGTTTTTTCCTGTCCCAGGAGGGTCTTCAGAACCAAACGGGCCATCCATGACTGCTAACAGATTGCATTTTGATTTATTTGCAAAAGCTGCATTCGGAACCCGGGATTCTCAGAGCTCTACAAGCTCATCTACCCAGCTCCACAATTTTTTTTTTTTACCCAGTTTAAAGACGTAATTTTTTTTATCCCTGATTAATGATTTCTCAAGCGGCCAAGAACTGAGAAAGAAACTGAACTTATCTAAGAAGATATAAAGAAGCAGAACTGAACTGATTGGGCGCGCATAGCTTGAACTAAATAGGAGAAAAGTGCGGACACTTTTCGCTTTGTAACTTTTGTTATGTAAATATGGAAGGGAATTTTTCGCTTCATTTAACATTATATTTCGGCATGTAATAGACTCTTGTATGTGTACATTTATAAGGTAAAATTATGTATCTTGGGTTAAAGTTTTTAGTGATGTAATATTTTATCTGATTTGCCTACCAAAAGATCGAGGATCTCCCGAATTCCTCTCGTATCCAATCATTACAATCCAAAATCCTTCGTAAAATCCTCAATGCTCCTTATTTTGTTATGAACGAAATCTTCCATAATTACCTCAATGCCATCATTTGTTGCTGATTTGGCCCTAACCCGATATCAATCTTTTCATGAGAAACTTTATTCCCACTCAAACCCTCTAGTTTCAAATCTACCAACCTCTTCAATTCCCGATAATCATCAGAGGCTTCTTGAGTTGATTTAGTTATTTGAATGCTACCGGTTGGTAGTTCCTCTACTTGTACTGAGTTGAAGGTAGCATCTTAGTACATATTTATAGCTTTTTTCAGTGAATTTCATAATTTTACCAACCAATTTCATAATTTTTTCAACCAATTTCATAATTTTACCAATCAAATTCATGATTTTTTTCAACCAATTTCATAATCTGTAAGATGTCGCGGTGTGGTTGTCATGAAAGCATATAACACATATATTCGAGAACAGATTTGGATGTATTAATTATTACATATTCTGATGATATACTTTTAAGGAAGTAAATATAAATATATTTATATATCTACTTATAAATTGATGAAATAAAGCATTAAATATAATTATATACCTTATTATATATATATATATATATATATATATATATATAATAAGGTATATAATTATATTTAATGCTTTATTATATATATATATATATATATATATATATATATATATATATATATATATATATATATATATATATATGCAGGAGATTACCTCTTCCAAGTTCTGTATTCCTCTGCCAGAAGACAACATCGCTCTTGCTTTTGATTTTACTTTTGAGGAAACATATTCTGCCGGATTCAGCATTGGGAATATGGTGGCAGGTATTTTAGTATATACGAAGATCGCGGCATAACTTCTCGAACCTGCTCAGTTTTGTGGATAGCTGCATTGTCCATCACTAAAATACTATTGATGAGGGAAAGCTGATCAAATTTTTCAAGCAATTCAATCAAAAACTGGCAACATAAATCACTATTACAAGTTCCAAAAGCTATAACAAAAGACACAGTTTCTCTTTTATTTCTTGTAAGGTGAAGGCGTTTTCTTCAATTACTTCCTCAATCGCAGCAAGAATTCCGGGTGTCAAACTTGTGTGTACCGCCTCTTTTTTTGTGTTATATGATTTCCTGACAACCAAAACCGCCACATCTTACAAATTATGAAATCGGTTGACAAAATTATGAATTTGATTGAACAAAATATGAAATTCACTTAAAAAATCTATAATTATATTTGTCTCCAATTTACTGATGATGGATTGGGAAATTTAGACATGTATTTCTGTTCCCTGTTAGTCTTATGTCTGAAGTCTTAAGGGTTTTTGCTAAGAATATTTCCAGTTATTTATATAAATACAAGTATTATTATTATTGCAATTAAAACTTATAGAATTGGACATGACATTGAGTTGATCTGACGCAAGTACACCATCCAGAGGTGGATGCTACAAGAGGACTGAGACACGTGACTAAGATACCAGATCCCACTCACTACTGACGAGTGTGCTAAGGTCAGGATCTATATTTGGCATCCTCTTCAACTCTAAGAGGGAACAGGATTATCCTATAATGCTTAACAACGAGCAGAGATATCTCATTGATATCTGATTATCTTTTTTTTATGTCTATTTTGCCAGGTCCGTTTAATTTAATTATGGAACCCCTATGTGTGTAGGATTCGGTATCAATTCCACAGGTTGTCGCTTCGACTTAATATGTTTTGACTCTTCGTTCCTTTCCTTTTTAATGATCTCGAAAAAAAAAATAATATTACTGACTGTATATTGTAACTTTAATGTGATTTAAGAACCGATTTACACATACTGTTTTGGTTTTATCATTTGATGATTTTTATACTCACGATTATTTTTATTTTCGAGAATAATAAAAAGTTAAAACTTATTGTAACTTTACTGGAAGCGACAACCTGCGGTACTGATACCTAGGATTTTTTTAAAAATGTTAAAAGGTTCGATCCTCGCCTGTTAATATCATTAACAGCGCTTTGCCAACTGAACCACCTCACTGCCCTAATTTATTAATTAATCTACTTAGAAATAAATAATCAAATATTATTATAACCCGTCCTGTAAAAAAATAATTATAAAAACATTTTTACGAAAATATTTTTATATTTAAAATGAACATTGCTCACTAATCGTCTCTCTAAACCATTTGTTAGCAACAGAGGGAGGGGGCGTGAAGACAAGCCAGGGGGTGGGGGGCGAGAACAATCGAAAATAAAATAAAAAATTCACCCTGAATTCTAATTTTTCTCTTGCCAGTGCTTCTTTATCTTAAATTGAATGTTATAATGTTGCATCTCAACTTGAAATATTTTTAGCAATGAAATGTTCTTTGAAATCTTGAGTAATCGACCTTTTAGATTTTGGATTCCTGTTTCCAAATTGTAAAAGCTAGGAATATACAAGAACAGAATATCCATGCTATAATTTTGGAACCCATGGATTTGTTTAACATTATTTATTTTTGTTGTAATTTATTACGTCTTTTAATTCAATTTTTGAAAGAAAAACATGAGGAAAATAAAGAATTAATTCAGGGAGAATCGTAGATCTTCTTGGATTTTTTTAATAATATAAAACTTTTTAATAATAATAGCTGTTAATGGCTGTTTCTATATATTTTTTATTCTTCATAAAATTCATATAAATTAAAAAAGTAGTTCCATTAAAATTCGATTTCCTTGAACTTACTAATATATTTAAAATAATTAGAGACTTAGCTGCCATTAACTAGAAGTCAAACATGGAGCTAATATATCTGTGGCACCTGTACATAGTGGGCTAAGTCGAATTTTGTGAATTTCAAGCTATCTACTTAGATTCGTAATTTTGCTGAACTTATTTTAAGTTCAAGATTGGAGTATCAGCCCACAATTCACAAAGGAATATCCTTCATTGCAATGGACAGAACACTTAGCGTGTTAGACACAAGGAAAGAGAAAAAAATTACGATTCTAAGTAGATAGCTTGAAATTCACAAAATTCGACTTAGCCCACTATGCACAGGTGCCACAGATATATAACTCTTTACAACTAATTACAACTCTCTTTGTGTTACTACTATAAATTTTGCTATCCACGTACATAATAAAAATATGTACATTATGCATACGTAATGTAATGTATATAATACTGAATGAATAAAGAATTTATTATTATTATTATTAAAAAACATGTTGAAATGATTGTATTTATAAAGCAAATGAATGCTGCGAATCCTGCTGAGTCATCTCAGATCTAAGTTAAATTAAGTATTTTACGTCGCAGTTACTAATGTGTTCCATTTTCAAAATTGCCGGTCATCATCTGTAATAATTCCTTGTTACTACTCGCTTTGCAACAAACGGTTGTGAAGGAAGAAAAAATAAATGAATCCTGTGTAGATTTAGTAGTAATTTAGTGCTTTAATGATGAAATCGAATTAAACCGAATATCATTTCAAAAAAACGATTACTTATTGTTATAAATATTATAGAGAGTAATGAAAAAAAATTATTATTAGATGTTTTAAGTGATATCATTTATTGTTCAATACGCATACACTAGGTATATTTTATGTCGTCATATTTAATGACAAAAATAAAATAAAAAATCAAAGTTTCACAATTACTTAAAGCGTTCTTAAAATGTGATTACATATTTGTTTAAAAAATCGCGTCAAAGTTGAACTTAGTACATAGATCCATTGCAAGAAACAGAAGTTAATACAGCATAAAAAAAAAAAAATCCTGTACTACAACTCGAAGGGCCTTTGGGTACTACAACACGGTAGGGGCCATACTGTTTCTATGCCGACCATTTTACAGGGAGGTGATTTTTCTGAGAATCCGCTCATCTGCTAGGGTTGTCACTAGTTAAGGGTACCACATTGTAGAGCGTTGATACTCCCGAGGATGATCTCCAGATCCCACATTTTCTATCTACCGCTGTTATAGATAAAATGACTAACCACCGGACGTTTTATTGTAGATTAATTAGTATATATTTTTTTAGTCCGGATCTTTTCTTAATATTATTATCTAATATACTTGTAGATTCTTGTCTTAAAAAATGATATCCTAACTAATATTTAGTATTTCACACACAAAGGACAACACATTTGTAACTATGGTCTTCCGCACGAGGCCTCGGTGGAGCTGAAATACTCAGGTGCTGCTTCCCAAGAAGGGCTTCCTTCATTGTCCCCTCTTCCTTACCTTATGTTACCTGTACCATTGTCTGTACCGTACTCTTCCCGACCTGAACCCAGGTACTGGAGGGTGTTCAGGTGATAGCGCGTGCGACCTAGTTGGCTGCAGCATTACTATATTTAGATCTATCAGCTCTAGATCATTTAGCACATCCGCTCCCTTGTTTCGAGATCTTCCCGTCTCTCTCAAGCGTATCGGAAATAAATAATTGAATGGATTAACGTTGTGGCTCGATGCATAGTTCTACAGACTTAGTGAATAATTTGCTAAATCAAATTTTGCCCTGAGTGAATTAACTGCATCGAACCTTGTCATTCTCGTAGTTTTTGGCTGACAATGGAGTTGAAATATAAGAAATAACTCCATTTCCTCGAAATGGGCTCGTTTTAGACGAAATTCGATTTAACCACTTTGTAGCCCGTGACTGCTGATATTTTACGTCTCAATCTTTGTTGGGACATTCACTTAACTTGAGACCATTCAGGGGCTCTTTGTGCGAAACTTTTGAAAATTTTCTTACAATGTTGTTCCTAGAAACGCAGCTTTTTCTACTTCTTCCAGGATATAGTCAGCAAATCTTAATTGTTTGCGGATTCGATTTGTTTCTGTTTCTGGAAATGACAAAGAGAAATAATTAGTCTTCTTAAAAGCGATGAAGTTGCTTCAGTTCTTCCCTTCAGAGCTTTTGATTTTTTCTTGCCTTATTAATATTGTCATAATTGGGAGTTCCTATTTCAATTATTGTAGCTGTTTTTATTTCGATTTTTAGTATAACCTTAATATTCGGTTTATTTTTCGAGACTATATGATCTGTGTTGGCTGATTCCAATGAATCATTGATTTATTTTAGAGGATAGTCTGGTAACTGATGAATTGGTTAAAGGTATTTCTTGCCTTTTCTATAAGAATTTATTTTAGTTTTTTTTTTAAATTGTTCTTAAGCCAGTAGATGAACTTGGCCTCATTATTATGACATCAACCCACTCAATCCCTCTAGATAAGCTTCTTTACCGAACACATTTTCCATCCTTCAACATCATCATCATCCAGAGGAAGGCAGATAAAGTATTGAAGTATCTGATGACGAGTTAGGTAACCGCCTTCAACCCGAAGACATCTGTACGAGCTGCCTCTAACAGAAGCCTGAGTTATTGCTCCAACTCCCCCTCCCCGAGGTGGTGGCTCTGTTGTGACGTAACCAGTCTTATTGGGGTGCTGTAATGGTTGGGGTGGGGTGTACTACTTCCTTTATATGTCTCTCGTCATGGCTTCCAGTTCAATTAAATGTACTCTTCGTGAGGATTCGTTTGAGTGAGAAACCTGGGTAACAAAACCTATTCCTTAACGTTAATTTGTATTTCTTCGACATTCTTATAACCTTCTTCGTAAACCATAAAAGGAAGTAATTGATTTATATTAAACTGATAATATGTAAGGTATAAAAATTATTAAAAAAAGGCTCAGGGAACCCAAAGGCTCGATCCCGATACATACTTTCATTGGCGAATAACTATTAACAAACTTAAACTTAAAAAAATGTCCATCTCTATTTTCACGATACTATTACTTCAATTACAGTAATTTATTAGAAAAGAGTAGGAAAATAATTTTATTCTGGGACCAGGTCCTTTAAGAATAACAGATGTGTACAAACCATAATAAAAATATATCTGGCTAAAGGGATACATTGTTAGAATAATACAATATTTACATATTAAGATGAAACTGAATATAAACTAAAAGGTATGTTTTGGTAGATAATAAAAAACAACAACAACTTTACAATAAAAAGAAATAGGCTAATAAAAAAATAAATAAGAACATCTCACATTATAAAAAATAATATCATTATGGGTGAAGAATATTTACAATAATTCATCAACTGATTCTGAAGAATATGAGCTAATAATTATTATTGATTAGAGAGGATCTGTTTGGAAATTTGGAAAAGGACGTATAGGAAAAGCCTGGTGTGGATAAGGAAGACGCATGACGGATATCAGGTGGGAGTGAGTTCCAAAGAGAGATAGAACGGGCGAGGAAGGAACGCTCAAAAGTTTTGGTTCTGTGGGAACGGATATAAAGATCGGAAGGGCGAGATCTTGTGGAGTGTGATTGGACAGAGGATTTGAATTGTAGGAGACTGTAGATATAAGAAGGATGTTATGAGTTGGTGTTTTGGTATAAGAACCTAGGCATAAGAGCCTGGTAGAGCCTAGGAAATAGATTCTACGGATGGAGGGAAGAGCCACTTTAGCTCATCATAAAGGTGGGGCACATGAGATTCCTCGGGATGTAGAAGACAAACCTTAGTGAGCTTTTACACACATCGACTTTACAAATGCAAAGTATCGGAAGTGAGATTTTTCAGGATAGTGAAACATTTTTTTCAAGATTCGTTCAAATTCTCTTCTGAGTTTCGATACAAAAGAAGTGAACAGAGTGATCTATAGTCCGAGAAATAGGCTATAGAGCGTTCCCGGAGGGGGAAAGGGACGTACCCGAGTGGGCCCCCCCCCCCTAAATCCGCACTTGCTATAGCCTATGTGTTATACTGTATTTTATATATATATATATATATATATATATATATATATATATATATATAAATACATATATATACAAATACTTCTGTATTGATGTCACTAAAATCGCTACCAATTCTGGTGCTAAAGCATCTGTCACTAAAAATGAAAATAAAAAACCTACACCACTGCAAGTCATGAAGTATATTGTGTTCCGTATAAGGAAGGGAATTTATTATAGGCACGAATGCGATTTAGCCGAGATGGCGCCCAACCGCAAGCATTTTCCTGAATTAATCGAGGCTGGGTGAGCCCTCAGCAGAGTCAAGGCCCATTCACAACTGTTAGGAAAATACGTAATTTATCTTTCGCAGGCCAACTCTGAACCCTGACAGTAATCGTTCACTTTCCTTATTATAATTAATACAAACTAATTCTTTTGACTGTTATTCAACTATTGCTCCTCCCTGTCTATTGACCAAAAAGTTTGTAACTAATATTTTTACTAATATAACTTCATTTTTAAAGCAAACTCCCCTCGCAAGCTTATTGAAAGCTTACAACATGGGCTGATAATGGATAGTAATATGATAGTAATAATAACAAGGCTTAGCGAACCCAAAGGCTCGTTGCCGATACCTCCAATCTCTGCTTACAAACTTCTGTCCACCCAAACCCGAATTTGCCAGATTACTCTTATCGCAATCCTCCCACCTACGCCTCGTTCTACCCCTCAGACGTTTACTATTAGGCACAGTTCTCATTATCATTTTAGGAATTCGTTCGCTACTCAGCCCACAACTTTACAAGCTTCTTCGTGACGATTAATAGCTACTGCATAATATTTACTGAATGGATGCTTCGCAATTCCGCGTTATATAATTCCTCCAGTGGTCTCATACTTTTTCGACCCGAATATGCTAACACCTTATTTTCGAATGCCTGAAGACGTTTTTTATCCTTAGAGTTAACGGCCAGGATTAACTCCCGTAAAGAAGAGTTGGAAGAATGGTGGTTTTATAAGTAATATACCAAACTTTTTATTTTTTTAAATTTTCTTTATATAACTTATTAATTTATTTCTAAAAGACTGTTTTCTCTAGATTTGTTGATCATATTTACTTGCTGTAAGGTGATATTATATGAACCAAAAGGAACGACATACAGTACATTGATGTATTCAGTTTTATTCAATTGGCCTAGATCTTTGTATCGGGTGTGTTGGTAAAACCTCATACCTATTCAGTCTTATCCAATTCCACTTTTTTTCGTTTTATTTTTTCCACCTTATAGCAACTTTCACATTCCTTAAGAAGTTTTTTCTTTGTTATTTTGTTTTCTCTCTCAGGGTCTTTCTTCTTATCAGTTGTGCGTTTTGTGGAGTTAAAATACTACTGTCGAACCTATAATATATATTAAAAAAAGATTATTCATGATATAAATATTATTAATGGTTTTTCTCCTTAAAAGCAAAAAGCATTTTCAACTTGAAAGGAATTTTAAAGGAAAACATTTTAATTAATATTTATGGACATTAACATTACAGCCAGTTTTGAAAATAATAACTATGGATGACTTAGTGTTTTTTTTTCGTTTAGTAATACAATTATATATGTATACGCGTTATTATGTATACTCGCAGGTAATAAAACGAGAAAGAGAAAAAAAAAGTAAATTAAGGGAAAGATATTGTAAAATTAATATTTTAATTGAAAAGATAAAAAATGATTTTATTTTATTATTAATGCCATATTGTGGCATAAATTCATGATATATGTTGCAGTTGCCTAATCTATTTTGGTTTCAACCAAACAAAGAATTTTCCTATATTTCGTTGCTTCTATTTAGTATAAATTTATTACTAACCTCATATCTTATATAAAAATTAAATATTAAATAACACATTTTAATTTTAATTTTTGTTTTTATTGCAGGTAATGATGGCTTTGAAATTAGCAAATATTTCATCGAGTATCTGGTAATGTCTATATTTTTTTTATTTATTTATTGTATTATTTTAGTTTGTTTGTTTGTTCATTTAAAATTTTCTTTATGTAACTGATTAATTAATATTTGTATATCGAATAAGGATGTTTTAAAGCCTAATTTTGATAAAATTATGCTGCTGTTTTATTAGGATAGGGATTTTAAACGAGTTCCTGACATCGTTCGGGACACCCGTTTAACGTCCCTTCCGAAGGACGGCATAACCAAGGATTTTTTTCTCCCTTTAAAAAATCCTAGAGCCACCTACGATCTTGGGTTTAGTAGTTTGTTAGTATTATTTTAGTATCAGATAATTTAAAATATGTTTGAGTCAAAATTTCCCTTTAGGTTTTTTCTAATCTAACATTTATAAACAACATAATCATGATATTTCATTTTGAAATTTAGAATTTGATCGGTCGTGATAGATTTGAATTTGGGAATCTTTTCTATTTTAAGTCTTAATTGTCTTACATCTATTGGCTTTTAAAAATCGTATTTATATTTCTTTAAATGCAGGACATATTGTAACCCAGAAAATTTTCAATTTTCAGTTTCATTATTATTAAACATTTTTTTTAATACAGTGAATATGTTGAAAAAACCGTTTTTCGTCTAAAAAAAGAATTATACAATATAATATTTTGTTTTGATTATGATACATTTAAATTTGAAAATCATCACTTTTTTAATTGTTTAATTTAACTCTATTGGCCTATATAAGTTTGTTTCTACTTCGTTTTACGCAGAGTGGAAGTTTTTCAGATTTTCATCTCTATTTTGATTTTTTTTCCTGTTTAATAATCCTATTCAAGCAGTGGTGGAGTGCTGTGTTGCGTGCTGGTTCCTGGGATCAAATCCAATTGAGCTTCTATTAAGTGGGTGCCCAAAATAGGGGCAAAAATCTGGCGGTTGAGTGTGATTTAGGGCAGATCACCTACCTGCATACCGTTGTTCAAGAATCAGTACAGTCTCAAGAATCAGACATGTACTGAATCCGTCATGGGTGGTAATGGTACAGTTTCCTAATAATCGCTTCTTTTGCAATAGTTAAAAAAGACTTGATGCTGTAGAGGCATATTTTAACCTGATTTTGAATCACTTTTTCAGTCTTTGAGTTATAGTTCATTAAGAGTACACGGAATTGTTGTCTAATTTATATATTATAAATTGTTATCATATTATACAATATTATTTACAATTGTTAATAATAATATTTGTTTTACTAATACTCCAAAGATGAGCTGGAAACGACGACTCATATTCCATAAATAGATGAGCACTTTTCCTCAATTGAGTCGTGTTTCACAATTTTCTTTCTATTTGCGTAGATTCCGCTGTCATAATAAATGCACTCTTTGGTGACTTTGTCGTGTAAAATGTGTTATTTATAAATAAAAGAAAACATCACTTTAGTAAAAACTGTACATTAATTTAGTGATAGACTAATTTTATTAATTAAATTAATTGATGTGATAAATAGAGAAAGGTCGCCTTTGTTATCTATCAATTTATTTAGTTTTATTATTTGTGTCTGTTATTCCCTGGTAATAATACCTTCCGCCCGTATCAAATATCACTGTCTAATTGTCCCATTGGAATATTAATTCAAACCATTGTAGAATGCCGTCAATGAATTCGTTGTTGAGTTTAGTTTAAACTTATTCTTAAAAATAGCTTAATAGCGATATTTGTATATCGAATAAGGACTTTTTAAAGCCTAATTTTGGTACAATTAAAAAAAAAATACTATTTATTACTACTTTTATTAGTAACATTAACATTATAGCTAAATTTCAACAACTCATGAAGGGTCTTGCGTTCAGTACTTGCCAGAAACTGTACTGTTTCGAGTACACCTGTTGTCCAGGAAAGTGACTTTGCCCATTTTATTGAAATCTGTTAACTAAATAAATAAACCTTGATTTATTTTAAGGTGAAATTTTGTTGAGAGGCATAGAAAGTTTTCCTTTATGATCTTCTAATAAAAACCTGTATGATTACAATCCATGGAGGGTCCTGTGCTGAGTACTTGGTAGAGACAGATTTCTCTCTTATTTTGGGTACTCAATTTATAGAGGCTATGTGAACCGCAGGATGGTCTTAGATCCTATAGGATCCATCTCCGGCCACTAAAGGATATAATAAAAGGCTGTCAGCGAGCGGGATTTGAATCCAGGACCTCAGTGCAACTCAACGCTATATTATTTGTTTTTATTGCTGTCTGTTATCTGTTCTAAGTAATATAATCTTCCATTCGAATCAAATATGTCGTCTATGATCTCATAGTAAGTTTCTATCTGTCTTTTCTATCGACAGGTTAATTAAAACCATTGTTGGTTTCGATCGATAAAATTGTTGAATTTAGAAACTATAGCAATAGCCTAAGAGTTGATATTTGTATACCAAATAATGACTGTTTGAAGCATAATTATTATAAATAGCTGATAAGAATTTCAAATCACGAGGTGTTCACGTTCCGTATTTCTTAAGTTTGTTTTTGTTTGTTCATTTAACGTCATTTTTTGCTGCTATGGCTAATCGGACGATGCTACATTGGGAGCTCTAAATTTTCTCTATTCAGGTTTAATCAGGATAGGGATTTTTAACGAGTACTTGACATCGTACTGGCTCGGGACCCCCATTTAACGTCCCTTCCGAAGGGCGGCGTAACTAAAGATATTTTAGTCCCTTAAAAAAATCCTAGGACCAACTGCCGGGCTACGAACCCGCGATCTTGGGCTTAATAGATTATGCTAAACACTAGACCATAGGTCGCCCCCGGTATTTCTAAAGTGTTTTATAATAAAAAATAATTTGTAGTGCACAAATTGATTGCATGATTTTCATAGATAATGATGATGTGATATTTATTTATTATTTAATTATTTATAACCACAAGGCGATCATTATTTTCCTTTACAACAAAAACATTTCATTATCTTGTTTTTCTGTCCGTTGTTTTATTTTTCTTTCCTTCTTTTATTTTTTTAATAATAATTAATAATAGGTACAATAACTTCCCTGGACTGGTCAGCACCTTTTTTTTTTTTAGTTTTTCACCTGAATTCAGGCTTTATACTTTTTTTTTTTTTAGTTTTTCACCTGAATTCAGGCTTTATACTTTTTTTTTTTTTAGTTTTTCACCTGAATTCAGGCTTTATACTTTTTTTATTTTAGTTTTTCACCTGTATTCAGGCTTTAAACTTTTGGCGGATGCTAATAAATAAAAAAAATGCCTTCTTCTATTTTATTTCATACAAATATTTTTCCCTTTATTTAATACTTTAAAAACACGAGGCTTACAAAAACCTGTACCACTACAACCCGTGAACGGTCTTGTTTTCATTACTTGGTAGATATTGTACTGTTTCTACCTCAACGGTTGTGCAGGGAGGTGATTTTTCCTAGACTCTCGCCCGCCAGGTTTTCTTCCCAATTAAGGGTAACCACTTTTTAGAGGCTGGGTGAACCCTAGCAGGGTCTCTAGATCCCAAAGACTAACTTAAGCTAACCCTCTTCCATTTTCATACAAATAGTCGATGGTTTCTTATCCCTATATGAATGAATGAATGAAAGAATAAAGCCTTTTATTACAAAAAATTATCAGGAATTATTAAAATAATAAAAATTAAAATAATTTTGCTTCTTCTTCTTCCATGGCTCTACAGCCCTTGTAGGGCCCTGGCCTCCACAACAACGCCTCTCCAGTCTTCCCTGTCAGCAGCTCGACCTCTCCATTGTCCGATTCCCATCCTCTGCAGATCGTCTTCCACATCATCCAGCCATCGCAACCTGGGCCTTCCTCTTCCTCTTCTGCCATATAATAGTTTCTTCGGGTACCTATCTTCTCCCATTCTCTCCACGTGCCCAAGCCATCTTATACGGGTTGATTCGACAAAGGTGACTAGGTCTGGTTCATTGTTCTAGCTCTCTATTATTTCTTGACCTCCCAAATATCTGCCGAAGTACCTTCCTCTCCCAGATCTGCAGCATCTTCTCGCATTCCTGGGTCAGGACCCACGTTTCACCAGCGTACGTGACAATCGGTCTTAAGATTGTTTTATAGATCAACAATTTTGCTCTCAGTGACATGTTCCGAAATTTTAATGCTTTTCGCAATGGAAAGAGACATCTGTTGCCTGCTGAAATAATAATAATATAAAATAATTTTACTACATCTACTATATACAATTTTTATAGTGTTATAAAAGTTATAATATCATGAACTTTTTTTTTTCATTGTTAATTTATGTAGGCCTTCCCCTTAAGTAGATTCATATATATTGTTACGGGCTACTGGGTATTAAAATGAATTAAACAATTCCTTAATTAAAGATACTAATATTTATTAACAAAATGATAAAAAGGATACATTTAAACTATTAACAATTAAATTATTGAATTAATATAAATTTATAATGACAATATTCTAAATATTATAATCTAGGCCTAACTCCTATTTAATTATTACAATAATATAAGGTATCACTAATTCTAGATAGCTTAACTAGTTACAATAGTTTCTATGAATATTATAAAATTACACTACAATTTATAACTAATAATTAACACTTACAGTTCACTAGTCCACCGACCGTAAGATTCTCCACGTATGACAAACTGACACACAGTAACAAACAGAAACAGTTTATTACACTCGCGAGACTGTTACAGTTCACTGATACACTTATTACACTGGCCGGTTCAACACTGACTAGTTTATCACACTGACACTCACTTATCACAGATCTTGCATGGTCTACTCTCAGGCTAAGACTGACTGCCTCGAGGTGAGGGAAGTCTTTAAATAGGCAAGGCCGAACATTCTAGAACACGAAGGGGCCAGAAAATTCTGGAATCTTCTTAATCCTTTGCCGACAAAAGGAGACGATCTAGAACGGTCCTAATCCTATTTTAACTTCTCCCGCCGACGGATTTAAGCCGCTAATCCTCTTGCTTCCGTCTTCCTGCCGGCGCCCGTAACAATATAGTCAGTATTTTATGAGAATAAGATACTTTGGAATTGTTCTCTAAATATATGTTTCGAGTTTTATTTTTTCCCAGTTTATAGAGTTTATTTTTGCTACCAGAATGGTCTTTAGACTGTATTTTTAAGTAAAATAGTTATAACAGTTTTACTTTTTTTATTCTCAGTCTACTATTAACTAGTATCGTGTTAAGTACAAAGCATATTTAATATTCAGTTTTGAAAATAGGATCCCATTTCTAGCCTGCAAATAATTTTAAAGCCTTAGTAATATTTCGATAAGACTCAGTTGGGTGGGGACACATTTTATCTTTTATCCGGCCCGCTTCCTTATCCTCGACAGCTCTACTGGCAGAAAATATTCTGCATATTTTTCAGTAAAACATGAATAAAATGAATTTTAAAAGGTACATTTATTTTATCAATACTTGTTCTGGTCAATAATGATTTGAATAAATAATTTAATGAGATCTCAAAAAAGATTATATTTATGTGTATATATTTTTACTTATTTTATCAATTAAGCTCTAACGTTTCGGAGCCACATGCCTCGTCTTCGGGGATCTAAATAATAGTTATAATTAGAAAATTAGAAATATTCGTCTATTGTTTTAAGGGCAGTTTCTTCACCCTCATAGTCATGAAAGAAAAATAACCTGTACAACTACAACCAATGAGAATTGGGTTCAGTGTATGGTGAAGACTGTACCGTTTCTAGGACAACGGTTGTGCAGAGTGGCGATTGTCCGATATCATACTCAACCAACAGGTTTTATCGCCTTTCTATAGAGCCTGGATGAGCCACAGGAGGGTCTGAAGATCTCAATAAATAGTTTATCTCCCATAGCGGGGTCTGAACCAGGGTTCCTTCAGTATAGCCACTTAGCGCTCTGAAAGCTGAGCAGGTCCACTCCCACTCTCTAATTTGCTCATATTATAAATATATTTCTGTATTATTCAGTATTTTTATTTATTTATTTAGTCTTCTCCTCTTCAATCAGTAACGGTCTGAGGATCCTTTCTACCAATCGTCTTTTCCTTCCCCATTCCAAACCTCTTCTGTCAAAGGCCTCCTAGATTGCTCCTTTCCAAGTCTTCCTTTCTATCTCATACCTTCCACCTTTGCCTCATATATGGCTCTCGCCACTCTGCTTTCCGCCTTTCTGGAAACATGGCCGAACCATCTCAACCTCTATCAATCTATCTCCGTGGCGCTACAACCCTGGGTGGGTCCCGGCCTCCTCAATGAGCCGCCGCCATTCGGCCCGATTTTGTGCTGCCGCTCTCCAACTTCTGATCCGTAGCAGGTTCCGTGCATCCGCTGCCACTCCATCAACCCATATCACATCTTAGCTGATGCTCCTCGATAATATCCCCAGCGGGCCGAAGTCCAACATTTGACCGTATCGTTAGGTTTCGCACTCGGTCTCTTCTGTTCTTCCCTTCCATTCTTCTTAAATATCGCATCTCCATGGCTTGGAGTTGGCTGTTGTGCTTTTTGGTTAGAGTCTAAGATTCACTTGAATAGGCGAGACTCGGTAAGAAAGTGTTTTTATAAACTGCTTTTTGTGTTTTTTGACACTTCTTTTGTCCCGATGAATCCTTTCTTGAGGGAATTAAAACACAAGCGGTGTTGGTTGAGGTGTGCACCGAAATATTTACAATCCCTTACTTGCTCTAGCCTCGTGCTGTTTATTCTTACCACTCGGTCCCCATGCTCGCTTTTTCTTCCAATTCTCATGATTTTGGTTTTTCCTGTATTTATTGTCATGTTAATCACGTCCAACTCTTCTAATAGGATGCGTAAATTGAACTGGAGGTTCCTGCGAATAAGGAATATTTTTATTATAAAATTTTCCCTAGTGGATCAACCAATTTTCAAATCTTTGTTTATTCAATACCTTCTTTCTTTTTTATCTATATTAAAAACCTAGCTAGCTATCAATTCTTATTAATTCAGTTGTTTTTTTAATCACATTTGATCTATGTTTAATTTATTAATTATATTTCTTTAGTAATTATTAACATTTTTGGTTAAACTTTCGAATTTTTAATTATTCCTCTTGGGGGTGGAGGTTGCTGTTTGATTGATGAATCTGTATGGCTGTCAATGTGAGATGCCCTGCATTTAATTTTATTGATGAGAATTTTTTTTTATTGTATTTCGTTTATTCCTGAATTGACGAAATACTGAATGGTTAGATCCCCCTAAATTAGACTTGGTCTTTTTGATTTTTCCAATTGAATTCTATAAATTATTAACTTAATCAGAATGTATGTTACAGAATTATATTCACTTTATTATTGTTATTTTTAAGAATCGTAATAGTTAAATTTGTTTACCGCAGTAACACACTATTTCATGTTATCAGCCAGTGCAATACTTTGGAATGTTTTAATTGCTTCGTATGCAATGATGGGTTGCCTAATATTGATTATGGGATATCTCATCATTTAGTTGAAGAAAGAAATATTAGACAATTCTGCTTTAGCTTAATTAAGCTTTTGTATAATCATAAAAAAAAAAATGGAATCTCGAAAAAATGGTAGCATATTATCTTGGTTGATTCAATTGTCAGAAAAATTCTTACCTTTTTAAAAAACTTTTTCAAGCCCAAAAATGGCTCTTATTTACAAAAAATTTACTTCGATTCGCACTGTTTACTATGCGTATATATGTATCTATATATATATATATGTATCTAGATGCAGCTCTTTTTAACACTTATAACCGTTCATCTGGACCGTGCATTTTTTTTGTTGATATTTTGAAAATATTGTCTGTACCTGGTTGGATAAGACTTTAACTAGTACAAATTATACGAAATTATTATTAATATGCTTTTTTTGTTATGTTTTCGGATGAGATAAAAACTGTTGGTTCAATTAACTGACTAATATATTATATTACAACCCTTAAAATGTAATTGATTGAAATAAACTATTTCACTTGTATTGTGATTGATCTTGGCCAAATCTTATCCTACACAACTTTTTTGGCTTAGTTCTTACCAAGTACTAAATCCAACACTCCTACTATAAAGTCTATTGATTGAAATAAACTATGTCTCAACTTCGACGCTGATCTAATTTTAGTCACATTTTTAAAATTTTACCGAGTTCGATACTGCTGTGACAGATAATTTTTTAATCTGAGAATTTCCGTGAATGGACGCGATCGAATCGTAGGCCTACCCAGCCTCTATAATTTGGAAACCCTTACTTAATCGATAAGTCTCGAGGTTGAGTGCGATCTCGGTCAGAGTCTCGAGGTTGAGTCTCGGTCAAAGTCTCGAGGTTGAGTGCGATCTCGGTCAAATTACACCCCTGCACAACTGTTGGAAAGAGACAATACAGTTCCTACTAATTAATGACCCCAATCCTCTCTACTGGAAGTTCTATTGATTGATATGAACTATTCCACAAATATAATTAACTATTCCCTATATAAAACCTTAATTTATGTATTGATGATGTATAGTAAAGATTTATATTCTTATTTTATTTTTTTGTTGGGGGCGTAAAGTTATCTTGTAGAGAAAATCTTGAGTAATTGCTAATTTTTTTTTCATATATAATTAATATTTTTTAGAAAATAGAGAATAGAATAATTTATTGATATTTACAACTGTAATTATATTACATCAAGTAAATCTGCTGTATGGACAAAGGACATGAAAAAAAAACACACACTTGTGGAGAAACTATACATTGATAGCACTCCAATAAAGTTCTATAGTAGAAGCTCTCGAGGCCATCTTCTTTTTAGACGCCTCGGAGGATTATCAGGAATATTATTGGAAGCAAGTTGATAGACAAGCGGATTCAAGTGTGTATGGAGCTTTTCACGGAAGGATGGGTATCTAGTTAGGGCCAAATCAGCAACATATGGGATATTTAGATCATGATGGATTAGTTTGTTTGTGACATAATAAGGAGCATTGAGGATTTTACGAAGGATTTTGGATTGTAAGGATTGGATACGAGATGAATTGGATGGTTTAGTAGAGGCCCAAAGCTCAACTCCGTATTATAACTGTCATGTAAATGAGTCTTTTGTAATTAATTGGGAGCTCTGAACGTTTGTCCAGTAAATGTTGAAGTAGGCGAAAACGTCGAGCAGTTTCTTGTCTTTTCAGTCTTGTATGAGGATATAATTAATATTTTAGAGGTATATCATTGTTATCTTGTGACCGGGAAAGCCTACTCATTTTTCATGTTATCCTCCTTTGACGCCTTGGACCTCAACAGGAGGAGAGATGCCGAGGTCAGACAGTTCCGCTCTTCCTCAAGCTCGCCTGGCCTCCTGCCCAGGTCATTGATATGCATGTCGCGTTATTCCCCGCATCCTTTGTATCTTGTAGCGTTGTTTTACAGGATTCATTATTATTGTTCTTGACTACTGATGATCCTTAACAATTTAAATTTTCAGTAATCTCCTTTTTTTGCTCCAACTATTAAAATAAGGGAAGCAAGGTAACTCAAGCAAGGTAAGTGGAATTCAACCCTCCTGGGGCTCACCAAGCCTCCCTAAAGTGGGTAATCAGTGGAGAAAACCTGGCTGTCCGGAAGATCTCGGATGTCACCTCCGTGCACAGTCGTTGTCATTCAAACTGTGCAGTCTCTACCATGCACTCGTTAAAAATCCCTGTCCTAATCATAACTGGACAGGCAAATTTTAGGACTCCCAATGTAGCATTCTACGATTAGCCATAGCAGGATAAAGTGACTTTAAATAAATAAACAATCAAACAAGTAAAAGAAATATATATTTTTCAATAATGAAAGACATGAATGAATTAAAGTACTATGGAACAGTCTTTCGAGCATTATTCGTTCTAATGGAACTATTTTGCACTTATCTTCGTCTTGTAGCATTAAGAACCAAAGATTCTATGTTAATGCCCTGTTTTCTCAGTGAATTGAATAGATCTTTAACACGTCTTCAACATAATATACACACCAAAGAACCTTGTTTGAAAAATTACCATATTAATGATATTAGGTTTAAGTTTTACAAACGCCGTTTTAGGCTACTTACTTAATTAAACGCTCTAAGCCCCCAATTAATTACAAAAGACTCATACACAGGACTTTATAAGGCCTATCTGGACGGAGTAGAACTTTGGGGCTCCGCTAAGCCATCGATCTCCTCTCGTATCCGATCCTAGAAATCCATAAATCCGTCATAAAATTCTCAATACTCCTTACTTTATTATGAACAAAGTCATTTATAACGACCCATTTGTTACTGATTTTGCCCGAACACGAAATCAATCCTTTCATGACAAACTTTCCACTCAAACCATCTCGATAATCCTCTGTGAGACCTTTTTGACCTTTCTGTCTTTAATTTGTCACTTTTTATATCATTTGTAATATTCTATAACTATTTTTTTTAAATAATTAACCACCAGAAAGTAATTCACTTACTGCATAATTGACATGCTATAGTGGGAGTACTAAATTTTGTCTTCCAGGAAGGATAAATAGGGAAGAGTACCTGTGACCCTCTGCGGTGGCAGGTACATATTCTTCAACGAGTAACTGACACAGCACAGGCACGGCAAAACCGAGAATTTGAGAAGTCCTAGCAATGGCCTGTATTCACTTTTAAAGTCTCAAGTAATGAACTAATGAAAAGTAAACTTGGTCAAAATTCAGATTAAAAATATAGTGCTACCTTGGAAAACGTCAATTCAATAAGGCAGACGACAAGAAGTCATATTGATGATACTAAGAATCGGACATACATCTGACGCATCAATATTTGCTCTGTAGGACTGCAAACACCCAGAGCAATCTGTTAAACACTTGCAGGCTGACTGCAGGCAATTGATGGATACCAGGCTTCCATTAAATCACTTCAGCGGTCGTATTACAGAAATGTTTTAATTATTTTTAAAAAATCGCCTTAAGTTAGAGATATTTCTGTCCAAATGTACACCCATTTTTTAATTTTATTTATTCAAATATATAATTGTACTTATTTATTTATTTTTGCGAACCTAAAAACAAAGGACCACGCAGATATGTCTTTCGCTAATTCTTACTTTTTCAATAACCCTTAATCTCTCCTCCGTCCATCCCCCATGCCCATGCCTCGTTCTCTTCTCCACAACAATCCCAATATTCTTCAGTGGGTTCCTAAATCTCTCTCTGTCCAGGCAGTCCTCATCAGTAATACTTGTCTTTCAAATTCTCCATCCATCCTGTCCATCTGACCGAAGAAACGTCGTTCAAATACTCCAAGTTGTTCCATCTCCTCTACCCATTCTCATGTTTCTTTGCATCATCTCAATATGTAGCTCCCCCTGTGATATTCTTGGGCCATAAATTTTTCTTCATATTCGCTTTTATATCTTCAAGAGCTTTCCCAGGCTTGAGAGAATCACTGACGTTACTGCAGCTTTGCAGTGCCTTAATTTTCCATTGGTCGACAGGTTTTTTTTATTATAGATGTGCTTTGTGAAGAAATACTCTTATAATTTGTTCTCATTTCTGATGATCTCTCCTAAATACTTTTTTTTAAAATATATTTATTGAAATTTACAACTGTGTACAGAATACATCCAGCTAATATAATGAAAGATAAATCATGGCACGAGATAAAGGCAAGTAGAGCAACTACCCAGTGGTAGTACTCAAATAAAAAGTTCAACTTAGAAGGTCAAGAGGCCAACTTCTTTTCAAACGCCTTTGAGGATTATCAGGAATTGAAGAGGTTGCTAGGTTTGAAACTAGTGGATTTGAGTGGGAATGAAGTTTGTCATGAAAAAATTGATATCGGATTCGGGCCAAATCAACAACAAACGCAACATTAAGATCATTAAGGATTACTTTGTTAGTAACAAAGTAAGGAGCATTGAGGATATTATGAAGGATTTCGCATAGTCAGGATTGAATACGAGAGGAATTCGATGGCTTAATGGAGTCCCAAAACTCTATTCCGTAAGTCCAGATGGGTCTAATGATTGTCTTGTAAATGAGTCTTTTGTAATTAATTGGGAGCTTAGAGCGTTTGTCTAGTAAATGTTGAAGTAGCCTGAAACGGCGCCTTAATACTTGAATTTTTTCAAGTTTTTCCATTTTTTTTTGTCCTTTTCCATTTTTCTTTAAATTTATTTTGTTTTATATATCTTTTGGCATTTATACGGTGTTGAAAAATTACTTGGTTGAATGTAAGCACGCAATATCTTTAAGGCTGTTGACATGAGATGTGCTAAATGTTGTCCCTATTAATTTTCATCATTCATGTAGATTTCGGTATTGTCCGATTATATTTTTTCCAATCTTGTGTTTTCAGTCTTAATCTAAAGAAAATTTTTTCAGGATCACCTGTTGTACGGGGTTTAGTATAGCAACCTACTATGCCCGATGCTGCGGGTTCGAAACTCGGCAATGATTACTTAAAACAGAGTAAAAGTCTTGGTTTATATCGTCCTTCGGAAGGGACATTAAATGGGGCCCTCAAGCATGTATGGTGTCGTTAAAGGGCTCCTACTGTAGTATACTCTGATTAGCCACATCAGCCTGAAGTGTCGTTAAATAAGTTAATAAACAAATGAGAATTTACCATTAGCTGCCCGATTAGTGATTTATTGTTATAGGCACACTCATATAATGTATGCTTTTCAATCTATACATTTTTTATTTATTGTTTCTAAATGATTACATTTAGTGTCCTCATGTTTTCCCGGAGCCACGATTCCCCCCCGATTGGTTTTATTTTCGAGTTATATCTTTCGCTTTTCCTTCCTCCTTGAATTGTCAGATCTGGGCCTCTTTTCCTTCTAACCCCTCCCCCCCATTCTCCTCCTGGGTTTTCTCGTTTTCCCCTTTAATAGTCCCCTTGTCATAGCCAGCTCCTTCAAACGATTTTCTCTCGAGACAAATAAATTCTCTCAGGTTGTTTAAATATTATTATTTTACAGTCTTTGATATATTTATTATGCTTGATATGATTGAATAATTATGTATAAATGTATAATAAAATTATACCACTACATTCTTTGGCTATATCTGTGCATTACTTACATATATGACGTTGACATATATTAATTCTTCGATAGCTTAAAATGTAAATTAAGTTATAAATGATTACTTATCATATAATACCGCATAATGTAAAAAAAAAATTAGATGCAACTACTGAAATGAACCTAAATAGATGGTATTTAGCGCGATTCCTATTTGTCCCATATTATTTGGTGGATGAGGGGGAACCTGTAGTGTGATGGTTAGCATAACAACCTTCATTTCCAAGTATATGGGTTCGGAGCTCGGCAGATGTCCTTAGGATGTTTAAAAGGAGTACAGAGTCCTTGCTTATACCGTTCTTCGGATGGGACATAAAATGGTTGTCATGGTTGTAAAATCATCATAACCAAGCACTCGTTAAAGATCCCTGTCCTAATTATCCATGGATTGGCAACATTTAAGACTGTAGTATCATCCGATAAGTAATTGTTGAGTAAAAGGAGATTAAATAAATAAACAAACAGAATACCATTTGGCGGACATCAAAGAGGGGTTTGAAGTTTTATCTGTAGTGTCACGTAATAAGTATACGTACTAATATATTCTTCCTAGATCCTGTATAACTATAACTCATCAAGGATCTTGGATTCAGTACACGAAAGAAACTGTACCGTTTCTTGGACAGTGGTTGAGTAGAAAGTGATTTGTCTGATATCACGCAGAAACTCCAATTTTTTCCTCAATTAATGATACATTATCGAGGCTGTGAGAACCCCAGGAGGGTCTGTAGGTACAGTACCCACCCATCCCTGTTAACAGAATAATTTATCTTCCAGAGCCGGATTTGAACCCAGAATCATCAACATAACAACACAGCACTCTGCATACTGAACTACCCTTTGAGAAATTTTAATATTTTTATAAAATTATATAAACGATCTTCAACTAAAGTACCTATATATTGGGTTGCAACAGATAAAATGTAAAAAATGAAGGTGTAAATTTAAATTATTAGCAAACGAATTATTAAACAATACTTTTATTAATAAAAAAAAATCAAAAAAATAGGATCCTTCACTTTCAATACACTATTCCCAACGTGAAACAAGTATTTCTGTCCCTGCTCTGTAGACATTAGGTGTCAAGGAAGAAGAGAAGTCTTGGAAGGCCGATTTCAGGGCATTTTCGTTGTCAATTTTTTTATTTCTTAAAAAATTATCCTAACAACGGAAAAGGTAATAATCAGTTGGATGAAGGTCCGAATAATATGGTGGGTGATGAAGGACCTCTGTATTCAGCTCCTAAAAAAAAATCGGGTGAGCTGCTGGGCCTCGGTTAATTCATGTGGTACCCATATTTCCAGCTTTTTTGTCTTACCAAGCTCCTTAAGGTGCCTGGAAACAGTCATGGCACTTGTTTCAGGTTGTGAACTTAATTCACGAGTGGTTTGGGAAGGGCCCGTTTTAAACTTTTCGTTGTCCAAATTAGTCTTCGGCCTACCACGTTCTTTTTTGTGATGTAAAGGAGATAGTTGGGGGGTGCAGAAAAAAAAACACTGAATAAGTAATAAACTTATAATTATGTGCCGACGTTTCGACCTACAGTGTAGGTCATCTTCAGGGCGATTTGGAGAGAGAAGTCGTTGGGTGTAACGGCTGGCTAACAATGACAGATAGTTATATACAATGACAGATAGTTGATAGTTGTTGATGACAACTATCAACTATCTGTCATTGTATATAACTATCTGTCATTGTTAGCCAGCCGTTACACCCAACGACTTCTCTCTCCAAATCGCCCTGAAGATGACCTACACTGTAGGTCGAAACGTCGGCACATAATTATAAGTTTATTACTTATTCAGTGTTTTTTTTTTTTACTGCACCCCCCAACTATCTCCTTTACATTAGATCATCCAGTCAACTATTTTCCTCTCACACGTTCTTTTTTGTTATGGTCATAACCCCCAGACCGAAATTTTTCTTCACCGTAAACAATATTAATGTTTCGGAATGCCTCCGTGACGCTATGGCCAAGTTTAAATTAGTATAGAAAAATTATACGAATTTCCGAGGAAGACATAATTTTAATATAAAGATTTCTAAAACGTTGCTTCGCTTTCAAAAGGAAAAGTAAGACTGATTATGAAAAGGATTAAATGATCTTTCAAACGGTATACATAACATAATTGTTTGTGAACAAATAATCTAATCCCTAATGAACAGAAAACTGTAAATAAACGAAACTGATATTTCATCCGTTACGAACCAATAGCAATTTCAGAATCTAGCGTACGAACGTCATATTTACGTTGATATATGAAAACCGTAATTTCTTTCGATTATTTTCTTCCTTACTGCGTATCGAGGAACTAAAAACGATTATAAACAAAGACTTGGCGGGACTGAAACAGGTTTACATTGTGAACAGAGCCTAGTGCTAACTGCTGGGTCATTCAATACCAGCCCCGAGGGTTGAGTAACATCCAGAACTTGAACATCAAGGTTGGGGTCGCGAACCTTGGGCCTTGTGTATGTCTTTCTTCCTGCCTCTTGCTTTGTTCCTACTTGTTCTACTGTGTTCAGTTTAGTTTTTTATATATTTATCTATGCTTTACTCAGTTATTTAATCTGTAAGCTCAAGAGGGACATAAAATACATATTAATAGGTTAGCTGCAGTTGAACCTTGGAAATGGTGAGGTGGTGCCTATGGTTTGTGTCTTGGTGCATTTTGAGGTTAGGGTGGCCCAGATTTTTGTTCGGGTAGTTTGTAACGGGAGTAAAATACCATAGTGAAGGTTATAAACAGCCGGGTGATCAATGAGGTTTTCATGTGAAATGGATTTGCCACTGCCTCAACCATTTAATTTATTTTATTGCATTAAATAATTATTACTTGACCAACATTAATTAATATTCACTTTTTAGTTCACTATTGCATAGTTTTTATTTATTTGTATTACAGTCGCAAATCCATGCATAACCCGCACCCAGCTGTTGATAACCTTATATATATATGTATATATATATATATATATATATATATATATATATACACACATATATATATATATATATATATATATACACACACACACACACACACACACACACACAAACACACACATATATATATATATATATATATATATATATATATATATATATATATATATGATTCTGAAATTTGTAAAAATACACATTAACTGACGATCGTTATTAATCCTAAAATAAAGAGTTTTATTTGAAGCTTAGCTCTTTAAGTTCATTGATTGATGTGAAGTTTGTATATATAAAGATATTTTTTTTATATATTTTATTTTCCAGATCGGCTATTCCTAGCCTTACATGTTTTTTTTAAATAATGAATTTTAAACTTTGACAAAATGTAAAAGTGTGGGTTTCGTCTCATGCAAGGGACCCCCCTAACTATACATTATCAGCTTATTTGCAAGAGGAGTTATAAATATATATTTTTTTTTGTATAAAATAATTATAATGTAATAACAAACAGAGCTATAGTACTATAAAACGGAAAACTATAAGTAAATAGGAATATATTACATTTTTTTTAAACGATTGGTGAGAAAGGTAATAGAGTTCACATCAGAATATCTTTCAAGTAGAGTTCACATCAGAATATCTTTCAAGTGTCTCGGTTTTAGTCTTGGGGATGAAATAGGTTTGCCTACGTTGAATGCTACAGCTCCTTTGACCGCTGGTAATCCGGTCTTAAATCTGGAGTAACGCTTTTTAATAAATTCTTCAATCGTCTCTAGTTTTAGCTCTCGGTGGAGTTGAATGTTTCGTAAAATCCAAGGCGCGTTTACTGCGATTTGTAGGATTTTATTTTGGAAAGTTTGCAATTTTTTTTCGCTTAGTTCTTGACACTGCACCCCACACTTCACAACCATACATTAGTGGAGCTCTAAGAATGGTTTTATAAATTAATAAGGCTATATAGATGTTCATGCAAGACTGCGAAACTTTGTATCCTTGTATTCATAGATTTAAAAACAACGTTTTTACTAAAAGTTTTGAAGATAACTTTTAAGATATAACTATCTAATCTAAGAATCGAAGTTAGTACTAAAAGTATCATTTTATTTTTATGGAAAAGAAAATGGCCAGGGTGGAGGTGAGAGAAATACCATTCTAATTAGGATTGAACTATTTATTTCAAAGCCAACGTTTCGACCCACATTGCAGGGTTCTTCGAGGCTAGATATGCAAGATACAAAAAGATTGACTTGATAAATAAAAATTGTAAAGACTAAAAGAATAAAAATAGCTAAAATAAAAATCATGATGGAGAAAATCAAATCAGATCTATACAATATACTAACTAATTAAAATAATACATAAAAACTTTAAAGAAAGAATAGCTAAATTATATACTATATATTTATAAATATATTTTAGTTCATAAATTTAAGTAATCTAACTTTTATACCTGGTTTGTTTTTCTTCTATACCATTATTTCTTTTTTTTTTAGCTATTTTTATTCTTATATTCATTACAATTTGTATGTTTTAATTACATTCACGTATGTCTAGCACCGAAGAAGATCTACAATGTGGTTCGAAACGTTGGCTTTCGAATAAATAGCTCAACTCTTTATAATTTATGATATTAATTCTCTGAGTTGCCGTAACAAAGGTCCTGGATCCTATCCTAGATCCTTTCTGGTCTAAGACCCTCTTGGGACTCACCCAGCCTCTATAAAGTCGTTACCCAAAATAACGGGGAAATCTGGCAGTTAAAGAACTAGGACAATTCACCTCCTTGTACTACCGTATAGTCTCTACCACGTACTGAACCCAAGATGACTTTTAGTGTTACAGGTTTATTTATGGATAGGTAATTTGAAGATGTTGATACATATCACATACGGAACTTTTATATGCATATAATATATATACACGTTGGAGATGTTTCCGCCTCCTTAAGATATAAATGAAGAGTATCATTTTATTATTAAGTACTATTAATAATTTTCTAATCTCTTAGATATGGCGCATTTCGTAATATCCTTTTACTGTAATTGGATCACGTGGCACATGACACTGCTTCGTATTCCTGGCCTCCAACGTCGACCTACACGTGTTCCTACGTGCAGCTGTTCCAGTCTTCGGGATAGCCATGATCTGGAGTAAATTTAAAACACATTGGGACCCACTCGATGTAGTCTAAAAGCTGTCCTCAAAATTATTCCCAACTGTTAATTTGCGTATATTGCAGTTACCATCTATTTTTTTATTTATTTCTTATGTAATATCCATTAAGGGTGATGAAAAATGTCCAAAATGAGGTCAGAAAAATTTCTTAAATTAGGAGAACTGTTTAAATAAGTCAACGTTTCGACCCCGATTAGAGGCCTTCTTCAGGGCTAAATATACAAGGTACAGACAAAAAAATTAACTATGGGCGTGATAAAAAATAAATATGGGCGAACCTTTAGATTAATATAGAAAAAGAGGGAGCAATTATAGAGTATTACCAAATACGTAATTAAGAAAGTAATACAAGTTAATCTTGTGAATAATGTTTGATAAGAAGAGAGATGGTGGAATACTCATAGACATAACAGGATTATGTAAAGATTAAATACTACTAATAATATATTAAAATATTTATTGAGATAGAGTATACAGAACGGAAACACACGTTTTAAGGTTGCCACTACAAAAAATAATATACAAAAAATTAAATAAAGTGTAACACAGAAAATATCTTCATTTTTTTCTTTTTTGTGGTATCCGTCTTCCTATACCTCTTTCTTTGTTGTTCCATATTTTTCCCCAGAGTATTACACCTTCCTTTCAATTTCTATCTTAGTGCCTTTTTTTTTTTTTTTTTTGTTATACGCAATAACCTTCTGCCCATCCATTGCACTGTTAAATTCTTCCCGGTCATGAACTTTATATTTCAAATTTTAAGATCTTTTAATTCATCCTTTTGTTAGTTTATTATAACCTCCCATTATAGATATCGTGTGAAGTTCTGCAGATAAACGATTTAAATAATTTATCAACCGCAACCAGATTTGAACCCGGGACCCTCTGCACTCTACCGCGCTTTCCTCTTTAATTATAACTACGGCATATTACGAAACTTTTGGTGTAATTGAATTAATTTTTTCTCTCTTGAAGTATTGCTAACGAACGATGGAAATGGGTTATTAATTACAAGGGAGTTAAGGATTAGTTCGCAAACTATTCGCTTTAAAATGATTTATTGTCCCATTTACGTCCCCTCCGAACTGTTCCCTTCAACCCCAATAACTCTCCATTATTTATTATCCCTCAAGGCCTAAGTGACTTAGTGATCTTGTTCGATGCCATTATGACAGTTATTTAAAGTCGCAATATTAGATCAGTTTTACCAATATTTAATTCATAATCGAGGCTTCTGGAAAGAATATGGCTTCGAAGCTTTATAATTCAAATATGTTATTTGCCGTTTCAGGCTACTTCATCACTAATTAGACAAACGCTCTAAGCTCCCAATTAATTACAAAAGACTCATATACATGACAATCAGTAGACCCATTTGGACTTACGCAGTAGAGGTTTGGGGCTCCTCTGAGCTTTCTAATTCTTCTCGTATCCAATCCTTACAGTCCAAAATCCTTCGTAAAATCCTCAATGCTCCTTATTTCGTTGCGAATAAAGAAAACCATAATGACCTAACCCGATATCATTCTTCTCATCACAAACTTTATTCCCACTCAAACCCAATAGTTTCAATCCTAGCCTACCTCTTCCATTCTAGATAATCCTCAGATACGTTTTTAAGAATGAGTGTATTGGCAACGACCTTTGAGTTCCCTAAGTCTTTTGTTATTGTTAATATTAATAAATAATTTTAATTTCTTCAATTTCTGATGCCCTGATTATTGTTAATATAAGTATTTATTACTATATTGATTTCCATATACCACATCCGCAACCAATTTCTACTTGTTGAAATATTTCCCCTTTGAGTCATTCTGCTCTCTCTATGAATCATCAGAACTTCGCTGAATTTAGAAAAGTTTTTCCATTGCGGGATAACGCAATAATATATATTTATATAATTTTTTTATACTGTTTAAAATATAGTTGTTTTTTCATGTTCTTGAGAAACAGTCAATAAATATATATTTTGGCGAAGTTTCCTTCATGATTTTGTTATTTTCTTATTCGTGACCAACGGTGTAATAAAAAATCTACATGTTTTTATATAATTTATAGTAAATTGTTATACACATTATAATTTCGCACTGATTTGAATTCAAATTGACTACTTATTTAGATATAACAATTAGGTTTGTTCATTTAACTCCACTTTATGCTGCTATGGCTAATCGGACGATGCTACAGTGGGAGCTCTAAATTTTGCCTATCCAGGTTTAATTAGGATAGGGATTTTTAACGAGTACATGACATCGTACAGGCTCGGGGCCCCCGTTTAACGTCCCTTCCGAAGGATACTTTTACGTAACTAAGGATTTTTTACTCCCTTAAAAAAATCTTAGGGCCACCTGCTGGGCTTCGAACCCGCGATCTTGGGTTTAGTAGTTTGTTACGCTAACCACTAGACCACAGGTGACCGTGATATAACAATTAGATAAACTATACAGACATTGACATTGACAATAAACAAAATAACTTTTAATAACACTAAAAAACTGTGCAGAAAACAATTTAATCACGTAAACACAAATAACTGAAATGAGAGGAATGGTAGAAAGAGGTTACATAGGATAAGCAGGTAGGTTTCATGCAGACCGGCTAAAACACAAGTATTATCAGATAACAATAAACCCTGTTTCGCTACAACCCATATTGATAGAGATTGTACTGTTTCTAGTTAACGGTTGTGCAGTGGAAGTTATTTTAAACGAGCTCCACGCTCAACCGCCTATTAAGAGTTACCACTAAGTCTGCGAAATAAAGAATCTGTTTTGCACTACATGGCGATGTAATGAATCATATAAATGATATCAGCGATATTTTAAATTAGAATTCTTAACTTGACATTGTCTCAGAACTCTCAAGATAAAACAAAACACTTTTCTGATAAGGTGATAATTTTATTTTTGTATGTTTTTTTTTTATACTACTTCAGTGGTCCTTCCCACATTTCAGCAACTCTATAGGAGTCTTGAGGATAGACTTTGGGAGCTGGCAGAGCCCTAGTAGGTTCTCTAGATCTAGATAGATCAGTGTTGATCCATGGTTGATGGCAGAGTAAATAATTTATCTGCAATACCCGGTTTCGAATCTGCGACCTTAGAGATCGCCTTTGGGATAGATATCGAACTTAGTACCCTACCTGTTGAGATAATTTCTGTTTATTTAAATCTAATTATAGATTTTATATTTTTAAATAATACTTAATTGTAATATCTGCAGCCCCAGTGAATAAGCGGTTGTCTAATTTTGTACAAAGTGTCATTCTCGTAGTTTTTGGCTTGAAATGGACTTGTAATACAAGCAAGAATTTCAATTCAATCCGATGCCTGACCTATTCATTACGAAAATAACACTATTTCGCTTCTCTAAGTTCAAAAAACTCATTTGGAGAAATAAATCGACTTATTTTATTATGACTTTATTCACCGGGCCAGTAGAAATGTTCCAATTCATTCCTTAGAAATTCATTTATAGTTTGTCTTCTTAAATATTTGGTTTTATGAATTTTTTTTTTGGTTGTATTATCAAAGTTGGGTATAAATATTTTATATTTTATTCTCATAACGTCTCAGTAGCTTTAATGTACTCTTATGTACTAACAGTATGTTTTTCAAAGACTTATTTACTTCGATAAGATCGAGCACAGACTTCAATTCATTGATAAGAGAACTTCTTGGAATGCTGACTCTAGAATAAAACAGACCAAGTGCGTACTTGAAAATGTCTGCTGCAAATAAGCTTATACAATTTTTTTATTAACTGTCATTTTAAAGGTATTATTTAGTAATTTTTGGTATTTATGTGTTGTAATGTTTATTGTTAATGTTACATGCAATCTGTTTTTTTATCTTTATTTACTGAAATAAACTGGTAAAAATAAATATTATGTTTATATTTTCGTAGTGATTAAAATCCTCGCTTGTTTTGATGTTTTTTTATGAGCAAATAATTTAGACATTTATATTTGTAGATCAAATTAATAATTTGTTTGTTTGTATAATTAACGTCACATTATGCTATGACTAAGCGAACGATGCTACTGTGGGATTCCTAAATTTTGCCTATGCAGGTTTAATTAGGATAGAGATTTTTACGAGTACCTGACACCACCTAGGCCCGGGACTCCCGTTTAACGTCCCTTCCGAAGGACGGCATAACTAAGGTTTTTTTAATCCTTTTAAAAAATCCTATGGCCACATGACTGGCTGCGATCTTGGGTTTAGCAGGTTGTTATGCCAATCATTACACCACAGGTCGCCCCATTATATTTGTTTTTTCATGAATTGTTTATTTTTGTCTATTTTGATTCAATAACCTCTTTAATTAGGCTGTAATAATAAAAATAATCTATCCTATGGGTAGGCTGATTACTATCTTTCTCTCTCTCTCTCTCTCTCTCTCTCTCTCTATATATATATATATATATATATATATATATATATATATATATATAAGAAAGAGAGAGAGATTATATATATAAATGAAATGACAATTAGAGTTAAAGGGACTTCACAAACTTTAGGATTTGCCCCACGTGCTAACAGTATTTCAATATTTACAACTGTTTTAACCAATGGCGACAAATACTTTAGAACACATTACATATTTTCATTATTTTTTATTGTTACTGAGTTGTTGAATTATTCATTGCTTATTAAGAACTCATTACATTCAAGCTGTTTTGCCTTGAGAGAGTCACCTTAGTCATTATTGATTATTGTCCATACTAAACTGTTTAAGTATTAATAGTATGTCTTGTAGTTGAAGATTAATTCAAAACAACGAAATATATTAAGTGACAAACAAAGAATATAAGTTTAATTAAATAAAAAAAGTAAAACTTATTGTTAGAAAAAAATCGAAGAGGTTTCAAAAATTATATATAAAAAAAAAGCTGTACCACTATAACCAGTGGACGAGTCTATGGTTCAGTACATGGTAGAGATTGTACTGCTTCCTGGACAACGGTTATGCAGGGAGGTGATTCGTTCTAGATCATACTCAACCGCCAGATTCTCCCCCATGTTTTAGGTACCCACTTTATAGAGGCTGTTTGAGCCCGAGGAGGGTCCTAGATCCCATATGATCCATCTCCGGCTGCAAACAGACTAAATAAAAGTCTTGCCAGCAGCGGGATTCGAACCAGGATTTTCGACATGGCAGCTCGGTGCTCTACCACTGAGCCACTCCGCTCCTTAAAAATTGATATACATTGAAAGTATTGATTTTTTTATTTTTTTTTTATAAATATTACCTGTTACCATTATCTTAAATTGAAATTTATCATGTTGTATCTTGTAATAGCAAAACAAAATGTCTTGTTTTCAATATCATACTTATTATGTATTTTTCATATGCCCTTATAATTTATCATGGAAGGAGGGGGCGTGGCAGGCTTTCGTTTGAACTGGAGGGGCGTGATTCAAAATAGGTTGGGAACCCCTGCCCTAATTACTTAAACTTCCCGACATGTTTAAACTTATTCTCTCCTTAAACAATATTCCCCACTAACTATATTCTTATTCTTATCCGAATTACCTTCCAATCTTATTTCCTTAACTTTATTCATCAACGTTTCTGAATTTGTTGTAATTGTCTGTACTGAATAATTGATTTTTGATTTTTGACCTCTACCCGGACCATTTTCTTTCTCGTTTCTGTATTTAGTTTTATAGTTTCCCTGTCTTCAACCTAAAACTATTATGATGGATTGAATTAGTCAAATATAACACAAAATAAGCATAACTTATTTTATTGTGCCGACGTTTTGGCCTAAGGTATAAACCATCTTCAGGGCTAGGAAATTTAGAAATCTTTAGGAAATTTTTTTTTCCATTTAATTAAAATATTTTATATTATATGAGAGGAAAATAGTTGACTGGATGATCCAATGTAGAAAGGAGATAGTTGGGGGGGGGTGCAGTAAAAAAAAACACTGAATAAGTACTAGACTTATAATTATGTGCCGACGTTATTTTATTTTATATTCGTTATTTAAAATTTATAATTCCTGGTCATTTTCTTATATCTGTCATTATTTTAATTTCTTTTCAATAGCCTTAATTTTATTATATCTGTATTTATCCTAATCTTATTATATCTATCACTATTTTAATTTCTTTGCATTATCTTTAGTTTTATTAAATCTGTCCATATCTTAATTTTATTATATTCTGTCACTTTTTTAATTTTCGTTATCTTTAATTTTCATATCTGTCACTATTATAATTTTCTACATTACTTGTCACCATATTATTGTTACTGTACATTTTTATATATTTTTGTTCTGTTTGTTTCTCTCTCTTAGCCCTGAAGATGACCTACACTGTAGGTCGAAACGTCGGCACATAATTATAAGCCTAGTACTTATTCAGTGTTTTTTTTTACTGCACCCCCCAACTATCTCCTTTCTACATTTTATATTATACATTAAATATTTCTTATTAATTATGGATGATTTACTGTCCTAGTAAATTCGTGGGCGATGTTTTCTTCCCCACTTAAGGCCTGTGTGGTAATCGATAAAACGTATCGATGTTCATTGCTGCTTTCGTAATTGAAAGGAATAAACTCGATAAGTTGCATAACCCAGCGTGTCACAGAAGGTTTATTCCTATCCGGAGAGATAACTCCCTCTGCTAGGATACTCGAGCGAAGGAGTATCCAACAACCAACGCAGAACTGGCGATCGGCCAGGAGGATTACGTAGGAGGCTCTAGAATGCGACCCGGGTTCATTCGAACGCGTACCGAAATAGAGTGAATTAAGATGGACGCACTTCCTCCCAGGGAGGGACGACAATGAAGACCACACGCACTCCGTCCGGAGCACTCCGATCGGAACAAAGGGAGTGGAGTATAATGGTACCGTATGGTATGGATTGGGTGGAGTGTACGGTACCACGGCGTGCTGCCGATCCATACCCTAGTGGTCAATGCTTCGTAAGATGAAAAGTCTTTATTGAAAAAAAAAAAAGAAACCTATGCCACTAACCCTCGAAGGATACATGTTAGGGTGATTCTTATTTGGGTCAAATCTTTATTCTATTCACAAAACACTAATTTTTTTTTTAATATTTTGTTTTATTTCATTTTAAAATATGTACAAATTTTAAAACATTGGTGGGATAATCCCTTGCAATGAAAATGAGTTGACATTACAACGGTTACTGATTAATATGTTTTTATTGTTGGTAAAATTTAAAAAAACAATAGAAAAGAGAGTATATAGGATTTACTTAAGACAAAATTTATGTATAATATAATACAAAATCCATATTATTTATAATAGTATGTGTTTTGTTCGTTTGTGTCTGTATTTTTGTGTTGTTGTTTTTGTATAATTTCCTATTTCTTGTATGAAAACACTAATGGATATGTTTTTGCATATCGTTCAAGTAATATTTAGGGCGACCTGTGGTCTAGTGGTTAACATAATAAACTACAAAGCCCAAGTTCGCGGGTTCGTAGCCCGGCAGGTGGCCCTAGGAATTTTAAAGGGAGTAAAATATCATTGGTTATGCTTCGGAAGGGACTTTAAACGGGGGTCCCGAGCCTGTACGATGTCGAGTACTCGTTAAAAATCCCTATCCTAACTAAACCTGGATATACTAAATTTAGAGCTCCCAATGTAGCATCGTCCGATTAGCCATAGCAGAATAAAGTGGACGTTAAATGAACAAACAACAATTAATATTTAGGAATCAGTAAATGAAGAATATACACTTGAATGTCATCATCACATTTTTTTTAAATCATCACTTTTAAATAACTATCTTATTTTATATATTTGGTTTTATGTCAAGGGAAAATACATATTAAGATTTGTAAATATGACTCAGTGCTACCTTAATTGGTGGGAAAAAAACCTATCGGGCGATTTCGGACAAATCTCCCCCCTACACAACCCTTGTCCTAGAAACAGTACAGTCTCTACCATGTACTGAACCCTTTCATGTGTTGTAGATGAACACGGTGATATTATAAACCTTATTATGTTTTTATACGCCTGACTAATCATTAATTCTGGTCTTGGGAATCGAGCCAAAAATCTATCCAGATTCTTATTACGTAATTATACCTATTAGTTTTTTATATGTTTTAGCATTATCGGCGAATGAATGATAATTTAACATTTCATTGAAAATATTCCTTTTTATCATCCTAGAAATATTTTTTACTGATTTTTGTGAATTAAGTTTTACTTCTGTTGCTAAACACTTCAAAAGAGTTAGTCTTATAAAGCCGAAAGCTTGGTGTTACATCGAGTTGTATCCCTCAGCATTATCGATTTTATCAAAAAATTATCTCTGAATTTTGATACATTTAACCAAAATTTTATGGATTTTTTGTGGGTAGATTGAAAATTTATTCATATTCTATATTTTTCTATAAGCATTTTCTATATTACCAAACTGTCTAAAATGCATAAACTGATAAATTCGCTAATAGTGACAACATTATTATGATATATGGCCACCAATGTGATATTGGCTCCGGCTTCTATCAGCCCTGAAGATGGCCTACAACTTAGGTCGGAACGTCGGCACTTATAATAAATGAGTTTTTTTTATTTTGTGTTATATTGACTCCACCCCCAGGCTATCTGTATCCCACATTAGATATATTTTTAGTATAATACGACTAGTATTATAAAAATAAAATAATAATATAAATATAAATGTTCATATTTTTTTTGTGTTTTTTAGGTAACGTGATTGTTGAGAATCTATGATCATATCCTGTATTGAGTAAGGTATTTTTTTATCTTTTAATACATGACTATTTGACGTTTTATATATTAGAAAGTAGAATCATGATAAAAGCTACAATGATTAATTTTGTTTATATTTCTCTTTATAATAAAGGTTTATTTCATTCATTCATTCATTCATATTAGAAAGTGTATGGTAGCTTTATTTTAATTTTGTTAAAACGTTTTTGTGTTTTATCCAACACAATGTGTTCTTGGATCTAAACTCATGTAGACGGGGATTCCTCCTTACAATTAGTTTGTATAAATTGTTGATCATTAAAAAAAATGGTAATTTGAAATTATTTTTCTACTTATGGTTATTAAAAATATGATTAAAAATATGAAGTGAACGCGACGTGTTTGTTTAGAAAATCATTCATGGAAAAAGTGTCTTAAATACACACTTTTTCTATTTGTTCTCCTTAATATTAATGTTGTTTGCAATATTAAAATATTTAATATCCGATTATATCCTATCACGCTTGGGTTTCCTCAATTAAGTGTAATCTTAATAATAGAGCTATTGTTTCGTGTTTTTCCTCGATCGATGAGCTCTCCTTGTTATTTATTCATTTAACGTCACTTCAGAGACAGTTTTTTTTTTAAATACATTTCTTACATAGAAAACCTGGTGATTGAATGTAGCCTAGAACAAATCACCTCCTTGAAAAACTTTTGACTTAGGAATAGTATAGTCCCTACAATGTACTGAACTATGTTACAATTTTTTAAAAGTTTTATTTCATCGTTCTTTTATTTACGTGTCACTATTTTTTTTTGTAATTCGAGAACCATTTTGCCTTCTGTTCGGGCGCCAAAACCGATGAAGCCCCGATATACCCGGAGATCCTCCAAGACAGTTAGAAATGACGTACAGTGCCCCCTTCAATGAGGACGAGGAGGAAGATGGGTTGGAAACAGGTTCTAGTGAAAGGTGTGCCGGATCGTCTCGTCAGGTGGTAATGGCATCTGGAATCTTCAGCGGATTCCGTTCGTTCCTTCTGCATTTTATAATCCTTAATTTATTTATTTTTATAACTGTTTAAACAAAAAAAATAAGTTGTCTTACGACTTCGGTGGTCTGATGCTAACAAGAAGGAATTTAACATCTATAGACGACAGCTTAATATTTTTTATATCTTATTTCCTGGCAAAGATGCGTACACTATACGGATATACTGGAAAAACATACAACTACAGCCCTTCAAGATTAATTTGGTTCAGTACGTGGTAGGTACTGTACTGCAATATATCCGCAGGGAGATGATAATAGGGACTAGATACTAAACCTGTAGGATTTTACTTATTTTAACGTGGCTGGGAGATAAGTCCCAGGAAGATCTCCAAAACCCACAGAGTCGATTCCCTGTACTGTAAAGTTGCTGAGCTTAGAAACGAACGAATTCCTAAAAAAGTTAATAAGTGCTGTGCCCACTGATGAGGGTTAGACCGAGACGTAGGTGGGAAGATTGCGTTAAGAGTGACCTGGCGGGTTTGGGTTTGTGTACTGGTCCATGGACAAAAGTTTGTAGGCAGGGATTGGTGGTGTCGGCATCGAACTTTCTGATTCGCCAAGTCTTTTTATTATTTTATTAGTACCGAAGAAACAAATTTTAATAGTTCAAAGTAAAGAGAAATGGTATCTTCTGAACGAATACATAAATTACAAAAATGACGTATGTAGGTGACATGGTGTCCTTAACCTCCGAGGTACAGAATTCTACCCAAAACTATAACATATTCCTTCAAATTAGTTATAGCATATTAAATTATGTTAACGCGTATATATTTGACTGATCTATCCTGAACGGCGATAAGTACTCTGCTAAGTACTTTCTCATTTCCCCTCCTGGTTTTGGCCGAGGAGATAAGATTTAATTCGATTCACAGGAGGGGGCGCACCCCAAATTCTCGACCGCAGGGAACATAGATCACGTGGAAGTGAGTTACCCCGCAGCCAGAGCACTCTATTTCACGCCTTACTACTGCAATGTATTGTCTCAGGTACCCTCTCATCTGGGCCTTATATCAATTTCAACCTTACTTGGTTTTGGAGCAGCAATGTGTATCAAATAAAAAGAGTAGTGTATATCACAAATATTTTTCAATGTTTTCTCTGTGTGTTTGTTTATTTAACGTCACTTGATGCTGCTATGGCTAATCGGACGATGCTACAGTGGAAGCTCTAAATTTTGCCTATCCAGGTTTAGTTAGGATAGGGATTTTTAACGAGTACCTGACATCGTACAGACTCGGGACCCCCGTTCAACGTCCCTTCCGAAGGACGGCAAAATTAAGGATTTTTTAATCCATTTAATCTTGGGTTTAGTAGGTTGTTATGCTAACAGTGTATGTTTTTATTTATTTCTATTATAATTTGCTACAATTCACAAAGGTAATATGCTGTACCAAACAGATCGGTCTCAAATTCAAAAACTTGGACATTTTAATATATAGTATACAGAATCGTATATACAATGAAAGAAAATAATTATACAAAAAAACTTTCATCAGAGAGAAATAAAAAAATAAAATATATATACCTAATATAAAACTAAACAAAAATTATAACTATACATTCTTAATATATAAATAATAATAATGGTATGCTACAATAATAAATGCTTTGTTGTTATATGTACATATCGCTTTGTACTATTTTTTGTGTAGTTCCCAATATTTTTTATAAGAGGGTTTTTGTTGTATTTATTAGATTTATTTATTTTTTATATATATATATATATATATATTTATTTTATATTATTTTATTAAATAATTTTAAGGACTCCCGTTTAACGTCCCTTCGGAAGGACGGCATAACCAAGGATTTTTTACCCCCTATAAAAATTCCAAGGGCCACCTACCGGGCTACGAACCCGCTATGCTGGGTTTAGTAAGTTGTTATGCTAACCACAAGACCACAGGTTGCCCTTTAGGTTTTTCTCATAGGTATTAATAATTTCAAACATTCATTTCCTTTGAATGAGAACAATCCTTTATGGGTGTGTCCAATATTTTTTAAGAGGAATACTATTGGATAGTCGGAGAAATAATGTAGGATTTTATGTTTTCTCTCAAATACCACTCCAAATAGTAATTTTTTTCATGTTTGTAGGGCGACATGAGGTCGAGGGTTTAGCATTAAAAAATACTAAGCCCAAGATCGCGATTTCGTAGCCCGGCTGGTGGCCCTAGGATTTTTTAAAGGGGTTAGAAAATCCCTGGTTATGCCGCCTGTCCTTCGGAAGCGAAGTTTAACGAGGGTCCGGAGCCGGCACGGTGTCATTTACTCGTGAAGAATCAGTTTCTTAAGTATATCTGGATAGGCAGAATTTAGGACTCCCATTGTAGTATTGTCTGATTAGTCTTAGCAGCATTAAGCGATCTTAAAATGAATATACATGCAATAATAAAATCTTCCTCAGGTATAGAAAATAATGAAAAAAAGAATTTATAAAGCTATAAAAAAACCAATTAACAAAACCTCTAGTTCCAAACCTGTCAACCTCTTCAATTTACGATAATCATCCAAGGCCTCTTGGTCTTTTTTGAATTTGTTATTTTAATTACTAACAGTGAATATTTTCTCTACTTGCCTCTATCGACGCCATGATGTATCATTTAATCATTGTATTGTTATAACTCAGCTTTAATGTTACTTATGTTAATATACGTATGTTTTTATTCGTTTATATGAATAATTCCTGATGGATTCTCGTATAGCGGATTTTTTGTTTGGATTTACATGTATGCATACAACAGTAACGACCAAAACCAGTAAGTAGGCCAACCAACACCTATACAACTTATTATTTTAAAATCTTAATTTTAATTTTTTTACATTATTCCTGATGTAATATTTAAAATGTTATGAGAGAAAAAACAAACAAAACAAGAAACTATAAAAAACATTACAGAACCAAGAATATAATAACATATAGAGTGAAGAAAAGTAAAAACAGTGACATATATAATTAAGGATAAAGAATATAAAATTACAGAATAAATGTACATAAGGGTGATAATGTAAACATAATACAAGGAAAAATGTAAAACGTAAAAAGAGAAAGAAAAATGAGAAGGTAAATGAAAGGATACAAAATGAAAAAAAGATAAAATATTAAAATATGAAAAGGTGAGATATAAAGTTATGGAAAACCTAGTTTAATTACAGATAAAATATATTTATTATTTATATTTTATCTTTTTACATTTTGTTTATTATTTCTATCATACCTTAATTAATGTTTGCATTTTGGAGGGCTGGCCATAATAGTCTTTGAGGGTCACTATCATACGCTTTCTCCAGGTCTATAAATATTAGTTTGACGTCTCTGATGTTTCTCCAATCAAATCGCTTGATGTTTCTCCAACAATTGGCTTAAGGTGAATAAATGGTCAATGCTTGATCTACCCACCAATACTAACAATAATATCCAATATTTTTATGTATAGTTCCAACATTAAAATTGAAAAATTCTCAAAAAACACTGTTAAATTATTTTTTCTTAAAGGAATCCAATTATGCTACACAGCTTAAACTATATTAATATTTTTAATTATTAATATACCTACAATAGAAGAAAAAATCAATTTATTAATAAACAAAACATCCTATTAAGAAACAACTAGACAAAAGTAGAACACAATAGGAAAATATTTAAAATGTAATAAATTATAAAAAGAAAATTTAGGTAAATAAACTCGCGTGTTTAATATAGGTAGTTTTATATTATGTATAAATTTATATTTTATATTTATGAAATATGAAATCCCATATCGTTGCATCATCTTGGAAAATAATGTCAACAGTCAAGAATATTTTCATATGATGATTTCTTTTGCAATCTTTGTGCAATATTTTACAGCATTAATGCCTCTTTGAGATGATGATGTCATCATTATTTTCCTCCATTAGAGATGAAATCGCTTTATCAGTTTCATCATTATCTAGCATTTAGGTGTGGAATGCTCTAGCCTTAATAGAGTTGTAACCAGTTTTATTATGATATTATTATTACTATTATTATTATTATTAATTGAGTAATACTTTTGTAAAAGTTGTAAATCTGACGACTCATTCGAATTCCTTCAGGGTCATTTACATCCTTCCAGCTCATTTACATTATTCCCACATTCTTTTTACGTCATCAGCTTGTTTCACTTTAAACTTTTAAAAATATATATTTAAATAATTTACTAGGCTGTTGTCAGTTTTTGTAACTCCAACGTAAAACAATTATTTAACAAATTTTTCATCATTTCTAAGCTATAATTAACAACGAAAACATAACTATATTAGTAAAGGATTCAAATATATATATATTTTTAATTTTGAAGAGAAAAGATTATGTTTTGGCCGGGATTCGAACCCGCGTTTCTAGCGCGGTGCTCTAACCACTGAGCTACCAAGGCACGCATTCCAGCCAGACAAATCCTTTCTCTTCACTGATCCTATATCCCTGTGATCTCGCAATTTTTCGAGGTATACACGGGGAAGTATGTTCATAGAACATTACTTTAATCGGGATCTCGTTGACTTACGTCAAGTTTATATTAATAAATAATTAAAAAAGAACGATAAATAAAATATATATATATATTACAACAATACAACTAGTAGGAATGCATACATAATGATAAACAATGGCACGAATTATAGTCAAGTAAAGAAACTGCCCAGTGGTAGTGCTCAAATAACAAATTCAACTTGGAAGGTCACGAGGCCATCTTCTTTTCAGACGCCTTTGGAGGATTATTGCGAATTGAAGAAGTAGCTTGGTTTGAAACTAGTGGTTGTGACTGGGAATTAAGTTTATTATGAAAGGATTGATTTGGGATTCGGGCCAAATCAGCAACGAATGTGACATTGAGGTCATTATGGATGACTTTATTCGTAAGATAGTAAGGTTTTTTACGAGGATTTTGGATTGTAAGGATTGGACACGAGAGTAAGTAAATAGCTTAGTGGAGCCCCAAAGCTCTATTAAATTCCAAATTGGTCTGATAATTTGAATGTATATGCGTCATTTGTAATTAGTTGTCAGCTTAGAACGTTTGCCTAGTAAGTGTTGAAGTAGCCTAAAACGGCGAGAGTTGTAAATTTAAAAAATTAAAAAAAAAAATCTAGACTTGGTTCACAGAAATTTTTTTTCTCTAACATTGATCTGTTTGAAAAAGCTTTTTAATTACGTTTGTTAATTTAGATTCATTAATTTAAATAAAATTAATATTTTATGTCTTCATCCTTAACTAGAGAGCTGACTAAGCTCTTAGTTTCAATTTCGAGGCTGACTGTAGCAGATAAGTTATTTATTCCACTAACAGTCGTGACTCAATCCTTCTGAATTTACATTCCTTCTAGTGGGGCTCACACAGCCTCTGAGATGTGGTCCCTTTTTATTAGAAGGAAAATCTGGCAGGTGAATGTGTTCTCGGCTAAATTACCTCCATCCAGGCTTCGAAGCAGTGCAGTAGCTATCATTAAATGAATCCGATACTTTTCGTGAATTATATTGCTGCGGTTGTTTTTAAGTTCAAATATTTAATTAGGTAAATTTTACAGGAAGAACAAAAAAATAAAATTGATATTATATGCCTAATATTTTCATTAATTACAAGGATTAATTGATTGCTTTAAACAAAAAATAAGTCTATTAGATTTATGGATAGTGGCTCAGTGCAAGAGCTCTTGAGTTGCAAAGCCGAAAGTCCTGGGTTCAAATCCTGCTGCTGGCAAGACTTTTATTTAATCTATTAACTATTTATTGGATCCTATGGGATCTAGGACCCTCCTGGGGCTCACTCAGACTCTTTGAAGTAGGTACCCAAAAGAAGGGGGAAAATCTGGCGGTTAAGCGTGATCTAGGACAAATCACCTCCCTGCAGAACCGTTGTTCAAGAAACAGTAATTTTTTTTAATGGGTAGAACATAATAACATAGAAAAAATATTTTATTAACAGTCCTTTCATTCAGTCTAATATTTTATGCTGCCACTTACAATGAATAACAAATGACAATCAGTCATCTGGTAATATACACATGTTTATATCTCCGTTGGCTGGAGAATTTTTTTTTTTTTTAGAAAAAAGAAAAAAGTGTAAGATAATTTAGTACTGTAGAATAGACACCCATATGAAGCAGTTTACTTCATGATACTTGCCAATGGCATTATTTGTTAATGACAAATTTAATTGTACAAAAGGAATGATAATCAATTGCTTTGTTTTTAGATAGGATTTTGTATCTATTTATCATTTGATTGTATCTTTTGTCAAATCTAACGAAGTTATGTTTTGTTTATGCCAATAGATTAAAATGGTATTTAATGAAATATTATTAATTGATTGACAGTTCTTTAGTGCACTTGAATATTTTACACTGCCATTTAAAATTAATAGCAAGTATCAATCAATCATCTGTTAGTATACACGTGTTTACATTTTTTTATTTTGCATTATTCCACGCATTAAATATTAATAATACTGGGTATCCGTTCGGCAGGTTGTCGTTTCTAGTTGAGCTACAAGTTTTAACTGATTATTCGTTTATTTTGGGTAAGAGAAAATAAAAACCATTTTCCAGTTGTTGTTTATTCAGTTATTTTCACTCCTTAGAGACGTTTCGACACTATGGTGTCATTCTCAATCCTTTCTTCTCCTGCATTTTTTAACTTTAAATAAATAAATTAACGATAATTACAATACTATAAATAATTTAACATAAATGTCCAAAGATAACACACTATAAGTATAAATACCTGGAAAGTCATACTTTTAAAAATTCTTAGGAGATCACTAGTCCTCCATGGTCAATAAATAATATTGCATTAAAAGACCAAATTTTGATCTTTGAACCATCAGATCCTCTTTCTCATTCCTATGAGTCATTAAAAGTATGACTTTCCAGGTATTTATACTTATAGTGTGTTATCTTTGGACATTTATGTTAAATTATTTATAGTATTGTAATTATCGTTAATTTATTTATTTAAAGTTAAAAAATGCAGGAGAAGAAAGGATTGAGAATGACACCATAGTGTCGAAACGTCTCTAAGGAGTGAAAATAACTGAATAAACAACAACTGGAAAATGGTTTTTATTTTCTCTTACCCAAAATAAATGAAGGATAAATCCATTTAAAAAAAAAAAAAATTATAAGAATGAACTGATTATTCGTTTTATTTTTATTATTATTATTATTTTCCAAAAATACAAGTTATCGCTACCTTTAGTATGGAAAATAAAATGTAATTATGGGTAATGAGTTGATTTCGATAATCATTTCATCTAGAAATGAATTTTTCAACTAACATATACATCATCATCTATACTTGGAAGTGTTGGTTGAAACTTTCTTGATGAAATGATTACCGAATTCTACTCATTATCCATAATTACATAATGATGTACGTAAAGCTCAAAAATGAGTAAAAATGAATAAACAGTTAAAACATGAAACTCAACTCTAGGCGACAACCTGCGAAACAAATATTAAAACAATTTACTGAATACTGAAAAATCTTAATTCACAGTCTTAAACATCCTAGTATTTTTTTATTTTTCGGTGCCGATGAATCTTCTTGTTTTATAAAACTATATTCCTGGTCTATATTCTCAGTAGGATGTTATAAAATACCAAATGTGGTTTTGTCTTTGTGGTGCTCCAATATTCGGACGTGGTTTGTGGTTCCGGAAGCTAGCACTAACCTCTTTGAAATATTACAAAATCATTGATTTTTAAAAACAATCGTATTCTTCTCTTCCTGAGTTGGTAATTTAATTAACTTTACATTAAAATTTTATTTAAAATTTTGAATTTATTAATTTCCTTCTAATTTCGATATTTTAATTTGTTCAACATGTTTATTTATTTATTTTTTCAAGTTGTAAAAAGTTGTAATTATAATCTTCTGATTATTTTTTTTTTAATAAAGCAGTATGTTATGAAATATTTTATGTAGTACCATACATAACTAATGCGAAGCGGAGTGGCTCAGTGGTAGAGCACTGAGTTGCCATGTCGGAAATCCTGGTTCAAATCCCACTGCGGACAAGACTTTTATTTAGTCTGTTTACAGCGGAAGAGGGATCATATGGGATCTAGGACCCTCCTGGGGCTCACCCAGCCTCTATAAAATATAAAAATAGTGTACCCAAAATAAGGGGGGAAATTTGGCGGTTGAGCGTATCCTAAGACAACTCACCTCCTTGTAGAACCGTTGTTCATGAAACAGTACAGTCTCTACCATGTACTGAATCCCACACTCGTTCTCAAGTTGTTGTGGTAGAGGATTTTTTTTTTAATATTCATAACATGTACTGTTTCGGGGTGCTCCTTAGCTCTTTAAGGTTTTGGGAATTTTAATGGGAAAATTATTCTTCCTCCTGGAAAAAAATTAACTGTTGCTCTTGGTTTAAGGTCAAATAAATGGGATATATCTTCATTTTGTATTTGTTTCGTAACATATAAATAATATAATATGATATAAATTTGGTTTTGAGGGTGCAAATGGTAAATTTTCTTTCAGCCTCTCATAGTTTTTCATGATTTCATTTGTAGAAATTTTTTGTTTTTTTCACGCTATATGTACCCAATGTGTTTACAAACATCCGTCCACAGACCACTACCCAAAACCAAATCCGCCAGATCACTCTTAATGCAATCCTCCCACCTACGACTTGGTCTACCACCCAGACGGTTCCTAGTCAGCACATCGCTTAATAACTTTTTAGAAATTCGTTCTTTACTAAGCCCAGTAACTTTACAAGCCCATGTTAATCTTCGTGACAAAAATTATTCTTGAATAATATTAACCGAGTGCATGCCTAGCAATTCCGCGTTGTGTAATGCCCTAAATTCTCCAATGGTCTCATCCTTTTTTGACCCGAATATTCTACGCAACACTTTATTTTCGAATACCTTTACATGTTGTTCGTCCTACAGCGGACAAGTTTCACATCCCTAAAGAAGAGTTGGAAGGACGAACAGTTACAAAAATTATTGAATCTGTTAGTAGAAATAGATTAATTTCAGGCCCTACCGAGGCTCACTCAGCCTCTATAAAGTACCCGTTATATAACATTTATTTATCATTCCTTCAAAAAAATGAACTCATAACTCAAAGAACCTAATCTTTAAATGGAGGTATTTGAAAGTTTAATGTGAGGTAAAAAATATTATAATATATTAATAAAATATTAAATTTTGGGTAATGTTAGAGCAAAGCATTCCTATTATGATTGTATTGAAATTAACCAGTAGAATATATTTTAAAGCTTGAAACTTTTTTTTTATTTGAAGTTATGTCAACATTCTCATAAAGCTTTAAGTTCACATAATATGACTTTATTAAAAAAAAAATGTTGGAATATCAGAAAAGTCATTTCTGAGTTAAGAAGCTTCAACCAATACAATTGTTACTGAAGGATTGTCTCAAAAATTCCAATTTTTGAGTTATGTCGTTCTTTTGAAGGAGTGATATGTGTGTAAGAAATATTCAAGAAACCCTCTTTAGAGTATAGTACACTTATTAGGCACGGCTTATTATACGGGTACACGGGTACAGGTACTAGTACAATGAGATAACGAGGCTGTACTCGATAACCGTTGGATAGGTGACAATGCCGGCGGCGATTCGCTGTGGTCTCCTTGGCAACCCGACCGTATTTCCCGGGGTCACTAGACTCTCAAGTCTTCACTTTCTACAATACTTCTTATTAACTGCCTATTAATTAAATTTGATATTATTTACTTTACAAAATTAGTTAAATATTAATATTTAAGAGTTATTTATGAGTAAAGTCCAGAGTCAAATCCGACTTGTAGGCCTCTTTAAAGAAGATAACTTGATTAAGTTCATTGGCGGTTGAGTGTGATCTCGACCGAATTACCTGCACTGCCGTTGGTACAAAAAAACATACTCAACCGTAATGAACACAAGATTCAACACACATTTTTTTAAAATTTTGACTGGCTACTGCAACACTTACTAGACAAACGCTCTACAATTACAAATCAATTACAAAAGACTCATTTACATCACTGTTATAAGACCTATCTGGACTTACGGTGTACTTTGAGGCTTCACTAAGCCATCGAATTCCTCTCTTATTCAATCCTTACGATCCAAAATCCTTCATAAAATCCTCATTGCTCCTTAGTTTGTCACGGACAAAGTAATCCATAATGACCATAATGTGCCGTTTGTTGCTGATTTGGCCCGAATCCGATATCAATCTTTTCATGAAAAACTTCATTTCCACTCAAACTCACTAGTTTCAAATCTTGTAACCTCTTCCTGATAATCCTCCGAGGCGCCTGAAAAGAAGATGTCCTCATGAACTTCTAAGTGGAATTTGATTTTTGAGTACTACAAACGAGTAGTTTCTCTACTTTATCTCCTACCATTACTTATCTTTAATTATATTTACTTGATGTATTCTATTAACTTAAAAAATAAAATAAATAAGATTATTATATAGATACGATACATATATATTGCGATTTGTATTTAAAATAGATTAAATTGAATATTTTGTATCGTATGAATAATTAAAAATTACTATCGTGAACGATAATTTACTAAAGACCAACACGTGGCTGAATACGAATACTATCTGATGAATATGAATACTGAGCCCAGACATGAAATATTTTAAAGAAAGTTCTTTTGTAAGATGCTACATCTACCTTTGAGATCCTTGACATCTCTGATCTCTGTCAACGTCAAAGCCTCGCATTAGCATCCAAATCACTTTTTTTTTTTCCATTTTTAATCTTGTATAAATTATCAACGCATGCCATTAGGAGATTTAAACATTGAATCTTTTTGGATAAGGTTTGATTAGTTGTATTAACGTTTGTGTACGGCTCAACCTATTTAAATTCGTAATTTATTACAAAATTTTTGATCGTGAATTTAATTGATTTTCTCTTTCTAATAAAAAAAAAAAGATTTTGGTGATGTAATATTTTATCGGTGTTGCCTAGCAACGGATGGAGGAACTATATTTTGTTTAGCCTTTTGCCATGCTCCATCAGTTAAATAAATATTTTTTAAAATTGGCAAATCACTAAGCCATTGACTTATTTATGTCTTTATACAGAATATGGTTACACTTTTTTCTCATTCTCCAAAAATTTTATTTACAATATGATACAAATTTACAGAAATTCCGGAAAATGCTTCTATATAAAAAAACCTTCTGTTACCTTTCGGTATTACACTGCGCTCCTCCGTGTATTTTTCCATTTAAATTCACAAACAATTGTTTGTGAATTTAAATGGAAAAACTAGAATGCATAGACTTGAAAAATAACTAGCCTCTCCTGTCGTTTCAGTACATAAAATGGAGTGAAATAAGATTAGAACATTTTTCTTATAAACTATACATTTTATTTATATATAAATAAATATTTATATATAAAAAGTAAATAAACAGAAAACCAAAAAAGAATAGATTTTAAATTTATTTTAATACAATCACTAGGGGTTAAAAAATAAGGGGTCTGTTTCGGAAAACGCATGCAGATTATTTTTTAAATATCTGTTATTTAGTATCAGTTACTTGTTAACTGTTATAACCTAATATGAATAAAAATGTAAAGAAAGTTAAATCGTGTAGTTTACTTATAGTACATATGATTTACTCAATCATTAAAATGAATTTCTTGGAATTGGTGAAAATAGTTAAAAATAAAAAATCAAGCATAAAATATGCTCAAGATAAGGGTATTATACTTCAAAATAGACTCTGTTCCAAAGGACATTAAATGAAGTAACCTCAGGAGCTCATACTCAAAGAATCGAATCTCTATGGTCATCTCTCAAGAGAAGGAACTAGAGAGAATGTGGTACCCACCGGATGATGAAAGATGCGTACCTGTGTGAATATATTTGGAGGAGGTACGAAAACAGGGATTTGTTTGAGCAGATCCTGAAGAATATTGTGGATTTTTGTCCTTAAAAGGGAAATTGAAAATGTATATCTGTAATTGTCTTGGTTATTTGTTGTGTTTTGAATTATACATAATTACAAATATATGTTCTTTGATTTCTATTAGGTTATAACATTTATCAATAACTGTTACAAAACTGTAACTGCATTTATGATTAGGTTACATGTTAAATTTCTGAAAGATATTACTTGAGGTATTACTTAATTTCTGAAAGATATGGAGCTATTTCATATAAGTAATTATGATTACCGAATGTATGCGTTTTCCGAAACAGGCCCCGCAATAAGTACTAGACTGAACTTCTAATTCTAATATAAAAAAATAAAAATAATTGAGAAGAGAATTAAAAAATAAATAAATAAATTTCTGATTCATAAAACTTGATAGAAAAGCTCATGCATATCGCATCAAGTATATTCCAATATAAATAGGAACACTATTAGAAAAATTTTAGAGATTTTCAAGATAAAAAAAACAAAACATTTATTTTTTCACTAGAACCCAAGAAAGGTCTTGGGTTCAATATATAGTTAATATTGTACTATTTTTTGGACGACAGTTATCGAGGAAGGTTTTCCCGGAGTTTCCGTCAGATTTTTCCCCTTATTTTGGGTACACACTTTAGGCTGTATGAGTCCCAGGAGGGTCCTGGATCCCATAGGATCCATCTCCGGCCGCTAACAGATTAAATCAAATCTGCCAGCGAGCTGAATTTGAATCCAGGATCTTGGGCACGGCAACTCAGTGCTCTACCACTGAGCCACGCCGCTCCCTTTCCATTAAATTCAATACTTTTTAAAATAAATATTATTTTACTCATAGATTGGGTTCAAGATCCGGTTGTGGGTTCCAAACCATATTATGGCCATCTCGACTTGTCGGGTTTCGTCTGTTTAAAATTTATTTTAAATTATGACGTTTGAAGTTACAAATTCGTTATGGCTATTCACGGAACTTTTGGAACCTGTCACTAGAAATATGGTTCTATTTACTAACTATTCTTTCCCTCACTCTCGTTCATGCCTTGTTTACTTACCGAAGTTGAGGGAGGTTGTATTCTTCTCAGACTGCTCACACCGACCTGACGAGACTTCAGCCCCTGGTTTCCTGGAAGGTACGAACAATACGATCGTCAGGGTACGGTGAACCAGTTCGAGAGGGTGTCCAAGTACGAGTGAAAACCAGGGGTACCTTAGTACATTTAAAACTTCAGGAAAGAAAAATTACAAGCACAAAAATGAAAAGAAGCTTTTACAAAAGCTTAGCCAAGTAATTTATCCACACACTACTGTCACGGATATTATAACATTGTCGGCTTTTGGTTTTTATGTTTTTAAAAATATTTTACTAAGGATTAATTAAATCATAAAATGATCTGTACCACTACTAGCCGTGATGAGCATTCCCGCAAGAGACCTCTCAAGCCAAACCAAGCAAAATTACTTAGTTGGATTTGTCCAGTTTTTTTTGCCAAAAGTTGTGATCAAATCATAGATAAGGTAGAGAGGAAAATAGTTGAAGATCTAATTGGAGGATGGAAATAGTTGGGGGAGGGAGCAGGAAAAAAATACCTAATAAGTTTGTGCCGACGTTTCGACCTACTTTGTAGGTCATCTTCAGGGCTATGAGAGAAAAAACAAACAAAATAAAATAACTATAAAAAAACATTACAGTACCAAGAATATAACATATAGAGTAATAGAAAAGAAAAACAATTAGTGATGGATATATTATTAAGGATAATGAATAAAAAAATTACAGAATAAATGTACAGAAGGGTGATTATGTAAACAAAATACAAAGAGAAAGAAAAATGAGAAGGTAAACCGAAAGATACAAAATGAAAAAGTATAAATATTAAAAAGTTCATACTTTTATATCTCACCTTTTTATATTTATACTTTTTCATTTTGTATCTTTCGGTTTACCTCATTTTTCTTTCTCTTTGTATTATGTTTACTTAATCACCCTTCTGTACATTCATCCTGTATTTTTTTTTATTCATTATTCTTAATAGTATATACATCACTATTTTTTTTTACTTTTCTATTACTCTATATGTTATTATATTCTTGGTACTGTAATTTTATTTTATACTTATTTTTGTTTTTTCTCTCATAGAACTTAAGATGACCAACAAAGTAGGACGAAACGTCGGCAGTAATAAAAAATAAGTCTTCACTTATTTGGTGTTTTGTTGAATACACCCCCCAACTATTTCCATCCTCCATAGATAGGGTAGTTTTGTTTAATAAATAAATAATTGATACAATAAATAAACCTTCGTTTATTTTTCTGCAGTTTCCTAAATTAATTTTGTTAAAAGTCGTAAGTCGAATCGAAAGGATCAGGGGACCATGCATGGGCCATCAGTATCTCCCTGCAGTGTACGGAATCCAATATTTTTCATGAGTTAAAATATTACTGCAGCTACTTTTAAAATAACAAAAATGTGAATATCACAGCCCCAGCACAATACACTATTAAATTAAACAATACATTTTTTAAAAAAAAGAGAAATATTAGACAAACAAAGCAAATAAAAAAATGTACTATTAACAACGCTTTTGGGTCGTGGTTGACAAAGTACTGTTTCTGAGCTTAACGGTTTTGCAGGAAAGTGATATAGACGTTATCACATTCAACGGCCACGCTTTCTCCTAATTATCATACCTAACCACCTGGAGCCAATAGGATCTTAATACGCTCTGAGGGCTCACCCAGCTTCTTTATAGTAGGATACCCTTAATTTAGAAAAAAAATCCCTGTCGGATGAGCGTGATCCTTGCTAAATCACCTCGCACCATCATTGGAGTAGAAACATTACAGTCTCTACCATGTACCGAACGCAATACTCTTCATGAGTTGTTTAATATTTTTTTTCATCAAATGGTTTCAAGGTACAAACTTACACCGTTTAATTATTCCAGCTCATCACTTGATGATTGAATGGATTAATGATTACCCGCTCTCCTTGACTGGATTGATGGCTCGGAAGAGATAATAAAAACAAAACCACGGAGCGGACTAATCGTTGTAAATAAGTGGCCATTACACGAGCCACTAGTCTAGTTCTTTCTGTATATGAATAATGAAACAAGTCTGCGGTTACAATTATTCAACTGCGTAATAATTTCCTTGTTATTGTTGATTTTTCGACTAGACAAGAAAATGCTCGCCGTTTCAGATTACTTCAACATTTACCAGACAAACGCTCTAAGCTCCCGATCAATTACAAAAGACTCATATACATGACAATCATTAGACCCATCTGGACATACGGAATAGAGCTTTGGAGCTCCACTAAGCCATCGAATTTCTCTTGTATTCAGTCCTTACAATCCAAAATCCTCAATGCTCCTTACATACTTACGTATAAAGTTATCCATAATGACTTTAATTGCCATTCGTTACTGATTTGTCCCGAACCAGATATCAGTCTTTTTTTTACAAATTTATTGAATATTGACAAACTTTATTCCCACTCAAACGTAACAACCTCTTCAATTCCTGATAATCCTCCGGGGCGTCTGAAACAAAGATAGTCTCGTGACCCTTTTAAGTTTAATTTGTTGGTGTTAGTTTCTCAGCTTGCCATTAAGCACCATGGATTTTATTTACTTATAATGTTATATTATAGATATAATATAAGAGTTTAAAAACTACACTCTAAAGTTCCATATACATTTCTATACTCCCAAATAAACTCCATACACTCCATAGTTCTACGTACACATTGTTAATAGTCGATATCAGACTTGTTATATGATTATACATATCACATACATTTACATTTGTAAATTTCTATTAATATATTTAAAAAATAATACAATAATAAAACAAAACACTGATGTCATGATTTAATATATTCATTATTGATGTTAAATTTGGTTCAATATTACAAAATATTTTATTTGCTACAGCTTTAAAATGTCTTGTTTCTGCTATTGTTGCAAAATATATCCACAGGAAAAATATAAAAGTTTTGTGCAATTGTTTTGTAACTAGTCATAAAGCTTACATTGTTACTTAGTTTTCATAAAAACAGTCTAAAACGTCATAAAAGTCCTTGCAAATCTACATATTTATCTCGTAAAGTTTAGAGCTTTAGAATGACAAAATCAATAGCAGTAACTTACGTGTATCTTTTCTTTTATGTATAACTACAACCCATAAAGCGTCTTGGGTTCAGCACATGGTAGAGACTGCACTCTTGATTTTTCTGACTTCACTCTCAACCTCCAAGCTTGCCCCGCTCGTGCCTACTTTATAGTCTGTGTGAGCCCTAGGAAGGTCTGCAGATCTCAGAAGGGCGATCCTCCGCTGTTAACGAAATAAATCTACAGGCTTGGTAAATAAGTGATTTAGCCGAACATAAGTTTCTTGTACTTAAAAACATTTTCATGAAGAATACATCGTTAAGTCAGACATTGGATCGAAATGGAATTATTTCTTAATATTACAACTCCGTTTGAAGCCAAAAATTACGAGAATGACACGATTCCAGGTTCCTCAAATCAGTTAATTCTCTCTGGACAAAATTCGACTTAGCCACATACTCACCGGGCTGGAGAAATAATTAACGAGAATTCAGCATTCTACGCTTTGTTTTTTGTTCATTTAACGTCACTTTATGCTGCTATGGCTAATCGGACGATGCTACAGTGGGAGCTCTAAATTTTGTCTATCCAGGTTTAATTAGGATAGGGATTTTTAACGAGTACCTGACATCGTACAGGCTCGGAACCCCCGTTTAACGTCCCTTCCGAAGGACGGCGTAACTTAGGATTTTTACTCCCTTAAAAAAATCCTAGGGCCACCTGCCGAGCTACGAATCCGCGATCTTTGGCTTAGTAGTTTGTTACGCTAACCACTAGACCACAGGTGACCTTGTTCTACGCTTTGAGCTACCTATAACATATCAATCTGTCGTTAGTGGTCTGTTGTTATGTTCCTTGGTACTGCAATATTTTATATAGTTATTTTGTGTATCTTATCCGATCCCTGAAGATGGCCTACATGACCTTAGTCCGAAACTTAGGCATTTGAAAAATAAAATAAGTTTTCCTTATTTTGTGTTATCATTGACTGCACCTCCTCACCAATTCAATCCAATATTAGAATTATCTAGTCAACTACACTCTAAAGTTCCATATATATTTCTATATTCCCAAATATATCTCCAAATAAACTGCATACATTCGATAGTTCTACGTACACTTTGTTAATAGTCGATATCAGAATTTTACTTTCATCTATTCCAAGTTCTTTAAATACATTTTTTCCTGTGACTTAATCATTGTTTGAAAAGACAAGCTATTACGATTCTTTCTTAATTGTAGAGAGCTCGTGGTTACATAAGCTATCTAATTGAAACCTAGTAAGGAATTGCGACGATGCATTCAATTGTATTTTTTTTTCCTCGTGACAAATCTATATTAAATGACTTAATATTCATAGCAAATTATATTTTATACAAGGCTTTCTTCCTGTCCATATCAGTTATATATTTATGAATATTGTACGTACAATAGCCTAAAAATAATATAAATATATGAATGCAATCGCACTCGTCTGTTATAATGTGTATTATTTACTCTAAATTATATTTATTATATAACAGATAGGCGTAGATCGTGAATTAACAGCTTGACAATTATTTTCCTAGGAATTTTAAAGGACAATATCCTTAGTTATGCCATCCTTTGGAAGGGCTTAAAATGGGAATCCCTAGCTTGTCCCTGTTGTCCCTAGATGTACAGTCATATTAATGTGACCACTGGATAAAGTCGTTCTTGTTACATGTTTGCATTATCTTTTTGTATGCGTAATGATGTAAATCGAGTTTAAATATTAGTTTTATGGGTAAGTTAGTTATCTGATAATAATATGAAATTTGGTAAAAAAAAAATAGTTTCGAAAATAAATCATTATTTTTTTAAAAATATTTTGTGGTGTCACCCTATTTACACCCTATTTTACATATTGATGAAAAAACTATCAAAATAGTTGAAATATTTGATACAAATAATAGATCAATAATAAACATACCGAATCCGACTTGTATTTAATGAAAAAGAAACAATAAATCCACAAAAATTTCAAACACAAATTATGCAGTCCGTCACTCGTAAAACGAAATGGCTGTACTAAAACCAATGCTGCCATTACTAAATAAAATACTTTAAAAACTTACAACAGTGTTGCCATTACTTAAAACAGCAATTTATTAAGACACGCGAAAATATATAAAAAATTAGGAAAAAACAAAAATAAAATAATCTTTCTTGGTGGTCACATTACCATAATATGGCCAGGGACTGTATGTTAAAAATCCCTAATTAAACTTGGATATACAAAATTTAGGGCTCCCACTTGTAGCATTGCTCGATTAGTGATAGTTGCATTAAGCGATGTTAAATTAATAAATCAATAAACATATAGGCCTTAGGAATAGAAATAACTACCATTTTTTGAATGGTTGTTAAGAAGTTAAATTTGTAATTATATTTTATTATTTACGGTATATACATATAAATATCGTAGACATTTTGTTTACAATTTATTTATTGAAATTTACACGTGTATTATGACAATAAAGAAGGAAATATAATGAATGCTACATAATGGCATGGATAAAGTTCACAAGGCCTCATCGAGAATTAGCTAGGTTTGATCGGGAATAAAGTTTGTCATGAAAGGACAGGTCCAAGGAACAAATGGGACATTTGGATCATTTCATTCCTCACAGAGTTAGGAATATTGAGGATATTACGAAGGATTTTGGATTGTAATGATTGGATACGAGAGGATTGGATGGCTTAGTGGATGCACTTATCCATAAGTACAAATAGGTCTTAAAAAGTTAAATTTGTAATGTTAAGACCGTGGAAAAAATTCCAACGAAAAGCCCTTAAGTCTCCAAACTAAAACAGAAATTGAAATTATCCGTCCAATATTTCGCCTATTCAGGCATCCTCAGGGTAGATAGAAAAAACAAAAACAATGCACCCAAGAAGCATCCCACCACCTCCAAGGCTCAAATGTAACTAATCTAAACATTTATGTAAGGTCTCTTTTTATTTTTCAATTTGTAATTTTATATTTATTATTTACGGTATATACATATATATCTTAAACATTTTTATTTCAGTACAAAGCAGCTACTTTTTCCGCTAGATTGCACTAGTGCGGCGCATAGGACAAGATTTTTCATTCTTTAAACAATAGTAACAATGTTTTTATGGATTTTTTTATTGTTTAAATGGCACTTGATTATTATCGTTTAAAAGTTTTGTAAATATGATATTTAAGTAAGTTTTTTTGTAAATTTTATTTTTATTAATAAAAAAAAACAGAAGTTGTAAAAGCAATTCTATTGTCAGTAACAGCATGGACAAAGTTTCGTATTCCCTTAGGTACCTACCTTCTGAGTAACCCACGCCTCATTTTCGCTTTTTTCTTTGATTCGATTTTTTTTCTCCCTCTCTTCTACTCATCCTTTTTCTTTTTCAAGATAACTTCCTTCAACAGTACTTTTCCATTAACCTCTTTCTGCTGAGGGATTTTGACTAGGAAGGTTGAATTGCGTATGAAAAGGCCTTGCCGAGCCTTATCTACTTAGAAGTAAACATTTAAAAAAAGGCTTAACGTTTATAAGTTAAAATAGACATTTTAATTTATTAGTATTAAGCCTCGTTAAAAAATTAGGTAATTATTCCGCAGGTTGTCAACAATTTATAACTTTTCATTCGTTTCCCTTTTGATATTTTCCAAAAATACAAGTTATCATGAGCTTTAGTATGGAAAAGAGAATGTAATTATGGGAAATGTATATACTTGGGTAATAGTTTCATCTAGAAATGAACGTTTCAACAAACGTATATCATCTATTCTTCGAAACGTTAGTAGAAACTTTTATTTCTAGATGAAATAGTTTTTTATTTATTTTTTATTAAGCACTTTATTCAGACATTACAATCTGCCACTTGTGGGCAATAAGTAATGGTGCTATGTATCTACAACCATTCCATAATAAAACAAAAAAAGTGATAGAAACAAATTAAAATAAGTGAATGTAAAAAATATATACATACGCAAACATTTATTCATGCGGTAATAAAAGGAAAATTAATGCAAAAATGGTAATAAAATGAAGTCTAGATAAAAATAATAAAAATAAAAATAAAGAAAATAATGTACACATTCAAACTCTAAGATGAAATAATTGCTGAAATTTATTCATTACCGATAATTTCATTCTCTTCTCCAAACTGGAGCTCAAGATAATTTTGATTTTTGGAAAATATTAAAAACGAATCGAATAAACTGTGAAAGCGGGGACCTGCGAATCATCACGAAGCGGGGACCTGCGAAACATATACCATAAATTGATATAAATAGTTTTTTATTTTTGTCTTGGAAATAAAAAATAAACTAAAAACCCATGGATGTTTTGGATCGAATAATAGATAAAGGTTGTACTGCTTCTAAGGCAACGTTAGACTTTTCTCTAATTCAAAATATCCATTTTATAGAGCCTGGGTGAGCCAATAAAATATAAAGCAATTGAATTCTAGAATATTTTTGTAATTTCCTTGAAATAATGTGATAACACTCACAAAACATGATAAAAGAAGCCTTGGCTCTAAAAGGAAGAGCTGAAATGTAGTGTAATGAACAGTGTTTTTTTGTATCTATAATAATTGTTACATTTTTAATGTTTATATCTAATTAAATTGAATGTGAAATTAAACTGGGTATTAATGAAAAAATGGGTATTACTAATAAACTAATGCTTTGCAAGTGAAAACTTGCAACTCAACTCGAACTGACAATCTGCGGAATAAATGCAAAAAATAATAAGTGTAATAATATTGTAATTATTTAATTATTGATACTAAAACTAATAAAATTTCATAAAACGTATTTATTACCGGATTTAATAAAAAAACACTATCACTGTAACCAATGGTATGTATTTTTCCCTGATTAAGGGTACCCTTTCTTATAGAGGATGAGTGAGTCCCGGATGGGTTAGCAGATTCCACAGTGATCATCTTTGGCTGTTAACAGATTTAATAATTTATCTACCTCAGCTGGATTTGAACCCCCAGCACAGCCCTCTGCACATTGAGATGCCGTGCTCTCTTATAGGTTAAATAAGTTTAAATATTAAAACCGTGGAAAAAATTCCAACGAAAAGCCATTTAGTCTCCAAGCTAAAACAGAAATGGAGTTGCATTTGAGCCTTGGAGGTGGTGGGATGCTTCCTGGGTGCATTATTCATGTTTGTTTTTTTTTCTATCTACCCTGAGGATGCCTGAATAGGCGAAATATTGGACAGATAATTTCAATTTCTGTTTTAGTTTGGAGACTTAAGGGCTTTTCGTTGAGATTTTTTCCAAGGTCTTAACATTTATGTAAGGTCTCTTTTCATTTTTCAATATTTATATATTTTGTGGAATAGCCATAAATCCACTGGTGTCTCGATAATGCTGTTTTTTTTTTCATTGCAATCTTACTTTCATTTTTTCATATGGTTTTTGCTTTATATTTTGGTGTTGTTTACAATTATTTATTTTTTCCTGTTGTGCTTCTTGTAGTTTGGTGAGTGTATGTTGAATTTTCAAATTCTCCAGTATTTATCAGCTGTTCTTATCTAACCTTACCCAGCCGGAGTCGAGTAACCTTCCTTGTGATCCATTAGATGGATTTGAGCCTTGGAGGTGGTGGGATGCTTCCTGGGTGCATTATTCATGTTTTGTTTTTGTTCTTTTGTTTTTTTTCTCTATCTACCCTGAGGATGCCTGAATAGGCGAAATATTGGACAGGTAATTTCAATTTCTGTTTTAGTTTGGAGACTTAAGGGCTTTTCGTTGGGATTGTTTCCACGGTCTTAACATTTATGTAAGGTCTCTTTTCATTTTTCAATATTTATAAGTTCAAATATTTAGAATAAATCAGACCCCCAATGAAATAGATAAAGAAGCAATATGAACACAATAAATCGAAATATTTATAACAAAAATTTCTTAAATTAAAAACTTTTAAGTCGGACATTATAAAACGCTAGCCCTATCTCTAGTCTTATACGGCCCTGAATTTTCGTAATCTTTTTTGAATAGAAAAGAAAATCCTTAAGATGATATATGGACCAATAATCACAGATGTTCTGCAATATCTAGATTTATTATCATTTAGATAAAATAGAAACAATAATAAAAATAAGATTAGGATTTTTGGTCATATAAAATGGATGGAAATAGGCTGACAAAAAAAAATATACGCCTTTATGAATAAAAGGAAAATCAAATCTGAATATTATGAAGACCTTGATTGTTAATGAATCACAAAAGATGTAATAAAGTACACTGGCAAATTAAAAAAGTTAATTTACAATCGAAGTTTTCCAAAATAAGAAAATCGGTTAATTATTATGGAAAATCAACACAATAAAAGAAGAAGCAATAAACATTCAGAATGAAAATATTCTGAAATTATGATTTTTGTGAATTTTAACAAAATTGTTACAATTATTTGTATATATGTTAACAATACAACATAATTAATTGAATTATAAACTGTTGTTTTTGAAGGAGAACAGCCCATCAAAATTTAATGCTATGTGTATTTAAATTATTTTTTGTATTGTGTATTTTAATTTTAAATGTAAACAAACAACATTATAGCTTATTTCGTATTACAATTTATAAAAGTTTATATTCACATTAATTCTCCTACAAGACTGAAAAGACAAGAAACTGCTCGACGTTTTCGCCTATTTCAACATTTACTGGACAAACGCTCTAAGCTCCCAGTTAATTACAAACGACTCATTTACATGACAGTTATCAGACCTATTTGGACTCACGGAGTTGAGCTTTGGGGCTCTACTAAACCAACCAATTCATTTCGTATCCAATCCTTACAATCCAAAATCCTTCGTAAAATCCTCAATGCTCCTTATTATGTCACAAACAAACTCATCCATCATGATCTTAACATCCCGTATGTTACTGATTTGGCCCATGACAAGCTCCATACACACTTGAATCCGCAAGTCTCTCAACTTGCTTCCCAAACTATTCCTGATAAACCCTCCGAAGCGTCTGAAAAGAAGATGGCATCGAAACCTTCTAGTATAGAACTTTATTGGAGTGCTACCGATGGGCAGTTTCTACACAAGTGTTTTTTTTTTCATGTCATTGTAAATACCAATAAATTGACCTAAAAATATAAATATGTATATATATTTACTGAAATATTTTTCTTTATATATGTTTTACATTGGATATATCTTCTCAATTTGATCTAAACTTTTCCAAATCAATTCTATCAATGAATTTAATAAATGAATTCGGGCCGAAATGCATTGTATAGTTCGTGTTAATGTACTTGCCAATTTTTTCCTTTTAATATAATTGACCTTTGCCATCCAGACACTGAGTAGCCATGCCGAAAATCCTGGTTCGATTCCCGCTGCCGATGATATCTATGACCCTCCTGGGGCTTACCCAATCCCTGTATAGTGGGGAATAAATAAATGGGGAAATCTGGCGGTTGAGCCGGTGATCGGTGATCTATACCCGATTTGTAAAAAAAAAAAAAAGGTTGAGCGTGATCTCAAATCACCTCTCTGCACAACTGTTGCCCATAAAACAGTCTCTACCATGTACTGAAACCCCGATCCGTTCAAGGTTTGTAGTGGTACAGGTTTTTTTGCCTTTCTTTTTTTTTTTTAAACTTCAAATCTTTTGATTAAATTCTTCTCTACATACCGTACCATATATGTGTGTATGTGTTTGTTAATTATGATTAAATTAAATTTTTGAAAACTTTGCACTGAAAATTAATTTGAAGGATGCGTTTCTGACGAAATCACAGCAATTCAAACTTTCAAACTGTTCCTCTTTTTTAGGATTCTACTTAAGTTCTTGTTCCTAAAGGTTCTGCTATTCCTAGCCTTTTCAACAGGTTTTTGGTTTAAAAAGTCAGTGAAAGAACGTCAAAGGTTTGAGGGGGAGAGAAATTAAAAAGAGGAGTTTGGCAAGCGCTCGAGTATTTATGGAGTTCTTTTTTTTTTTATGTTCACAGTTTAGCGATATTTTTTACTTACTTTGGGCTCAGTTTTATGATTTTCTATCAACTTTAATGGTTAGGAGTTCCATTTTTGAAGGAGGATTCGTTAATATTTGAAATGAATATTACAGTTAAATGGAATTCATTAACAGCTAAAAAAAACTGAATAAGTTTGACTCATTTATTTATAAAATGTCATACACAGAAGAGTAAATAGATATTGAAGGATTAAAAGTATTTTTTTCTTGAGAATAAACGACAAATTTTTCTAGAACAAACTCAGTCCACCAGTCAACAATATGTTAAATTTCAATTCATATTTTCAGTTCCAATGTACTCTAAAAATATCAATTAATCTCACCGTGAAATTAATACATTAAAAAACTGTAAAAAAGGTAATTATTCCGCAGGTTGTTGCTTCGAGTTGATTCACAACGAGTTTTAATTTTTCACCCGTTTCCGTTTTACTATTTTCCCAAAATACGAGTTATCATGTGCTGTAGTATGAAAAAAACATGTAATTATAGGAAATGTGTATACTTCGGTAATGATTTCATCAACTAACATTTCAAAATTTGGATGATATATGTTTGTTGAAACGTTCGCTAGGTGAACCTATACAGATATACATAATTATATTATCTTTTCCACACCAAAGCTCATAATAACTTGTATTTTAGGAAAATATTAAAACGAAAACGAATAAAAAGTTAAAACTTGTTGTGACTCAACTCGAAGCGACAACTTGCGGAACAGTTTGTCGATAAAGAGGCAAGGAAAAAAAAATGTATTTATATATATATATATATATATATATATATATATATATATATAAGTGTATTATATGGAGCAGATTCACTGCAATTTCCAACTGTTTAATGGCTGACAAATATTCTCATCAAACCGGATTATCCAAATTTATTCCATCCTTAGTCTAGTTTAACTGATAATTATATTGTTATATTATGAATAATTAAAAATAACTTTTATTCAAACACTTATTGTTCTCATGGATTAGCATACATTGTATATATATATCGCACTTATATACATCTAATCATATTACAAATTACTCTCAAGATAAAAATGATTCTCAGTTTTAGATATTGTCGATAAACCTTGATCCCTGCTGAGGGAGCTATAGGAATCGTCATAATAGTCACATTTTTCTTTAATAATCGTATGCTTAGGATTTTGAAATAATTTTAATTATTATGTAATACGTGATAAATACTAATTTAATAACTATTTTATTATTTAACTGCTCGACGTTTTCGCCTCCTTCAACATTTAGTGGACAATTGCTCTAAGAGCTCCCAATTAATTACAAATGGCTCATTTACATGACAGTTATCAGACCTATTTCGAAAATGGAGTTGAGCTTTGGGGCTCTATTAAACCAACCAATTCATCTCGTATCCAATCCTTCCAATCCAAAATTCTTTGTAAAATCCTCAATGCTCCTTATTTTGTCACAAATAAACTCATCCATCATGATCTTAGTATCGCATATGTTGCTGATTTGGCCCAAACCAGATACCTATCCTTCCATGACAAGCTCTATACACACTTGAATCCGCTAGTCTCTCAACTTGCTTCCCATACTATTCCTGATAACGTCCACAACTGTTTTGTTTTTTCATGTCATATTGTTCATACTAGCAGTTTTACTTGTTGTAATATTATTATATTTGTAAATATCAATAAATTAATCTATAAAAAGAAATTCTGGCAAAAAAGAAAAGAAAAACTGTACCACTACAGACCCATGAAGGGTTTGGTGTTCAGTACATGGTAGAGACTGTAATGCATCTTCGACAGTTCAGGTAAGCTAAAAACCTTCTGATACTAGATGGGGTGAATATAACCTTAAAATGCGATTATTCATTGCAATGAAAGTATAGTTTATTACGAAGTATTTCTTGTGCATTTACTTCTATAATATAATCGTATTGGATATAATAGCGTTTCTTTCCGAAAGGTGAAATAATAGCTCTGAATAATAACCCATTCAGAGATCGATGGGCGAATCGTCCTCCGCGCTTGGTTTCGTGACAATATAGTTTTGTATTTGATTTCTCACTCTACACAACCCATTATTTCAACAATAACAAAAAAATTTGTGTTTTATATGCTTCTAGAAGATAGTTCTAGAAAATACTTCAACACAAATACTACAGTAAAATAATATATCTATATGGTATGAGCGAAAACTTACACTTGGCCCTGTCTTTCTTTAAATTTTAAATAATTTATATTATTAATTTATTTTTAATCGTAATTCTTGTAAGATATATAGTATTATTTTTTTACCAGTTGTTAAACTGTAGAGTGTATGGGTCACCTGTGGTGTAGAGGTTATCATGTTAGATTTTTTAAAGGGAGTAAAAATCCTTTGTTACGCCGTCCTTCGGAAGGGACGTTAAACGGGGGTCCAGAGCCTGTGCGATGTCAGGTACTCGTTAAAAATCCCTATCCTAGTTAAACCTGGATAGGCAAAATTTAGAGCTCCCAATGTAGCATCGTCCGATTAACCATATCAGCAAAAAGTGACGTTAATTGAAAAAAAAAAGATAATTTAAAATCAATTCAAACGTGTCGTGATGGTTACTATACAATTATACCAATTACAGATCTGTTTAACATCACGAACAGTATTTTATAAAAAACCTTCCTGATAACTTATCGATCGCCTCCCGTCATTCTGATAATAAATGTCCTTATTCTATGAATCTATATCTGATGTGGAAATTATTTAAAAAATTATAAACGAAGTGAAGGAAAAATAGGAGCGCTGCATTTAATATGGTCGAACCTATTCCGTATTGCACTAGCCTTGACCGAGCTGCACCCTGGGAACCGACTGAAGTCGTCACGTAGTCCCGTTCATTGTTCTCTTAATATAATATACAAAACTGTTTAATAAATTAATTAGTTATCTTAGAAAGATAGTTAGAAATTCATTTAGTAAACTTTTTAAAAAATATATCTTACTAATATTATAAATGTGAATGTTTGTATGTTTGTCTCTCTTTCACGCAAAAACTACTGGACGGATTTGGATGAAACTTTACAGTAATACAGGTTATACATCAGAATAACATATAGCCTATAACAAGCACAGATTTATGGGGGAGTGCAATGGGGCACGTCCCTCCCCCCCTGCAGTATTTTAACTACTGTGGAGAATCCATTATTGTTCATAAATAAAGGCAAATCCCATGATAATAGTTGTTAAAATAACAGAAAGAACATGAGTGAAACTATTTGTTTTCATATCCTATTAATCTTACTAATATTATAAATGTGAATGTTTGTATGTTTGTCTCTCTTTCTCATAGGGATAGGGGACCTTAATGAGTAACTACACACAACACAGGAAAGGACCCCATCTTACGTTCTTTCCGAAGGATTTTACTCCCTTTAAAGCATCCTGAGGCCAACTGCCGGGTTACGAACCCGCGATTTTTTGAACAGTAGGTTGTTGCGCTAATACCTACACCACAGCTGACCCTTAAAAATAAATTACTTATTATAATGTTTAAAAAAAAAAATCACTTGTATTTTTTAATTTGCTGTGAATGGTTCTAAAGCTCAAAGCAACAAACCTGTGCTAATAGAGAAGTTGCACAAGGTGAATCCTAAAGCTGACTTTAGAGAAACCTTACTATTCATCCTGAGGGCAGAAATAACCTTAAAGGATTCTCTTAGCTCACTCAACAATATACCTTTTAAAGGAGAATCACTTTTATTTTCATAATACCCTTTCATCTATTTACTTCTAATAATATCATGTAAATTAATAATGTTAATCTCTTAAGAATAACGCACTGAGGAGTACAAATTAATACACAATTTTTATTTTCAAAATTACATTAACAAACCATTTAAATATTTCTCGACGCTAGAGATGGCATGTGAGACAGATGTAGAAGAAGTAAATATAACATTGCCATAATCAATGTAATAATAATAAAATAATAATAAATTACAATACAAATATATAGGGTATTATTACGTCTTAAAGTATATTAATACAGGGTGTTATTATGTCTTGTTGTTCAGGACTGCCAGGACCGGGAAAAGTGGAAAAAATCATTGTCAGCTTACGACATATGACAATTGTTGTAATAAAGTCGTATTATATATATATATAAGTGAGAAAGAATTAATTAGAAAAAAAAAGTTGCGAATTACCTCCAGTGATAACATTTAAAAAGAAAAAAGAAAAAGAAAACAGAGTACAAGAAATTAAAAAAAACAGAAATAAGATTAAAATAATTATATAAAGATAAACAATAGATAATTACATATGTATGCAAATTACAAAGTCAAGTAGAAACTAAGAAAGCAGAAAAGGAAACAAAAATATGAACAATATCAACTAATATAACTTGTTTTTAAAAATATCTTACTGGATGAGTGAAGCGTCAATAATATAAATATATATAAATAATGATATTAATATACTTATATATAAATAAAACACATCATTCATTTATCAGTTAGAAAATATTAATCTGAAAACTGAGTATATTATTTCCGATTTTTTGGGAATCGTAAGGATATACGGTGATTGAATATATGGGATTTGAAGGTTGAAAGATTATTGGAACGACGAATGGAAGAAGGTATATAGTTCCAAAGGGACAAGGATCGGATAAGGAAAGATCTATCAAAAGCAGTTGTTCGGTGGGATGCTGTATATAGATCTAAGAGCCGAGAGCGAGTATTACGGGAGTGGACCGAGATTTTGAATTTAAGGAGATCGGAGATGTATGATGGTCGGCGGGATGGATTCTGTAGATCTTCAAACCCCTGTGGGGCTCAGCCAGCCTCTATTTAGTGGGTACCTTAATTAGAGGCATAACCTGGCTTTTGAGAGTGCAACGGACTGATCACCTCCATATTTTTATTTAACATCAATATTTTTACTTATGTAGCAAATGATGTTAGAGGCAAAATCATAGACTAAATAATTCTACTTTATTTACCATGAAGGGTTAAAGTTCAGCACATAATAACAATTTTTCTGAACCTAAAGGTTGTGCATAGAGGTGATTTGGTGATTATAGGGGCTGGGTCAGTCCCAGGAGGGTCTACAGATCCCATAAGGTTGTTAACAGATAAAATAATCTGCCTCAACCAGATTCGATTCCCGATATCTTTAGCTACTCTTGAAGGGTGTATAAAAAAAAAAAAAGATCAAAGTTGAATTCTTATTTAATAATTCTTCCGTACCATTAACAAGCCAAAATATTTTTAAAACTGTTCTTTTATTTTGTTTCCAAATATATAAATAAAGACTATCAGATTTAACAAACAGTTATTCCGAAGTTAAATCCAATTTTAATGCACTGCTTGATTAAGCTACTTGCGGAAAAAGTTTTTCTTCAATAATAGCCTCAGGGCTTCTTGTAGTTTCTCCCAACTTCGAATTTAGCCTTTTTTTCTGTTCTATTTAAACTCCATTCATTGGTAGAAAATTCTACGCTTAAGTTTAAAGTTATTAACTCCTAAGTAAAAAAAAATCTAATTATCTAGGCTGTAATCGCAAACTGTTATTTTTTTTTTAAGATAGTTCAGTTTCAATTTTTCCTCTTGCATTTCCAATTTTCTTACATGTTAATGTTTGTAGCTAGTTGGGTTAATTTAGTTGTAACAAGGTTGCGTGTGGAGAATTATCTTATTACTTAATTTTTTTATTTTTTTTTTAGGAGTCTAATTGTAGTATTAGTAGTTTGGAACCAAGATCACAGTAGTTAAGAAATTGGAGCTTCGCTATTTCTTCCATTTTGATGGATTGGAGTATCTACGTATCCTTGGATATCTAGTCGTCTGGGTATCCACTTAGCCGTTCTATCTAGTTTTGGGCGATAATCCGCCATACCTCTTCCTTGTCCAAATTTAAGACTCGTATCCGAGTTCTCTATACAATACAGTCATATTTTTTATTATTTATATTTTTATATATTTAATACTACTTATGTAGAATAGAAAAATAATTTTATTCTGGGACCTTTAATAAAATAAGAAAAATAATTTTATTTGTATATTTAGATTTACCTGAATTGAATCAATTCAACCCATGGAGAGCTTTGAATTCAGTACACGGTAGAAGCTTTAATCTTTTAAGGACAATGGTTGTGAGGAATGTAATTAATAGGAGGTTCTGAAAATCTTATTAAAAAAAACCTGTACCACTACAACCCATGAAGGGTCTGGGGTTCAGTATGATACATATTGGCATGGTACAAAGGGTAGAGGTATATCGTCATCATCATCATGTAGAAAATTACTCCAACAGCAAATTCATCATATTCAAATTCTCAGACGCCTCGGAGAATTATCGGATATTTATGAGGTTGGACAATTGAACTTGAGTTGGGATAAAGTTTGTCATGAAAGGATTGGTATCGGATTTTGGCCAATTGAACAATTGAAAACTTAGAGCATTTGTCTAGTAAGTGTTGAAGCAGTCTCAAACGGCGTGTAAAAAAAAACCTGTAATCACTACGATGCATGAACGAGTCTGGGGTTCAGTACATGGTAGAGACTGTACTGTTTCATGGACAACGGTTGTGCAGGGAGGTGATTTGTCCTAGGTCACGCTCAACCGCCAGATTTTCCCCCTTTTTTCTATAATATTTTATAGAGGCCGGGTGAGCCCCTGTAAATCTTATATATAAATAACATTAATGTCTAATAGAAGGCTTGGAATTAATTTTTATATTTGAAAAAGAAAATAATGAATTATTTGAATCGTTAATTGATAATATTTGTTAAGAATGGGCTATAATTAAATCGATCAAACAATTAAATGAGTCTTTTTTATAATTATTGGTCATTTTTTATGAGTTATAAATATTTTTATTTTTTAAAGAGAAAAGATAGGCCCTCGACCGGGATTTGAACCCGGAACCTTTGTCTCACCGTGACATCGCTCTGCCAATTGAGCTATCAAGGCCCCTCCCGGTCGAGGACTAACCTTCTCTCTTTTAGATCCTAAAACCCCAGTGTACTCCGCCATTTTTGCGATGAATACACTAGAACGAAGTTCTTTGAACATTAATTTTAATTTAGGATCTTATTGACTTTCGTCATATTATTTATAATTTTTTATAATTATTGGTCATTTTTTATGAGTTATAAATATTTTCTCTTTAAAAAATAAAAAAAAATTAAATGAGTCTTTTGAATTGTATTGAAAGCTATAAACGGTCCTGATTTAATATTGTAAAATTGAAAAGAGGGAATGTAGACGGTTTTCAAATATTTTTTTTTTTAAGAGAAAAGATTTTCCCTGGCCGGGATTCGAACCCGGGTTGTCCGTCTCTCCGTGGTAGCGCTCTTACCAATTGAGCTACCAGGGGTCGCCTCACAGTCAGGAAAATCCGTTCTCTTCACCGATCCCATAGTGTTTTCGCAATTTTGCGATGTAAACACGAGGAAGAATGTTCTTTGAACATTACTTTAATTAGGATATTTTTTAATCTTGTTTAAAAATTGGATCTTGTTGTTCATAGCTTTTGTTAGGACCTTGGATGGTTTTCATTTGTGATTGAGTCAAATATTTCTGGATGTAATGGGATGTTTTGAAATCTTGACCAGCATTTTATATTTTACTATTCACTTAAAATTTATTTTCCCTTATGTAATTTGCTATTTTTATATCTGTATATTATTTAGTTATACTCGACAAATAGTTCAATATAGAATACTTAACACATTGCCACCCGCTAATGTTTTGCTGAAATTTACTTTAAGGCCGGTGATTTTATCATATATCAATGTAATTTTTATCATATCATATATATGATATATATGTTATCAATTTACTATGTGACCGGAGCAACACTCCTGATATTTTCATATCAACTGGTTTATGAGAATCGATATATCGAATCCATTCAGTACATTGATACTGTTTTAAATAAAAATAAATTTAAGTTTAATATTTAATGTCTCCTACAGATATTAGCACTGTGGTGCATTCCAACTGGCTGAGGGGTACTTAGCACATCTTAACTCCTCGGTTCGTTCCTGCCCCTGACAGAAAATTAATTTTGTGTTCTATTAGGAGGGGATTGGCCCTAGGGTCTTGAGACCCTCCTAGGGTCCCGACAATATATAAAGCTGATAATACCTGATCCCTTAATAGTTCCAGATGAAAGCTTAAGGAAAATATTATCTTATTAGTCGATTTGCTAATATCAAGCTAAAATATTTTTAAGCTTCGTGTCTCTTTTTTTTTATGGTAATTTAATTAGAAGTAATTAACTAAAACTACTCCAAAAGTATCGATAAACTAAATTAATCGTTATATTTTATTAAATTATTCTCGATAATGATAGTATGGTTATGAAAATTTCGGTCCATAGGTTTCAACAAAAATGGATATTTCTACAATGTCCCTCGGTGTTATTTTATTATTATTTATTATTATTATTATTATTTATTATTTATTTATTTTATTTATTATTATTTAATTATTTTCTTATAATTTATAACGATTTGTTACAAAAATTTTAAATAAAAAATTATCTCTTTTGGACTTGATACATCTAGTTTTGCACCTCCATTTTTGGTCACATCATCGCAGGTTGATCTTTATATAGAAATAGTCATGATGGATTAAAATAAAATCTTTTTCTTTTTGTACTTGACTAAAACGACTAGGAACTGCTCGCTGTGACTATCTAAGCTCCCAATTAATTACAAAAGACTCATATACATGACTATCATAAGACCTATTCCGACTTGTGGAGTAGAGCTTTGGGGCTCCACTAAGCCATCGAATTCCTCTAGTATCCAATCCTTACAATCCAAAATCATTCGTAAAATCCTCAATACTCTTTACTTTATTAAAGAATAAATTCATCCATAATGTCTTCATTGTCCCATTTGTTTCTGATCTAGCCCGAGCCCAATTTATAACCATTCTTTTCATGGCAAGCTTTATTCTCATTCAAACCCAGCTACTTCAACAATCCCTGATAATTCTCCAAGCGTTTGAAAAGAAGTTGGCCTCGCGACCTTTGTTGAATCTGTTAATTGAGTGGGTAGGTCCTCCAATTGCCATTATATAATGTGTTATCGTATTAATATAATTATCAATCATTCTAATCTCTTCGCTGCACGACCGTTCAAATGGTCCTAGTGTTACACTTTGCTATCATATAGAATAAATATAGTTTTAAAAAACATTTAAGATCTTTAATTTATGCAGACATACAAATTTTAAGTATGCATGTAATACTTCCCGCATATGATACAACCTAGGCAAGCAAAACTTTAAACGCTCGATTTGCCTAGATTTGGCTAGCGTGTGAAGCCTCCTTAATTGTAGCGGTAATTGAGACCCGATGAAGATTATTTTCGACTTGACGATCTTGTCGGCTAAGTCATTGGCCACTATTAGGAACAGATTGGCTTGGATCTATCACTCAATAGAATATATTTAGTCCGACCTTAGTAAAGAGCTTACTAAATTAACAGTAGAGGCATCCCAGCGATGTCATATGTCACTTCCACGTGCCTTCTGGCATCTTCTCATCTCAACTTAGGCTTACATTAAAACTTTAATCGTCTTCAAATCTTTATAATTATTTATTTAAACTTTTTTAACCTTCCTATTTATTTTTGTTACAGGTATGTTCGAACCGTTTATACCAAAGAAATCTTTCTTGTACCAAAATGTTAACTTGCAGGTATTATATCAGGTAGGACTTTTTATTTAATATATAAGTATTATTCATTTATAATATGCTTTACTTAATTGTTTTTGTTTTCATATTTAAATAGTTTTTTTTTAATTAACAATCCAAATATGTTTCAACGTTTATTGTTCTATTTAAAAATGTATATATTTTTTTAATATTTAGTGTGAATAAATATCATAAAATATATTTAAAAAATTGATATTAATTTAAAAGACAGAATGTGCTTGTAAAATTCGGTTTCTACATTACTTATATCTCAAAATTAAAATAAATATAATTATTATAATGTTTAAATATTTTTATTTGTATTATATAAATGTATTAAAATTACCTGCTTTCTCCAGGCCGGGATTCGAATCCGGGTCGGGCACATCTCTAGTCTGGTAATATATTACTTATATATATATATATATTTTTTTTTTTATTAATTGTTATAATTATTATTTTGAATAGAAAAGATTTGCCCAGCCGGGATTCGAACTCGTGTCGGCCACGTCTCTAGCGTGGTGCTCTAACCAACTGAGCTAACCTCGTTCGTAGCACAGCCAGACGATTCCCGGCCTGGACAAATCTTCTCTCTTCAAAATAAAAATATTTAAAAATTATAACAATTAATAAAAAAAATTATAAATAATATAGTGACGTAAGTCAACAAGATCCTAATTAAAATAATGTTCGATGAACATTCTTCCCCTTGTATAAATCGCAAAATTGCGAGAACACGGGGATATAGGATCGGTGAAGAGAATGGATTTGTCTGGCCGTGCCACGAACCAGGTTAGCTCAGTTGGTTAGAGCACCGCGCTAGAGACGAGGGCAACCCGGGTTCGAATCCAGGCCTGGACAAATCTTTTCTCTTCAAAATAAAAATATTTAAAAATTATAACAATTAATAAAAAAATAAAATAAACTATTAATAGTTTATTATACTCTCCTCCTTCCAATTGTTCTTTAAGGACATTAAACGTGGCCGTTAACGTTGAACGATTAACGTCTTGGAATATTCTAAAATAACTTATTGCTTAGAATAATATTCGATCCGAAAAATGATGGAATCAATTGAGAATTTAATAGATTACACAAGTCCGAATTGCACCTATAATTTTAAGTGTAAAATAATTGGAATGATAGTGTCGCGAAGATGATAATAATAGTTATTATCTATAATTATAGCTTTCTGGGCAAAAGGCCAGAGCCCAGATATAGCAATACAATTCATGAAATATATCATTCATACTTAAAAAAAAAACAGCAACCTCCAGGTTTTTCCGCGATTAAGGGTATCTACTTTATAGAAACTGGGTGAGGACTTGGAAGATTTCCCGATTCTAGATGATCTCGTGAAGTTATTGGGGCTAGTAAAATTCCTAAAAAGGTTGATAAGCACTGGGCCGACTTGTAAACTTCGGAGTGGTATACCGAGGCGTAGGTGGGAGGATTGAGTTATGAGTGATGATTCGGATTTGAGTTTAGATAGAAGTGAGTGGATGGGATTTCGTAAGCTAGGATTGGTGGTATCGGTTTCGAGTGTAAGGGTTCGCAAAGGCTTTTATTATTGTCGATAAACTAAACATTATAAAATAATTGAATAAGGATATCATCTTTTTAAAGACTAGGAGGGTTCGTAGATTCCAGGCTGTTGACAGATTAAATACTAATCTCCCATTGTCGGATTCGAACCCTGGGCCTACAGCTATACCGCTCAACTCTCTCAACACTGAGCTACCCAGCTGTAGCTAAGCTTTGTTGATTTAAAAAAAAACTGAAAAAATTTTGAAATAATGTTGTTAGTATAAGGCAACTGATGAAGATCGAACAAGTGGAATGGAAGAAGAAGTGGTAAAGTGGAATGGAGAGAGCTGATACCACTTGACCTTTGCCACTCCAAGGCGACCTCTCCTCCAATTAGCCCTCCAACCTCTCTACAACAACAGCAACAATTAACTGTTGTTCAACAACAATCTCGGATCAGGGCGTCCGATGATTAGAACGCCTTCCGATGATTTGATTAAAGCCCACATCGAGCACTAAGCGACTGTTTTTAATGGACTAATTGCCTCTCGAATCGCCGGTTATTTTCGAACAACTACCTAAACCAATTACACTCGGGAATTTTTAATGCATTGAATATTTCCAGAAAAATATATAAAAAACATATTACGATCCCATTTACGAAGATGTATTTCCTCTAATTATCGGTTGAGCGTGATCTAGACCTAGTAAACTCCCTGCACAACCGTTGTATTAGGAACAGTACAGTCTCAACCATGTATTGAATCCAAGGCTCTTCATGGGTTGTAATGGTATAGGTTTTTTCTCCTATAAGTTTATATTTCTACAAGCGTGTATGGTATTATAATCTCTTTTAAACCTATATATAGGTCGCAATGAATTTCTCTTAGAATTGAAGAAAAACTTTATTGATATGCCAACGTTTCGACCTACTTTGTAGGTCTTCTTCAGGGCTGTGGGGGGGAGGGGTAGCTGGAGGGTTGTTAGGTCCTGCACTAGCTTGAAACACATACTGTTTGATACTCTCAAACATGCACATACCGTCAAACAGTATGTGTTTCAAGCTAGTGTAGGACCTAACAACCCCCCAGCTCCCCTTCACAGCCTCGAAGAAGACCTACAAAGTAGGTCGAAACGTTGGCTTATCAATTTAGTTTTTCTCCAATTCTACGAGAAATTTATTGTGACCTCTACCCGGACCACTTCCACATTACAACACAGTGTATATATATATATATATATATATATATATATATATATATATATATATATATACACTATATATATTTAAATTTATTCATTGAAATTTAAACTATATTATAACAACACAACAAGTAAATATAATGACATGAATGCTGCATAATGAAACGAATAAAGGCAAGTATCCTATAGTAGTACTAAATTAACAAATTCAACAAAGGTCGCGAGGCCACATTCTTTTCAGTCGCCTCGGAGGATTATCGGTTTGAAACTATCGAAGAAGTAGATAGGTTTGAAACTTGTATGTTTGAGTGGGAATAAAATTTGTCATGAAAAGATTGATATGGGGTTTGGGCTAAATCAGCAACAAATGGGACATAGAGATGACTTTATTTGTAACAAAGTAAGGAGCATTGGGGATTTTACGAAGGATATGGGATAGGTACGGGTTAGATAGGAGAGAAATTCGACGATTTTGTGGTTCTACTCTGTAAGCCAAAATAGGTCTTAACCTTAAAATTATGATGGATTTTAAAAATATAATCATAATAAAAGGCTTTGATTAGTAGGATATAGTGACGATAAATTAATACAAAACAAGCAATAACGAATGTATACAAGAACTTGAATATGAGAAGGAATACCAGTGGCGAATAAAAGTAGCAGTTCAAGAAATTACACGAACGCGAGCAAAGTTATGAGGCTAGAAAACTTGAGTAAACTATCAAACGGATAAAGAAAAACCTGAGAAGAAGTGTAAAGTTGTGCAGTTTACACAACTTTATTTACTTTAGGTTGTGACAAATATTCGAGCAATTGTAGTAAGGTGGCATGTTAGTCATTGCTAACCGCTGAGTTTAGATTTATAGTTATTAATGGATTCCATCAGAGCCCTTACAACACTCCCTCTAGGGCTTCTGTTTCCCTTTACGACTTTAAAGGCATTTATTTCCACTCAAATGGCTTTTCCGATTTCCCTCGGCTATTTCTTATACACATCCAAGTTATTCACTCATTCGTAAGCTCTCAAGCACTCAACGGCTCAATTGATTCATGATAAATGCTTTTCATGTCGGATTCAGATATGTTTTATAAAACATAATTTTTTCCGGTCCAATGTAGGTTGAAAGGAATAGGTTTCACAAATTAAAAATTAAAATAATTTATTTTATTTTTATATCATATAATTTTTTAAATATTTTATTTGAAACGAAAATAAGCCTGGAAACGAGCCAGGATAGCCGAGATGGTTAAGGCTCCACCACGGAGAGGTGAAAAACCCGGGTTCGAGTCCCGGTCCTGGACATATCTTTTCTTTTCAAATAAAATATTAAAAAAATTAATAGTTTTGTATAACATTGTGTCGTTTCATTTGAAATTTTATAATTAATATTTCTAAAATTCAAAGTGAAATTAGTAAAATTCTGTTGTATACAGATTCTAATCAGCTGTTATTAACCCTTATTTTTTAAATAATATTTATTATCACTCCAATTGAACGAACATTGTTTAGTGTGCCTTGGAATATGATTATGGTAACATGTAATTTTCGTGTAATTTGTTTTATAACATTGTTAATTTAAATCATGAATTGTTAGTTTAAACCTGGATATAAGGCAGCCCAATCTGGAAGAAATATTACCATTGCGTTCAAGGATGGCTGTAGTGAAGAATGGGCCATTCGATGCTGGAGATTTTCAGCTGGTGACAGATTAATTAACTCTACCCAGATGTGAAACCATCACATCCACAACGTATTTGCAGGGATATTGAAATATTTCAACAAAAAATATCAAAAAACAACCTACATTGGTTAATCGGAAGGGACTTGTACTCTTACACGACAAAGCCAAATGTCATATTTCACGAAACACAATTAAGAAACTAAACGAGCTGGAATACGAAGTCCCATAGCAATCTTATATAGAATTTTTTCCATCAGATTTTCATACCTGCTCAGAAATTTCGGTAACTTCCAGGAGGATGAAATTTTTGAAAATTACTCGCAAGTCGAAAACGCTTTTTTAGTTTTTATTATATCACAAAACCGTGAGTTTTCAGTTCGGGATTGAAGAATTGTGAACATATTTTTTATAAAAATTTTATTTTTTAGAAGATGACCCAATATATAAAAATATTAACCAATGAGGGGCAGTTCAGTAGGTAGGATGTGGGATTTTTTTTTTTTTTTTTTAACGATCGATCCACTTTTTTATCATATCTCTTTTATTCTCTCCCCTGCGTTAAAATTTCACCCATTTTTCTCTTAGGCCATTCTTGAAAACCCAGAGCATTCTGAACTTCCAGGCTAAGTGAAGAACGTCCTTCAATACCATCCGGAGAGACTTCGGTCTCTTCGATGTCCCTTTTTGGTCTCCTTAATCCACATATTGGATATTCGTATTTGGCTTGGCTATTTTCATCTTTTTAAGATACGTGAATACTTTTTTTTTTTTAATTTTTCTCAGTGTCTTTCTTTCCGTGATTTTTTGATCACGAAAAAACATTTTCTTATTCAGGATGAAACATTATGGTGCATACAGTGCCTCTGGGCGATTCCTGTTAAGAAGGTAGGGTATTTGGTTATCACAAAATCCTGAGTTTGTGACCGGTTGTGACTGGTAAATTGTTCAAACTGCTAACAGTCGTAAGCAGACCCTATTGAAGTAGTGCATTTATTTTATTAAAGTTGTTTGTATGATAGTATAGTGTAATATCGGACATAAACAGTAAACAGTAACAAAACTGGTTATGAAGTATCTCTTGCTGGTATGTTTCTTTTACTTTTTTTTAATGGTGTAACAACATGCTAATATAATATTATAAGCATATTATCCTTCTAATCCATTATGAATTATATAACCACTAGCACCTGGCAAGCACCATGGCTTCCTTCCGGACCAAAGTAACCACACTGTGGAGGTCGCTAGTGGGCGGGCAAGAAGGGTCTTGCTGAATAAGTGAACGGTGCTGCCTCCCTCTTGGCTAACCATTAGGGAGCTTTTAGGTTAAATTTATTACCGGTGGAGGATTAAAATAGGAAATAAAACTATATAGGAGTAATAAAATATTTATTTATTGAAATTTACAATGCATAATAGAATACATATAATAGAAAAAAGAGAGAGAAAAATTCTAGGACCTGAGGAAAACAATGGAAATATATGGATTAAATGTAGAAATGAAGATTTGTATAAAAACATAGAAAAAATCATGAGGAAGAGATGGCTAAAACTGTATGGCCGTTTAAAAAGATTGGAAGAAACACGGATTATACAGATTTTTAATTACGTTAACAAACTGAAGAAAACAGTATGATGGATAGAAGCAGTGAAGGAAGATGCCAACAAAATAGGTGTTAAACAAGAAATAATACGTGACAAGAACCGCTTCAGGCTACTGATAGGAAACGCAACCTATGAAGAAGACAAGCCAAAACCTCGACCGAAGAGAGTATGGACAGATGATCAGAGATAGGACAGTTGGAGAGAAAATGAAGAAGTACTGGGAAGAAAGAGAGAAGAAGAAACACCTAAAGTCTTAAGTTGTATGTGGTCCATAAATTCATAAATAAAAACAAAAAATAATTCATCAAGTAAATATAATGAAGGGTAAATAATGGCACTAGATAAAGGCAAATAGAGAAACTTCATTCAAACCCAAACCCAACGGTTTGGGTTTGAATAAAGTTTTTCATGATAGGACTGACAGATTATGGCCAAATTAGCAACGAATGGGAAATTAAGGTCCTTATGGATGCAGTTTGTTGATTTTCCAGTCTAGTACTTTACAGTTCTAGACAATTACTTTGGTTTTACGTTTCTTTATCGCTCAAGAAAAAATTTATTAACTTATTTAAGTTGACAAGAGCGTCCTAATACATAGTAAACAAGTGTTTGGTATCAGACAAGCCAAAGATCAAAATTAATTACCAACCTAACTCGAAGGGGAATTGACTGGGCAGGCAGATCTCAACTCGTAGGCTACTAACAAACATCAGTGCATCACTTCATTCATCAACAGTTTAGACTTCGACTAACTTTAGTGGCTGATGGATGAGGTTGTATGAAACACCCTATGAATTAATCATTGCGTCCTAACATGATATGTAGCAATTACACGTTTACTCAATATATATTTGTAATAAATATGTGTATTTATTAAGTATCTCTTCCGCAGGTTGTCGCTTCGGGTCGAATTACAAGTTTTAACTTTTCATTCGTTATCCTTTTAATATTTTCATAAATTGTTAAATAAATATTTTAATATTTAATATGAACTTTATGACCTTTACGGAGATGTGGACATTGTGAAGTGTATTAAACTGGGGAGGCTAAGTTGGGCTGGCCACGTCGCAAGGATTGAAGTGGAAGAAATTCCTTGAGAAGTAGTAGACACCCCAGTACACGCCGGACTGGTAGGCCAAGGCTTCGATGGGTTGATGGAGCGGCAGCACAAAATCGGGCCGAATGGCGGCGGCTCATTGAGGAGACCAAGACCCACCCAGTGTTGTAACGCCACGGAGATAGATAATATGAGCTTTAGTATGTAGAATGTAATTATTAATAATTAGTAGATATCGAAAATCATTTCATCAAGAAATATAGCTTTCAACTAACACATCTAAGTATAGATGAAATGATTACCGAAGTCTACACCTTTCCCATAATTACATTCTCTTTTCCATAGTAAAGCTCACGATAACTTGTGTTTTTGGAAAATATTAAAAGGGAAACGAATGAAATAAATGCCATTTAATATATTATTGAGGCTGTCCAGAAAATAATGTAGGAAAATAATGTTTTAATAGGGTGTATAAAAAAAAATGACCGACTACTGGCCATTTTCATCTTCCCCATGGAGAGAAGATGGTGACGAACAATATCTCCACACTCTCTGGCAAGTTCGCGAGTACTTGTGGACGGATTTGAATCAACAGCTTCCTTCAGAACCTCATCAAGATCCATTAATGGTCGCCCGGAGCCCTTCTCCCTTTTCAACGTCGTATCTCCACTGCTAAATTTTTCAAACCAACGCCGCGCAGTGCGCGGGTCAAGTTGTCTCAGCGGCCGTGAATTTTTTTTTCAGTAATGTCTTAAAATTACGAGAATTTCATAGGACACCGTCATGTTTCTTTTTTGAAATAAATAACTAAACCGAGGCTTTTTTTGAAGAATCAAGTGTTAGTAAACAAACTTAGAGAATGTTCTAAAGGGATTATTAAGTGTTGGTAAATAATGAATAGCATTAAAATATTTACAGACTTTTGAACTCAGTAGTAAACTATTAATAGTAAACTGTTAATTTTTGTTGTACTTTTGACATTTATAAATGTAAAAAAACAAAAACCACTACTACTACAACTCTTGAAGGGTCTGGGGTTCAAGTACATGGTAGAGACTGTACTGTTTCTTGAACAACAGTTGTGCAGGGAGCTGATTTGTCCTAAATCACGCTCAACCGCCAGATTCCCCCCTTATTTTAAGTACTCACTTAGGGCTGGTTGAGCCCTAGGAGGGTCCTAAATCCCTTAGGATCCATCTCCGGGCGCTAACAGTTTAAATAAAAATCTGCCAGTGAGCGGGATATGAACCCAGGACCTTCGGTACGGCAACTCAATGCTCTGTCACTGAACCACTCCGCTCTCCTTTATAAATGTAAACACGTATTAATGTCTGTCTTATGTATGTATTAGAATAATGGGTTTATTATAATTAACAATTATTTTAATGTTAACTAAAAAAAGTTAGTAATATTGTGAGAGTAATAACCGTCGAAGGCGGATCGGATCGGATCGGATCGAGAACCGTTAGTTCACGGCCTCTTTCATTATTTTCCTCTTCTTTTGCCTTCTCTAGTCTGCTAGTACCTTTTGTGTTCCGTTCCGGAAGGTGCGGGGAGGCAAAAGATACGCTAATAGATTAGTAAAATCAAACTAGTGTTAACAAATAAAAAAGTAAAAACACAAGCTTGATGGGTACTAGATGCTAGTATTAAAACTTAGTCTATATATATATATATATATATATATATATATATATATATATATATATATATGTATATATACTAGCTGACCCGCCCACGCGTTGCTGTGGCTGTTGTAATAGTTTTTAAAAAAACACGTTAAAATTTGAATTTTAAAGAAATAATGAATGAATGGAAAAATGAATTAACAAGATTTTTAATCATCTTTTATCTAAGAGATGAAAATAGTTGACTGGATGATCTAATGTAAAGATGATAGTTGGGGGGTGCAGTCAGAAAGAACACTGAATAAGTAATAAACTTATAATTATGTGCCGACGTTTCGACCTACAGTGTAGGCCATCTTCAGGGCTATTTTGGAGAGAGAAGCCTGCTGACTGGAAAATATTAAATGGGAAACGAATGAAATTTTAAAATTTGTTGTGAGTCAGTCAGCAGGCTTCTCTCTCCAAAATAGCCCTGAAGATGACCTACACTGTAGGTCGAAACGTCGGCACATAATTATAAGTTTATTACTTATTCAGTGTTCTTTCTGACTGCACCCCCCAACTATCACCTTTACACAACACATCTTTTATCTAAGTTCAGTAAGTAATAAATAAATAACATACATAATTCTTAACTGATAAAATATAAACATTAGATTAATGAATGACGTATATCTAACTATTTATATCAATTTATTTAAGCGTTAATCGATGCACAATATTTTTTTTTAATCTGTCCTTTGCTATTACGAATAGATTAGATGGTTTACTAACACGTGAGCATGCAACATATAATTGTCCATGGGAGAAACAAAGATGTTCTAGGTCCAAACCGCAAATGGACATATAAATATAGTTATTTGGGTTTTTTTCCCTAAAACGCACCGATTAGCAGATACAGGAAAAAGACTGAAATTATTCCGCAATTTTCGAAGCTTTTCCGCAAGAAAAATGTATTCACGTCCGTTTTTTCGGTTGCGAACTTGGATATACACTGTTCAGACGTGCCCTTACAACATATCAAAAATGCAGCGTCATCAAACATCACTGCTATGATCGACTGTGACACGACAATTTTATATATTAGATGTCCACAAGATGTGTCAACCGTCTTAGAGGAGAAACTCAAGAATTAAACTATTCAGTTGAGTAATTAGAATGGAATAGTTACAGTATCTTAAAGCGTTTTATTTGGTTGTTAAAATTACTGGAATATTTCTAAACCAACGGTTATGCAAGGTTTCCACAGTCATAAAATGTTACAGAGTCGATTCCCGGTTGTTAACAGAATAAATGCTTAATCGTCAACAGTTATTCTCGAAATCGGGACCTAGTAATCAGTAACCCACCATCTTAAGTTCTCAGGTATCTTGCTATCTATTAAAGTGAAACCACTCAATACATAACTAAGGATTTTTTATTTCTTAAAATATATAAGCTTAAAATATCGAAGCTGCCGGGCTTCGAACTCCCAACTTTGGGCATAGAAGGTTGTTTTGCTAACCACCCTACCACAAGTGACCGCATACGTGAATTGTATTCATTTGTAATATTATTTATCGTTATCTCAATAGCTGAGCCGAATTTTAAAAACACTACATATTCAAGTTTTGAGGGAGTGTTAAGTTTGTTTTTTTTAAATCATTAAGACAAATTTTTACCCAAACTGTTACGAAAGCTTGTTACTATGAACATTTTTTGACAGTTCTAACAGCCATTCAAATTTTGTCATTTTGAGTCTTAAAAAGAATTTCACCCTATCATGTCAGCATTACACTGATAATTCCATATAGTGCAATTATCAATTATCAATAACTATGAATCACTATGACAATACGTGTTGAGTTCGACAAATTCATTCCAAATAAATTTTAAAAATGTCACGTTTTGGCAATGCGAATGTTCAAAGTATAAATGCGCTAATAAAAAAAAAAATCCCAGAAATACAACCTGCAGTCACAAATATTTATGGAATTTCGCTGCGAACGAGAATATGAATTAAATGAGCATAGGAGCTTAGAAGAATTGGCGTTGATACTAAAATATCGGGCTAAAAGATCAAACAATTTTCCGCCAAATATCCCTCGGACATTGACAAATGCCTTATAGTTTTATGACAAATTTCTCAAGCTCGTTGCCCGGTAACGAGCTTTCGATTGTCTTAACATTATCTCATCTATTACACAGGCCAACGATGAAAAAACTTTTTTAATGAAAATACCTTATTCTTATGTTGTTTAGGTTGCTGAATCCAAATATGATGCTTAAAAAGTTGTATCACCCACCATTTATTCACATTTTATAGTTAAATTCATGAAATAAAGAAATATTTTTAGAATTTAACAGCTTTTTCATAGTTAAGATAACATGAAAAAATAGGTCTAATGAACAAAGATGATGTTGGCAGCACTGCTGAAACACATGCTAAACAGCTGATGTTTTGTTTATTTTCAACATAACCTCACTTTTACGTTTCCTGTACATGTGCTCAGTGCAATGTCTCATCGCGGCTGTAAAAACTCTGCTGACAGTTTTTGTTATATTTGTGGTGAGTTTGTTATTAAAAAGCACCAAAGAAACATTACAGACTTTGTGAAAAAGGTTTATCTAGCATACTTTGGAACCAAACTTGGAGACCAGGATAAACCTTGGGCACCGCATAAGGTATGTTATGTATGTATTGAAGACCTCAGGAAATGGTCAAAAAAAGAGAAAAAACACTTTAAATTTGCTGTTCCCATGATATGGAGGGAACCAAAAAATCATTCCGATGACTGTTACTTTTGCAGTGTAGATATTACTGGTCATAACTCTAAGAACAAGAAGGTAATAAGCTACCCTAACCTTCCGTCCGCCATCCGACCAGTAGGGCACGGTGTAGATTTGCCAATCCCGGAACCACCAGAGGACTTAAATTCTATTGAAACAGAAGTATTTTCTGATGTACAGTCGGAGTTAGATGAACACGATGAAGAATTCCAATGTGTTACAGAAAATGTAGAGCCTAAATTGTTCACTCAGGTCGAGCTTAATGACTTAGTTAGGGATCTGGGCTTAACAAAAGAAAAAGCTGAACTGCTTGGCTCTAGGCTAAAAGAAAAGAACTTGCTTGTTCAGCAAGCTATTCATCGCAGGAAAAGCTACACAAGAAGCTTCAAGGAAAAAAGGGAAAGAAAATATAAACCAATTCCAGTTGACAAGTGAACCTTGTATCATCACATAAAATTACTATTCCAAGTATTTTACTGTAAATACAAACCATTTTTACGATTCTACAGTGTTTCATTGATTTCCCTATATACTGTAAATGGGTATTAGACTATATAATAAAATACATTTTGCTTGGAAACTAAGGGTGATACATAAAAACTACGAGCAGATTTGGATTCAGCACATAAAAATCTATCAAGATCAGCTATTAAAATTAAAAAAGTTTTCAAAAAGGTTTTTTTTGTTGGCCTGTGTTATCAATGTTGTAGGATATTACTACTGAAAAAATATTTAAAAACTATCAAATTCATAAAATTTTATTGCAACCGATATAGCATAATGGAATGTTTAAGGACATTTAAGTAGAAGGGGTTTGCTTAGTGTGTAGAGAGCGCTGATTTGCTATGATAAAGGGACAGGCTCCTACTATGTTACTACTGTATTACATACATATAGTATATATATGCACATGTATGTACATACAAATATATACATGTACATATATATATATCTATACATATTATAAAACAAAGTCCTTGGGCGCGTTTGTTCGCGGTAAAATCAATAACAACTGCACGGATTTTCATGCGGTTTTCACCAATTGATAGGGTGATACACCAGAAAGGTTTAGGTATGTAATTTGTCGAGATTTTGTGTAAATGGGTTGGAATATAATAACTGTTGGAATTGTTGGAAAAAGTATAGCCACCAGGGAGGTTTCATCGAAGATGTTGCCAATTATCTCTTATCTATCTATCTACATATATGTACATATTATAAAACAAAGTCCTTGGCCGTGACCGTCTGTCTGTCTGTTCGTGGTAATTTTTTTTTTTGTTTATAACAGCTACATCATAAAATACATCAGGCAGACAAACATGTTGGCATAATATGTCTTACTTCCCGTGCAATTGTCGGGGTGGGTCACTAGTATATACTGATATATACTATCCTACTATACTATGATACTATACTCCTACTATGGAAAATAAATTATTTAATCTCTTACAGCTATGGATGGACCTTGTAGGTTCTGTAGACCTTGTTGGGGCTCACCAGCCTCAAGAAGTGACTCCTAGAATTGGGGATAAACCTAGTTGTTGAACGTGTTCTCAGACAAATCAATTCCCTGCATAACCGTTGCCTTAGGAACAGTACATTCTCTACTATGTACTGAACCCAATACATCTTGAGTTCTAGTCATCAAGTTTTTATCTTTTTTTTTGTCTTACCATTTACATATCTTGTATCTCGTGTGAATAAATGATGCTATCTTACTAATATTATAAATGTGAAAGTTTGTCTCTCTTTCACGCAAAAAGTACTGAACGGATTTGGATGAAACTTTACAGTTATATAGGTTATCCATCAGAATAACACATAGGCTATAGCAAGCGCGGATTTATGGTGGGGGCGCACGGGTGCACGTGCCCCCTCTACAGTTTTTTAGGTACTGTGGAGAATTCATTATAGTACATGATTATAGGCAAATCACATGATCATAGTTGTTGAAATAACAGAAAGAACATGAGTGAAACTATTGTTTTGATATCCTACTAATATTATAAATGCGAATGTTTATTACTCATTCACGCAAAAACTACTGAACGGATTTGGATGAAACTTATTGAGTAAAATAGGTTATACATCATAGGCTACATCAAAGGCAGATTTATGTGGGAGCATGGGGGCATATGCCCCCCTTTATAGTACATAATTAGAGGAAAATCAGCAACTTAGCATCTTGAAATTTGTAGATAGGTTCTTTGTATAGTTTAAGAAAGAAATTTGGATAATTCCACCCCAAGGGTTCCCCTTTAATATAATAGGGGTTCAAAGGTTGTATAGAATCCGTCAGTTTTGAAGTTAGACATCTGAAATTTTGGATGTACGAGTAATTTATATTTTAAAAAAATAATTAAATTATTTATTTAAAATGATCTTTCACAAAACTTTATGTGGCTGACCAAATTCCTCGCGAGCGAAGCCGCGGGCATAAGCTAGTATATAAATATATAAATAAATAGAGGTAGCTATGAACGCGAAAGAATATATTCATTCGTCAAAATAGCTGGGATGTCATTCGTCAGAGAAAGAAGCCCCATGGCCCGTGTTTGACGTAGCCCTAGGTCATAGCACTTTTAGATTTCTATAAATAATATTTTCAAGGTAGGTGTATCCATTGAGTAAGTTTTTTTTCATCTCCTTCAGGTGAGCTTTCGAGCATTGAAGCAGTAAATTTAAAATGAACTCTAGCTATTAAATGTAAGAATTAAATGACTTAACTAAAATTAAGATTAAAATTTCTGCCCTTATAAAAATATTAACAATTATGCTTAAGAGACGCTATACTAATATTGCTACATGATGTGGAAGAAAATGGTCCGGGTTGGAGTTCAATAAATTTGGCTTAAGTTGGGTATTTAATAAACATTTCTCCCTACTTGAGAGAAATTTATTGACCTATACGCGACAATCTTCTTCCACATACATAATCAAGGTCAACTGTTATCATTCAAAATTGCTACATGATCTTTTAGATTGAGTGAATTTTTGTAAATTTTCATCTGCCTTCCAAAGTATTTTATGAAGAATCTGTTTATATGAAATATTTTTTTAAATTATGATCAGGTACTGAGATACGGGACCATACAAAAAATTAAACCTGTACTACCACAACCAGTAGAGGGTCAGCACAGGATAGAGACTATAACATCCCAATTCCCATTTGATCATTTGAAAAAAGGAGGGGTGCAAAGAAAATGTCCGAAGAAAGAAAAGAAATTCAGTCGAAAGTCATGAAGCTGAGATGAGAAGAAAGATTATCAAGACTCCCAAAGAGACCTAACCAATGATATTCGTGTGATCCTTAGTGGCCGCTACGTGATAAAAAAAAAATGTTAACCGGCTCTTGACAACATAATTGTTTTTTAATGTTCGATTCGGGATCGTAAATAACACCAATGCAACCAATAACGCGCAATGTGACGTAGGAATACAAATGAACAAAAACAAATTGATTTATTCAGAATTATTTATGATGAGTTTGTTTTGTCGGGGTTGGTTTGTTTACGATTCGACTACTGAAGAATTTTTTGAATAATTATAATATAATTCAGGAATCTTCATAAATATTTAGTTCGGCCAGTATCTGTTGAACTGCATTCAGTCTAATGTAAGAGCGAACAATATGTTGTCCTTAAAAAAGAGATTCTACTCAAAGACGTTTTGTTAGTCTGTTGGAACTTGAATATAGGACACGAGGCCATATTCTTTTCAGACGCCTCAAAGGATGATCCGGGGTAGCTTGAAACTAGCGGATTTGTGTGGAAATTAAGTAAGTAATGAAAAACCAGGTATCGGGTTCGGGCCAAAACAGCAACAAATGGAACATCGAGGTCATTATGGGTGACTTCGGTACAAAGTAAGTAGCATTAAGGATTTTACGAAGGATTTAGGATTGTAAGGATTGGATACGAGAGGGATTCGATGGCTTAGTAGAGCCCCAAAGCTCCGTAAGTCAAGATGGGTCCAATGATTGTCATGTATTTGAGTCTTTTGTAATTAGTTTAGAGCTTAGAGCTTTTGTCTAGTAAATGTTGAAGTAGCCTGAGCAGTTTCTTGTCGTTTTAGTCTAGTACTTGAACAATTATTTTGCTTTCACCTTTCGGTCTAGCTCAAGAAGAACTGTATATATGTGTTTTCTTAAGATATTTTATATTTCCAAGTCGTCCTAACAAAGAAAATGTTTTATGGATGGGCAAGAAGAGCAGGTGCGTGCTTATTTTTGAGGTTAAGAACCCAGTTCCGCAAGGTTGACTTTACACTTGTGTTCCTTATCCGTGTAGCATTAAGAAGGAAGACGTGGGTTAGGTTTCAACATTTAGATATCATGTATTAACTGAGGAGTATTAAATACATATGTAGCATGTAGTCTTAGGAATCTGTTAAAATACTTAAAAATCAAGGACGGATCCAGCTATTCAGAGAGGGGTACTTCAGCGTATAGAGTGCTAAGCTGCTATGCTAAAGTCTGGCTAAGGCAGATAAATCATTTAGTCTGTTAACAGACCATGAATGGGATCTCCTCATTCCTGCAGAATTTCCCCAGACTCATTCAGCCTGTAAAAAACACTTATTTGGGGGGGAGGACCTGGCATTCCTACCTCCTGCAACTCCGTTGTCCTAGAAATATGTGGAAAATGGTCCGGGTGGAGGTCAATAAATTTATCTCGGATAGAGAAATGTTTATTAAACAGCCAACGTTTCGACCCACTTTGCAGGTCTTCTTCAGGGCTGTCGAGCCAGGGGGAGGGCGGCTTGACGAAAAATAAGGAGATCGATTTGACGAATGTCATTTCTATTTATATGTAAAATTATTTTTTAGAGTATAAGAGGGAGCGGAGTGGCTAAGTGGTAGAGCACTGAGTTGCCATCCCGGAAATCCTGGTTCAAATCCCGCTGCAGGCAGTTAGTTTTATTTAGTCAGTTTGCGGCGGGAGATGGATCATATGGGCTCCTGGGGCTCACCCAGCCTCTATATAATATTATAAAAATAGAGTACCCAAAATAAGGGAGGGAATCTGGCGGTTGAGGACGTCACCTTCTTGCAGAATCGTTGTCCCTGAAACAGTACCGTCTCTACCATGTACTGAACCCCAGACTCGTTCACGGGTTGTAGTGGTACAGTTTTTTTTTTTTACAAGATACGAATGAAGGCGTTTATCCTGGTTCAAAATCTTGAGCCTTTGTACAGGGATGTCACCTATAGATATATCCAACGCTATCGTATAGTATTTTGAGGGAGATAAATTTAGTAAAGATATTTATAGCAAGGGCACTGATGGCTTAATTGATAATTCATGTTTTTTAAATTATAATTTGTTTCTGAATTTTCACGAATGAAAGGTAACAATAATAAAAATAATATATTGTACAATGTAAAATTGGAATCCAATATCGTATTTGTAGAAAGTAGTCAAGAACATGCGAACTCCTTCCAAATGTAGTTACAAAGTTTTTCATTAAAAACTTTTCTAGCTCAACTTCAGTTTCACAAATACTGATTTCCTTCTTACAATACAAATGTATTGCTTACAGGGGCTTAAGATTAAACTATAGAATTTTTTTTTTTTTTTAATATTTCCGCAGATATTGTTATTTACTCTATTCCTGTTTATATGCTTTATTTATTATTATAATTCCTATTTAAAATATTTTCATGATAACCCAATCTCTTCAACGTTCTTCCGAAATCCTCTGCATTCGTTCACTATTTACTTTCCTCCGTCCATTTTTTTCTGACCTCTTCGGTATCATTTCTTTATCAGCCGTATTTATGTTTTATTACGGTTTTTCTTGATTATTCCCGATCATTTATTTATTTATCCATTTGGATTTGTTTTTATTAATGATTGTGATGTTGAAAATTTGTTATGTAATTCGGTCCTGGTCCATTCTGTATGTGTGACCAAAAGTTAGCTCTTCTGAAAGTGTCAGTGAAAGTCACTATGTTATTATATATTTTTATTTTTTATTATATTTATTTGTTTAGATTGATAATATTCTCTTAATACGTTCCACCTCCCTCCCTCCAAGTGGAAAATAAATATGAAGTTATAATCAGTAAAACGATCACAAGGTTACGACTTGATTGTTGAGATCAAGAAGATTTTGTTGTATTATTTATAAATATTTTATTTTTTTATTAATTGTTATAATTTTCAAATATTTTATTTTGAAGAGAAAAGATTTATAAATATGTTTGTGCGTGTAGTTTGGATTTTTTTCTTCTCCCAGGAATTTTCATTCTGACTCTTTGTTGCCCCTTCCTTTCTTCTGTCTATTTTATTTCTTAGTTTGATTATTATTTTTCTTTGGAAACCTTCTATTGTATATTGACTTTTAAAATTGATCTCTGTCCTTCATTAAACCTTTTGTGATTCGTAAACTTTCAAGATCTTCATAAACTCACAGAAACATTTATTTTTGGTTTTTCTTCTATCAAAATATATGAATATTTTTTTCGCTAGTTTATTATCATCTTTATACATAAAAAATAACCTGCTCCACTACAACCCGTGAAGGGTCTGAGGTTCAATACAAGGTAGAGACTGTACTGTTTAATGGACAACGGTTCTGCAAGGAGGTGACGTCCTAGGTAACGCTCAACCGCCAGATTTTCCCTCTTATTTTGGGTTCCCTATTTTTATATTTTATAGAGGCTGGGTGAGCCCCAGGAGGGTCCTAGATCCTATATGATCCTTCTCCGGCTACAATCAGACTAAATAAAAGTACAATACAATAAAGTGGTACGAGGGAGGTCAACAAATAATTTCTTAAATAGTGAAAAACTGCTTATTAAAAACCGACAACAGTTTTGTATTTTGTTTGCCCAGCCCTGAAGAAGACCTGCAATGTGGGTCGAAACGTCGGTTGTTTCTTATACATAGTTTATTTATGGATTTTTTTTTTTTATCTACACACAGACCGCTTTCCTCTTCATATTTATACGGCCAGCTATTAATTACTCAAGTTTTATTATATAATTGTATCTAAATAGTTTGTGTAAACGCTTCATTTGAGATTTGTTGTATCTATTTTAGTGTATACAATAAGGCCTAGTAGGTACTGTGGGTAAGAGGCGGCAAGAAGAAGAGGCCGCATTAAAGTTTTATACCTGGCTCCACCCGAAATTTCTCCCCTTGTCTTTCCCAGCCAGGAAACATGAACGGACTTTAATCATTTTCTTACCTGTAATCAAGGATGAAAAACATGATAAATTATTCCTTGTACTGGAAAATTCTGTTTATAATTTTGATATATTTTCTTTTTATACCTGTATAACTTCTTTAATGTTTATTCACCTTATTTTGGAACTTCTTACGCATTTTTATTTCTTTAAAAAATATTTTTTTTACTAAATTAATTAAAAATAAAAAAAATGTCACCTTAATTGGGGAAATGGTTGATGGTTGAGTGTTCTCAAAGGACAACCGTTGTTCTGGAGACAGTACAGTCTCTACGATGTACTGAACCCAACTCCCCTTGAAGGGTTGTTGTAGTAACCTTTTTTTTCTATTTTCAAATAATAATCACAATATACATAAGTCGAACCCTTATAATATATATATTAGCACGGTTTTATTAACTTCGCCTGCTCCTATACATGTAAAGGAATCATTGAACTCGATTTTCGTCCACTTCAACACATCTAATTAAATTGAAACTTTGATGGCTTTTCAAGGACCGATACAATAGAATAATTTAGTAAATTTGTCTCATTATCTTGAGCAGGATCTTCAGGATTAGCGATTCTTCATATTGGTGGACACGGTACTGTCTTGTGCCAAGTACCAAGGCATGCATGGCTTTTTTTTTTTTAATATTTGTTTTATTTTATTTTAAATGATATACAAATTTTAAAACATTGGTTGGATCATCCCTTACAATGAAAATGAGTTTACTTACAATGGTTACATGTTAATATGTTTTTGTTGTTAAAATTTAAAAAAACCATCAGAAAAAAGAAGTATATAGGATTTAATCAATACAAAATTTATATATAAGAACATATACATATATAAGAATATACATATATAGCATTATTATACACAACATTATTATTATATATAACATTGTTCTTACATATAGCATATCTATGGCACCTGTGCATAGTGGGCTAAGTCGAATTTTGTTAATTTCAAGCTATCTACTTAGAATCGTAATTGTTTTCTCATTCCTTGTGTCTAACACGCTATGTGTTCCGTCCATTGAAATGAAGGATATTCCTTTGTGAATCGTGGGCTGCTACTCCAATCTTGAACTTAAAACAGGTTCAGAAAAATTACGATTCTTAGTAGATAGGTTGAAATTCACAATATTACACTTAGCCCACTATGCACAGGTGCCACAGATTTAAGAACATATTAATTTATATAGAAGAACATATTACAATATTGTTTTGTTCCTTTGTATCTGTATTTTGGTTGGTTTTTGTATAATTTCCTATTCCTTGTATGAGTGTGTTATCTGAATGTTGGCATGAGGTGAAGAATCTGTTTGTTGGTGTATGAATCAGTGTATTGTTGGCATGTCCAGTTCATTGTGCATTGTGGTAATTTGAATACAAGACAATTGTTAAGTGATGGCTACATGTACGCACATACATAACTACGTATTTTTATGTATTTTGTTGTCTATTTATTAATAAATACTTTAAATAAATAAAGTAACCTTTAGTCCTATATAGGTGTCGGTACAAGTTGTGAGTGTACGTCGAGACAGAGGCCCCACCCAAAGCGGTGTAGTATGCGAGCCAGATCGATCAGAAATTCACTTAGGCGTACCACCTCCTAAATCTTATCCCTATCGGGGAAAAAATTATTTAATTTTTCATAAAATATTTATAAATATATATGATATCATTTCAATATTTTGAAAGATTCGTTAAATAAAACAGTAGTGCAATATTAATATTAAATATTTATCAATTGCACAATTCTGAAAAATAATAAGAAATAAAAAAGAAATAATTGTATGCATAGTTATGGTACAATAATATGTAGTGCATGTTAATATGTTTGTTAAAAAAAATTATGGTTGATTATTTTCTAATGGTTATTTGTTTGAATATTTTTTTAAAATTCTATAATTAATCTTATTAGTTTTTAATTTAAAAAAAAATTAAAGTCCGATAGGATTTCGCTACAACCTCAAAATATCGAGAATGATAATAAAATTTCAAATTTTTCAACAACGAAACTGACTCATTCATTTTTCAAAATGAAAAAAATCATTCAAATTTAGTAGACATTTTTCAGAAAAATAAATTTATTTATGAATTGAACATTAAGATTTATAGATTAATTAGTTCGGATCACTTATTGTGACAAAAATAATGTTAGAGAAGCAATTAGTTGACTGGAACTTCTAATGTAAGGATAGATATAGTTGCGGGTGCAGTCAATTAAAACACCATACTTATTTATTGTGTGCCGACGTTTCGACTTACGTTGTAGGTCATCTTCAGGACAAATGTACCGAGCGGCGGCGAGGAAGGCCTGAAGATGACCTACAATGTAGGTCGAAACGTCGGCACAATAAGTATGCACTTATTATGGTGTTTTAATTGACTGCACCCCAACTATCTCTATCCTGACATTTGATACAAAAATAATAATTACAACATATGCATACTAATTAAATTATTAAATGAATAAAAAATATTCATAAATATAATAATATTAAATATTAAAATAAAATGAATAAAAAGACAAACCTATATTTGCAAATTAGAAAAAAAATCAAATTAAAAAGGATCCAGATTCGAATCCCAGCCGGGGGCATGTTTTCTCTTTAAAATAAAAAAAAATATAGCATACACTTTTGTCACATTTTAATAAGAAATACGATATTTATTCCGCAGGTTGTTGCTTCTAGTTGACTCAAAACAAGTTTTAACTTTTCATTCATAACCCTTTTAATATTTTACAAAAATACAATGAACTTTACCGAAATCTACTCTCCATATTACATTCTCTTTTCCATACTAAAGCTCACGATAAATTGTATTTTTGGAAAATATTAAAAATGAAAAGAAATAAACTTGTTGAAACTCAACTCGAAGCGACAACCTCCGGAACAGATACCAGAAATGCTTCCTTATTTGATATATTATTAATAGTGCCAATATTAATTTACAAATAAAACAAGAAAAAATGCTTTGAACCGATATATATGTACATAGTTGAAAAAAAATTCAAATAAATAAAAAAATACAGCACTGTTATCACACTTTGATAAGAAATGCCTCCTTTGCTTACTTCAGAAATGTTACTATTAATATTTTCTTTCATAATCCTTTGGAAGCTTATATTTGTCTCAACAAAGGTGGAACCAGTTTTGAAAATAGATTAAAGAAAGCGTGTTGCGTTCTATAAAATATTCGTTTAGCCTTAATAGGGCTCCTGTTTAAATTCCGAAAGCACCTGGGCACACAGGTGACGTCTGCATTAGCATTAATAGCATAGGTCTAAGGCACAACTTTGGATCAGCCAACTTGTAACTGCCTCTGTCAGCTCCTTGTTATAAATTATTTATTTTACAATTCAGTTTTAACATGCTAAATTTCTCGAAATTGGCTATGTACAATTTATAATGGTATTCATAATATAAACAATGTGGGGAGGCAAAACAGGACATCCCATCATATCTCTGAACCGTGATACTGGTTTTGAAGTTACAGGAGTTTAGGCGCCAAATACTCATAACTACATTGAAGAGCCTTTGCCAATACCCCCTAAAAAGAAAGTCATCGAGAGAATGTTGGAGAATGTTAGAGCATGCACCCGGTTAATATAATCGAAATGATAGCGTCGAGAAGCTTAAAATTGGTTTGTAAATTTGTTGGGCCCAGTAAAGAACGACTTTAATTATTTAAAAAGCCCTAAAGTGACTAGTAAACGTCCGAAGAGCGAGGCGTAGATGGGACGATAGCGTCAAGAGTGAGTTTTGTTTAGAAGTAGTCCGGAAGTTTGTTAACAGTGATTGGTGCTATCGGCGTCGAACCTTCGGGTTCACTAAGGCTAAACATATTTCTAATACGCTGAAAGAAAATTATTGTCATGATATGAACAATACAGCTCTGATAATTGTTGGGAAATTATTCCTGTCATTAATAACATACCTAACACTAAACACGTTTATGGCTTCTCATTTAATAACCTATTGTTATTCTTATGTTCAATTTTACTAGGCTATTATTCGTTGGAATACAATCTAATAAATAATGAAAACGTAATTACTCAGATAAAAACTCAATAAAATAGGAAAAAAAACATTAAAATAAAGAACCAATTAAAATTACTGTGTTTGAAACGAAACAAATTAAATGTGTGAATAGGAAACTTTACCTTGTCATGTACGTAATACCAATAATACAATGATTAATAGATAAAGTAAATAGATCTCGAGATCAATAGTGTTCTCAATCAATTGTACTTCCATTCGTGTAGGTGCAGTGCCTGATTAATTTGAGATTATTTTTGTTTTTTTTTATTTCGTCATTAATAATATATTACTTTTGTACAATCAACAGTAATTTTAAAATCTTAGTAAATTGTAAGATTTACTTTATTTTTGTAGTGTGGTGCCTGGGATAGGAACGCAACCAGCTTCTATGAAAAGGGGAAAACCTGTTAGTTGAGTCTCGGACAAATCACTTCGCTGCACAACTGTTGGCTTAGAACCAGTACAATCTCCACCATGCAGACCCTTCATTGGTTGTAGTGCTACAGGCTTTATTATTATATTAATAGTTTCCAAATCTGATTGGACATTTTCGCCATTAATAATAATTTTCGTGTGGAATTTGGTCTGCCACATAAAGTTTCGTGACAGATCATTTTAAATAAATAATTTAATTATTTTTTAAATATAAGTTACTCGTACATCCAAAATTTCAGATGTCTAACTTCAAAACTGACGGATTCCATACAATATTTGAACCCCTATTATATTAAGGGGGAACCCTTGGGGGTGGAATTATCCAAATTTCTTTCTTAAATTATACAAAGAACCTACCTGCAAATTTCAAGATGCTAAGTTCCTGATTTGCCTTTATTTAAGTACTATAATGTTCTCCACAGAACACAAAAAACTGTCTGGGGGACACGTGCCCCCGTGCCTCCCCTAAATCTGCTCTTTCTGTAGCCTATGTGTTTTTATGATGTATACCCTATATTACTGTAAAGTTTCACCCAAATCCGTTCTGTAGTTTTTGCGTGAAAGAGAGACAAACATACAAACTTTTGCATTTATAATATTAGTAGGATAAAGGTATGTTCCCACAAAAAATAGTCTCATGAAAGGATAATTTTCATTGGTTCAAATCTTGTAAACAGGTGAAAGTGCGGCTGTATGACGGCTTATCATTGGGTGTTGATAAGGCGGCCAACGTATTTGTTAACTGGCAGCAAACTGGAAAAATGGAGTTCTTTTAGCTCAGTTCTTTCTCTTATCTCTAGCTTTCTAAGGACTACGTGTTTAGATAAACTTGGGTTGTGCCATTTCCAATATTCGCACACTATTATATATATAAATATATATATATATATATATATATATATATATATATATATAATTTTTTACAAGATCTTCAAATCCATCCAATAAATACAAAACTATATTTTGACGACGTCTTAAGTTCATTCTATAATCTTTAGTAAAATCGTAGTAAATCATTTTTGATTACCCAGAAGAAGAATGACTCATATTATTGAGCCTCCTGCCCAGAAGATTGTCTAAATCTTGGACCGAAGCGTAGACAAAATAATATGAGTCGTTTTTATTTTGTGTAATCATTGACTGCACTCCCTGGACATTTTACACAACTCTTAGATATTTACTCTCTTTTAGTGTTTAAGAGTTTAGTGTGATTTCGGCCTAATGAACCTCCTTGCACAACCCTTGGAAACAGAACAATCTTTGCCTTGTACTGAACTCAAAACCTTTCATGGGTCTTAGTGAAACTGGTTTTTATTATCGATATAACAAAATAATTAACCAACTCGAAACCATTACGTTGCATTTAAATTATGCGAATAATTAAAAATCCTTCTATTCATTTCGAATCAAGGGATATTAATAATTAACGTATATACTTGTACTTATCACTTCTATATTTATAAAACTGCATTTTCCGCATTGCACGATCCTAAATAACATCGATTCGAGGAAATTCTCTTTGATGTATCGATATTTTTTATCGATACCCATCCCCGAAGGAGTTTGCTGAGGGATTTCCGATTATAAGTGGAGATACTTGCGTTATCTACTTCCCACTTATCAGCCGGAGTGGTCTATTTTTGACCGAATATTTAGAACTATTTGTTACAGTATTTGGTTGAATGATATGACAGAATGTTCAATTGCCTTCTTGTAATATTTTGTTAATTACTAAGGAAATCAAATAATGGATTAATAATCTTGAGAAGATTCAGTAAAAGTTAAACTAAAGTTCAAATGCCATTACATGAGTGCTTTTATTAGGTATATATGCAATGTCCATTTTTATTATTTCTAAAATTCAAACTGGAATTCCGTGTTTTACAGATTGTAATGAGCTGTTATTAATCCTCTTTTTTTTCTTTTTTTTATAATATTTACTATAACTACAATTGAACGAACATTGTTTAGCATGCCATAAATTATGATCATGGAAACGCGCGATTTTTCGTTCTCAATATGTTTTTACAAGTTTAAACTTGAACATTCAGCACTCAAAGCAAGAAACATTACCACCCCATTCGTGGAAGGATGTTGTAACGTGTAACGTACGGACAATTTTAATGACCCATATTAATTCATAAATACTTAATTAATTTATCCTTTCTACCCATAGGTTTTCACCTACATATATGGTTTCCCATTACATCCACATCGTACTGCAGGGATACTGACATAATGCAGCAGAAACTTATAAAATCTACCTGCATTGGTTAATCGGATCGCCAGACCCCATGTTTCACGACAGAGGGTTTATGATATATATTTATGACATGCAGATTAATTTAAATATATTCTATTTGACACAATGAGCGCAATAAATAATTCTGCAAGATACAGTTTTGATTGACATTTCTATTCAAGCCTAGAAGTAAGGGTGGTCTTGCACTACATAGAATATTTTAATGGGGTCATATGTGGTCTAGTGGTTAGCGTAACAAACTACTAATCCCAAGATCGCGGGTTCGTAGCCCGGCAGGTGGCCCTAGGATTTTTTAAAGGGAGTAAAAAATCCTTAGTTACGCCGTCCTTCGGAAAAGACGTAAAACCAGGAGTCCCGAGCCTGTACGATGTCAGGTACTCGTTAAAAATCCCTATCCTAATAAAACTTGGATAGGCAAAATTTAGAGCTCCCACTGTAGCATCGTCCGATTAGCTATAGCAGCAAAAAGTGACGTTAAATGAACAAACAAACAGAATATTTTAATTTTAGGTTGAGTAAAAAGAAAAACACATATGTTTTATACTAAAGTTTATATTTTCACATAATTATATATGAATATAATTTCATATAATATCAGAAGGAATGAACTAGTACTGCTCACACATATACAGTAAATAAATAAATGGTCAAAAGGATTCCTAGGTGTTGGTTTCGATTTTTTTTCCTGAATTCATTCATTGAAATTTACAATTGTAATATAATCCATCTATCTATCATTCGGCGCTACAACTCGATTTCGAGTCTTGACCTCCTGTGGCAGCCTCCACCAATTGTCCCGATCCTGTGGCGCCGCTATCCAATTCCTCACACCCAACATGGACCCACTATCACCAGACATACCATCACTCCATCGATGCCGATATCTTCCGATATCCTCTGCGTCTGTCAGTATTTTCTTTGGCAGGTCATTCTCAGTCATTCGAGCAACGTGCCCAGACCATCTAACCCTACGGAGATTCATAAACTGGACCACATCTGATATTTTAAGTAAATCTTTGAGCTCCTCGTTTGTTCGGCGTCTTCACACCTGATCCACCTTCACGGCTCCAATGGTTTTACTCAGAATCATCCTCTCGAAAAATTTCAAATTCTGCTCACCAGCATTAGAAACAGTCCAGGTTTCCGTTCCATATAGGTGAATTGGCCGAATAATTGCTTTATATAGAGGAATATTGGTGTCCTCAGTCAAAGCACGACTCCTTTAGAAGCAGCGGTTGGCGGCTAAGGCTCTTCTTTTTATTTTATCATCTACTATATACTCAATAGATTATTCTTCTATTGTGATTTCCACATGAGGCCTGGGCATTTCCTCTGTAACCATAGAGTTGGTCTTTGTAATGACAATGTAATTGTAATGTAATTGTGATATAATAATACAAGTAAATAGGATGAATGATACGTGATGGAATAAGATAAAGACATGTAAAGAAACAACCCAATCACGGGTAGGACTCAAATAACGAATTCAACTTTGGTCATGAAGCCCTGTTCTTTTCAGACGCCTCGGAGGATTATCGGGAATTGAAGAAGTTGCTATGTCTGAAACTAGTGGGTTTGAGTGGGAAGTTATTCATGAAAGGATTTATATGGGGTTCGGCCCAAATCAGCTACAAATGGGCGTTGCGGACATTATGGATTACTTCATTCGTAACTAAGTAAGGAGCATTCAGGATTTTAAGAAGGATTTTGAATTGTTAGGATATGAGACTTAGTGAAGGAATTCGATGGCTTCCAAATCTCTACCCCTTAAGTCCAAATAGAAATATATATACATATATATAATTTTCGGAATAGGCATGTTACCTTATATATTGTCATAAAAAAGAACCTATTCTGCTACAACCTAGGAAAGGTATTGGAATCAGCACATGTTATAGCCGTAAATATTTCAAAGGTAACGGTTGTTCAGAGAGTTGATTTGCCCAAAATTCCATCCAGGCTCAATCTCCAGATCTTTCCCTATTAAGAGTAACTACATTATAAAGGCTGGGTGAGCCTCAGGAGGGTATCCAGATCTCATTCGGTCGATTTAAAGCTGTTAATAGAATTTATTATTTATCTGCTACAATAGATTTCGGACAAGGAGCTTGAGATACCATAGATGCTACATGCTTAACATAAATATTAATGCCTGAACGAGGCTGTAGATCTTTAGGACATTGACATCAGCCGTGGTGTGAGTTCTCCCTCCCTCCTGGAAATGGGAAGGAAATCGGTTTTTGAAGCTCCACCCCTCCTGTCTACTCTCACCCCTCATCTCGTCAGTAATAATCGACTTTTACTATCGATTTCCTAAAATTGTACTTTATTACTTACAGCTTAAGTCATATATAACATCGAATTTCTCAATCATTATCACCGATATATAGATATTCTCCGAGACAGAGGGGTCGCCCTTCAAGATCATATAGAACTCATGTCCTAAAGGACGCAACAAAGGATAAATGTCGACGATGCTCGGCAACTCTGGAATAAATCCAACATATCACTGGTGGATGTGGAGTGTTGGCTGATATTGAGTATCTCCAGAGGCATAACAATATAGCAAGAATTTCGCATCAAGCCCTGGCTGTGAAATACAACCTACTCGATGATAAGGTATTATATTTACCACTCAAATAGACTTCTCCAAAAAGGTCCCCTTAAGCTACATTGTGATAAATCCATAACAGACCATACTGTGCGTCATAATAAACTAGGCATCCTCCTTATAAAGTTGAAAGATAGGAAAGCAACTATTATTGACATTGCAATCTCTAATTAAAATAATTTAATTTCAATTGTTGGAGAGAAATTTCGTATGAGGAACTAGCAGCTGAGCTATAAGAGCTATACCGTATAGAAAGCGTGGTGGTAACACCAATATTAATATTAAAAAGACTGACCTCTAAATCCACTCAGAGGCTGGAACTTCCGGTTGGTGTCATAAGGGAGGCTCAACAGGCAGTTCTCTTGGGCACAGCAGAATAGTCAGGATAGTTTAATATCAACTACTGGTGGTTGGACAAGTCCCTAATCACAGTTTCGAGGATTAGCTAGGCTTGATCCTAATCCCATCTATCGCTGTATAATCCCCCATAACAGACTGTCCAAAACAAAATCCGGAGGAGGCGACCTGTGGTCTAGTGGTTAGCGTAACAAACTACGAAGCCCAAAATCGCGGGCTCGTAGCCCGGCAGTTGGCCCTAGGATTTTTTAAATGGAGTAAAAAATCATTAGTTACGCCGTCCTTCGGAACCGACGTTAAACGGGGGTCCCGAGCCTGTACGATGTCAGGTACTTGTCGATGATATAATTAGGGATTTTTAAAGATCCCTATCTTAATTAAACCTGGATAGGCAAAATTTAGAGCTCCCACTTTAGCATCGTCCGATTAGCCATAGCAGCATAAAGTGACGTTAAATGAACAAACAATAACAAAATCCGGAAGATCAGTCGGTCCAGTTCCCATCAACTTTTCAGGAATTCGTACATTGCTAACACCATAAACACTACAATGACATTTCAACCTGCGGGACCTCTCGACTGCGCTTGCTATGCTGTACATGCTATGCAATTCCGAGTTGTGTGATCTTCTGAACTCTCCAGTGGTATCAGTTCTGAATAAAACCTATAATAATATCTTTATAGATGCTGAGTGAGCCCCAGGAGAGTGTGTAGGTTTGGGTCCGTCCATGGCTGTTAACAGACTAAATAATCTATCTGCCGGTTCTATTCAAAACCGGAACGTTCACCCTAGCATCTTAGCACTCTACAGAATTAGCTGCCCCGCTAAAAAAAAAAAAAAAAGGCCGGCAAACCATTTAAAACATCGTGTATAAAATAATAAATGGCACTGTCTCATCCGAATTTAATTTGATATCATTACCTGCATTTATCGTCCGCAAACAAATATCCTCTCATATTATCCAAAATAACTATAATTATGTTACCTAACGGACAAAGGTTCCGAGACGTAGATGAGAAGATCGAAAATTTAACATGTTAATTAAGTCTGTTCACAAAACTTTATCGGTAGTAATCATTATAATACGTTAAAATAAATACAAAATAAAATGAAAATTTAATCCTGAGTTGATAAGTTATAGTAGCACAATATTGCATATGCTGCACCAACATATGACGTGCATCCGTATCATACACTTCTGTGGCCAATACCATATAATTCTCGATCGTTCAGGTTGGTATAGCACCGCAGTTGGTAACTGATGATTAGAGTTTATTTCGGGAATGTAGTATTAATTATTTATCAACTAGTGTTTAACCATGCGTATGTAAAAAAAAATTAACGATTTCATTTCATGGAAGGTTATTCATTTGTTTGTTTAAAGTCACTTTATGCTGCTATGGCTAATCGGACGATGCTACAGTGGGAACACTAATTTTGCCTATCCAGGTTTGATTAGGATATGGTTTAACAAGTGCCGAACACCATACAGGCTTGGAACAGCCATTTTATGTCCCGGACACCGAGTGTTGACCTGAGATCGTGTTTAATCGCGAGGTTTTTCCTTGATTAAGAGTACCTCTTTATAGAGGCTGAGTGAGCCCCAGGAGAGTGTGTAGGTTTGGGTCCGTCCGGCTGTTAACAGACTAAATAACACAAGGGAACAACATTTTTGTTGCATGAAATATTTTGACTAATATTCTACTTCCTCGAGGTGCTGATTTAAGATCTGAAGTCAGTTTGTTTGTATCAGCTTTACTTTTGGGGTTATAATTATAAACTGTTTTTTAAGATGAAAATATTTTTTATTAAGAAAACTATTAAAAAAATTACCACTACATATCAAAAAATTTTCTTTTGTAAGATTTTCTGGCTTGATTCGGTTCACGGGGGCTGTTTTTAATGCTCCAACAATAGTCCGCCATCATGTGAGCATTCCAGTGACCTTGGTAACGTTCCTCCATAGTTCGAATGTCCTGATGGAACCGTTCCCCTTGTTCTTCACTCAGATCACCAAGATTTTCAGGGAAACGGTCCAAATGGCTGTGGAGGAAGTGTACTTTGATGCTCATATTACAACCAAGCTGCTGGAAGTGTAACAACATTAGTTCAATATGCTCCGCATAGCTTTCTTCCTTTTTGTTTCCCAGAAAATTTTGAGCAGTCCAAACGAATTCATTCCAGGCATTTTTTTCAATATCAGTCATGTAACTAATAAAGTTTTCATCCTTTATCAACCTTCTTATTTGGGGACCATCAAAAATTCCATTTTTAATTTTTTCTTGGCTCAAATTAAAGAACTTCTTAGAGATGTATTTATAGCAATCACCACCCTTGTTCAAAGCTTTGACGAATTGTTTCATGAGCCCTAGTTTGATATGCAAAGGTGGCAGTATTATTCCATCCGTGGGCACAAGGGGCTCATTTATTACATTCAGTTGTCCCGGAACCATAGATTGCCTGGAAGGCCAATCTTTTCTAATCCAGTGCTCAGACCTAGCTCTGCTGTCCCATAAACAAATAAAACATGGATATTTTGTATATCCACCTTGTTGTCCAAGAAGAAAATTCACCATTTTTAGATCAACACTTATCAACCACTCTTGTTCGTTGTATTTGATTCTATCCATTACAGAAGCTACAGTAGCATATTCTTCTTTGACTGTAGTTGAATGTGCAATCGGTATCGAACCCAGCTTATTGCCGTTATGCATAAGTACACATTTCAGGCTACGTTTAGAGGAGTCAATAAATAAACGCCATTCATTTGGATCATACTTCTGTACTCCCATTGCTTTCAATAAACCAGGAACATCTGAACAAAAAGCAAAGTCGTCATCTTTAGAAAAGAATGACAGCAATTCTGCCTCTCGGTTACGATAGTATGAAATTCTTGTTTCTGGGGTTAAAAGATTTCTTTGCTTTAATCGAGAAGCTAGAATCTCCGATGTCTTTTTAGAAAGACCAAGATCTCTGATTAATGCATTGAGGTCTTCCTGATTAAAGAGCTGGGGCTCAGAAGTAAAATCAGGGTAAGAATCACTTGTCCGACTTTCATCACTTGAAGAATAGTTTGGTTTTTCTATATCATGATCATTTTGTACAGATGAAGAAGCTTGGGGTACTGGTGCATCGCCAGAGAACAAGACTGGTCGAGTAACAGATAACAAGTTTGGATAAGACCATTTCGACCGGTTATTTTTATTAATTCCATTAATATCAATCACACAAAAATAACAATCATCTTGATGATTATTAGGTTCCCGCCAAATCATTGGTGTTTGATACTTAAAATGGGGTCTTTTCTTATTTGCCCATAATCTCAAAGACTCAACACATGTTTTACATACCATATGAGGGATCCAGTACTTGTCACGGATGTCCAAAGCGAATCCAAAGTAATCAAAATATACCTGTGTTATAAACTCTGACACACTTAGCCTACAATTTTTTAATGTACATTCACCACAAATGTTACAGAAATAGTTTGGATCGTTTCTACAGATATTTCTTAACTTGGACATTGTTATTTAACACAAGAGCACAAACTTTTTCACTAAACAACTCAGTTGAATTGAAGTTTGAATGTGACTAGTACAAATATATGTCTATCAGCTGTTTGCCAAAAACAAAAGGTGCTGGAGAAAAACTGAGGCTAGATTTGTAATCACCAACCTCTAATTAGTAAACAACAGGCCTAAAACTCCATGCAACAAAAAATTAATAAAAATTTGTTCCCTTGTGTAATCTATCTGCCGGTTCTATTCAAAACCGGAACGTTCAGCATAACATCTTAGCACTCTAAAGAATTAGCTACCCCGCTAAAAAAAAAAAAGCCGGCAAATTATTTAAAACATCATGTATAAAATAATAAATGGACTTATTATCGGAAATGGTTTTATTGAATCTGTTGATGGTCAGTGACCCTTAAATGGTTAATCGTTGTTGATTCTGTCGCCCGTTGATTAGCCAGAATCTTCGTAGTGTTTATAAGTTCAGTTTATAGTAATAGTATAAACGTTTATCCTAATTATGTTATTTTGGTTAGTTCAAAAGATTAAACTATAATATTACTAATATTATAAAAGTTTGTATGTTTGTCTCTCTTTCAAGGAAAAACTACTGGACGGATTTGGATGAAACTTGACAGTAATATAGTTTACATCAGAATAACACACAGGCTATAGGAAGCGCGGATTAAGGGGAGAGGTGCACGGGGGCACGTGTCCCCCCTTCAGTTTTTTAGGTACTGTGGAGAATCCATTATAGTACCTAATTATAGGCTATCAGATGATAATATTTGTTGAAATAACAGAAAGAACATGAGTGAAACTATTTGTTTGTAAATGCGAAAGTTTGTATGTCTGTCTCTCTTTCACGCAAAAACTACTGAACGGATTTGGATGAAACTTTACAGTAATATTGGTTATACATCAGAATAACACATAGGCTACATACGAGCAGGCACGTGCCTCCCCAGACAGTTTTTTGTGTTCTGTGGATAATCCATTATAGTACATAATTAAAGGCAAATCAGGTACTTAGCATCTTTAAATTTGCAGGTAGGTTCTTTGTATGATTTAAGAAAGAAATTTGGATAATCCCACCCCCCATGTGTTTCCCCCGTGATATAATAGGGGTTCAATGATTCTATGGAATCTGTAAGTTTTGAAGTTAGATATCTGAAATATCGGATGTACGAGTAACTTATAGTTAAAAAAAAAATATTTATTTGAAATGATCTGTCAAGAAACATTATGTGGCAAAACAAATTCCACGCGAGCGAAGCCGCGGGCAAAAGCTAGTCCTTCAATATTTTTTTATTGTACAGTAATTGTAGAATCCTACATGGGCCGGTTCAGTAAAATGTTCGTAGCAGAGAGAAAATAATAGAGCTTCTAGGATTATATTTTTATTTAAAAATTCTGCTTCATTTAATCATTTAATTTTATATAATATAGTAACAAAAAGTTTAAAATCATCAGCTAATCAAAAGTTAATTTATCAAATCGAAGTATTAATTATTTAAGAAATGAATTATTACCTCATTTCTACTTCAAAGATTAAACTGTCTTAACTTCAACGATCGTTAAATTCACTAATTACATCTTGAAATGAATAATTACACTATTCCCTAATTGTAAAATAATTTCGATGTGCACCGTTTTAGAAAAGAGAAAATAAAATTCTTAGTATATGTTCTAATTAAAATAATTACACTTAATGTGATCATTGAAATTTATGTTTCGTATTAAAAAAATAATAAAAAAAAAATAATAAAAAACGTTATACTTAGTATAGTAGGTACACAAAAGTTTATTGTGTAAAAAAAACAAAACAACAACACTTAAACCATTACAATCCATGGATGGCCTTGGATTCAGTACATGATAGAGACTATACTGTTCCATAATAAACGGTTTGAAGGGAGATGATTTCCGTGCCCGTGCTAAACCGCTAGGTTTTCTCCCAATTAACGGTACCCACTTTGTAGAGGCTAGGAGTGTTTTCAGATACAATAATTTACCGTCAAAGTCGGATTTGAATCCGGATCTTTCAGCATAGCAACTTAGCACTCCACACAATGAGCCACTTCTCAGCTCTCCAAAAATTTTAAAAATAATTATTTTTTTTATTGTAATTATTTTTTCGTTGTTGATCATTCATATTATTATCACTGATGAGATCAGAGTTGCCTTAGCATTGCCTAAGATGGTGTTAAGGTGACTACGACTTGCTTCATTCTCTTTCTGACCATAAGTTACGAATGCAAGCGATGCATTGGCGACCTTACAGTGAAGTTTTTACGATTTTCAATTATCTGTACTTGATGATCGACTGTGCTTCGTTTCATGGAATACGTAATAAGGGTTCAAGTCATTATAATTTTATAATCGCATGTGAAAGTAGAAGGTGTTCGATCCAAACATTAATATTTAATAACGAAAGCAAAAAAGAAAAATAATATAGGGCGACTCGATGATTATTTAATTTATAATGGTATTAGTAATAATAGCTATACAATTAATAATAAAATAAATGATTTTGATCTTATGAATAATAAAACTCGAAATTAAATAAATTTCATTTAATGAAATGTAATATTATATAAACAAATAATAATGTAAAAATCGATAAAATAAAAGACTAAAAATTAAAAGAAAATAATAAAATAGTGGAAAAATATTAATGGTTGCTCGACGTTTTCGCCTACTTCAACATTCACTGGACAAACGCTTTAAGCTCCCAATTAATTACAAAAAATTCATTTACATGATAGTGATCAGACCTATTTGGGACATACGGAGTTGAGCTTTGGGGCTCTACTAAACCATCCAATTCATCTCGTATCCAATCCTTACAATCCACAATCTTTCTTAAAATACTCAATGCTCCTTATTATGCCACAAACGAACTCATCCATCATGATCTTAATATCCCATATAATGCTGATTTGGCCCAAACCAGACACCTATCCTTCCATGACAAGCTCCATACACACTTGAATCCGCTAGTCTCTCAACTTGCTTCCCATACTATTCCTGATAACAATCCGAGGCGTCTAAAAAGAGATGGCCTCGAGATCTTCTACTCTATTGGAGTGCTACCGATGGGTTTTCTCCACAAGATTTTTATTTCATGTCATATTGCTCATACTACCAGATTTACTTGTTGTAATGTTATTATAGTTGTAAATATCAATAAATTAATTTAGTAGGAATGATATTTTTTTCCAACAAAAAAAAAGCCTTTACCACTACAACCCATAAAAGGGTTTTGGGTTCAGTAAGTGGTAGAGACTGTTCAAGGACAACAGTGAGAGGATCTTTATCCTGAATCGTGCTCCACAGGCCCCCCCCCCCACTTTAAGTAGCTAAATGAACTCAGGAGGACACTCCAAATCCCACAGTGTCCTTCCTCGGCCCTTATCAGATTTAATAAACCATCTGCCGCAGACGGATTTGAACTCTGGCACGGCAGCTCTGTGCTCTACCACTTAGCTAACTCGCTCCCCTTTCCTAAGTATGTATAATTAGAAAATATTGTTATATAGTGCTACTTATTGTGCTTAATTATTATTATTATTGTTGTAATTTCGTGTTTTATTGTTATATAAGGTAACCTATAAAGAAGAGAATAGAGGTACTTCGGTGTTGGTAGCTTAGTAACCGGTGCATGAAGAAGGTACACCACCGGTTCCTTTTACTTGAAATTTAAATGACCGGTTGTTTTGTCAATGGACCATCTGCTCCCCGAACAGCTGTCTCCCTACCTGCCTCACCTGCCAGCTCCTGCGTTTTATTTTTGATGGGTATGTGTAGTTCGCCTCGCAACGAGGTATATACTAGACCTCCAAGTGCGAACATACATACGTATAAATATATATTCAGTGTGTAGGACAGAGCTTCTGAATTCACTTAATGATTAGGCCTAAATGCTTAGTGTTAGGGGCTACTAGACACTCCTAAACTTCGGATTTTGCTCCACAAAATCTTATTTACTATGCTTTATTCCCTAGTATAAACGACGGAAGGATAATTTATCAACCATAGAAATAAATAACTATCATAAATTTTATTATTTATTTTAATATAGGGAGCTCGGTAACTCATTATATATAGTGCTGAGTTTCTGTTTCTGGTCCAATTCCGGCTGTTAAATAAATTATTTATTATATTAACAGCAACTGATGTATCTTGTGAAATCTACAGACCTTCATGCGGCTTCAACAAAGTGGGGCCCTAATAAGGGGGTTGAGCATGGTCTCGATCAATCAACTTCCTGCACAACCGTTGTAAATAGTCTCTAACATGTACTGAATCCAAGTCCCTTCATGGTTTAGAGTGATACTGGATAGGATTTCTTATTTAGAGAGGCCTTTCATTGTGTAAGTGCCCTGTATACTAATCTCAATGTCTAGTATTCGAGACCTGCTATGGTATGTTATCAGTCATTGCTCAAGAGACCTTCTTGGACTTTCCTTCCTCTCAAAATCAATATAAATAACTGGAGGGAAAAAGATTGAGTATACCTGTCAAATCACCTCCCTGCACAATTATTGGTTTAGAAACCATGACGTTTTTCTTTTAGAACCAATGAAGTCCCTTTGCGTAAATATGAATGATTTAATTCAACTTTATTAACAAAAAACAAAAACAAAACAAAAAAATAATATTTTTCTTGCTTTCACGGTGAATGTATATTTTTTTTTTGGTTAGCATATTCTTTTATGACAACTTTTTTTCCCACGACCTTTGCCCCCCTGAGTTGTAGCGGTTGTGTGAATTTTAATGGATTATAATTTCACTACAAGGCCTATTTTTTTAAAAAGGAAATGTTCGTTTGCCTTAAGTATGTTTAACTATTAAAAGACATTCTTAAGTTTCGTTTTACTTTAAAAATTTAAACAATTTAAAATCGAAAGTAACTAATGGTTTATGAAATAATTAATTTTATTCCAACTATTAAGTACTCTTTAAATAGAATTAAATATCTGGGAAAATAAGTTACATGGTTGTTTATTACTCCGTTACCAGATGCCATTATGTAAATTTAGAAGAACTAATGTTCAATATAAGAAATAAAATAATAATTATAGTTTGTTTGTTTGTTCATTTAACGTCACTTTATGCTGCTATGGCTAATCGGACGATGCTACAGTGGAAGCTCTAAATTTTGCCTATCCAGGTTTAATTCGGATAGGTCTTTTTAACGAGTACCTGACATCGTACAGGCTCGGGACCCCCGTTTAACGTCCCTTCCGAAGGACGGCGTAACTAAGGATTTTTTACTCCCTTAAAAAAATCCTACGGCCACCTGCCGGGCTACGAACCCGCGATCTCGGGTTTAGTAGTTATTATGTAATAATTATTGTTTCAGATCATTTTGTTTCATTGTATCTTTGAGTCTTGAGTCTTTATTTTTATTCAAATATGTTTTTATATTTTTTAGAGTACAGCTATAATAACAAATCGCTTCATTTTTTTTTTAATCTTTGATTTATTTTTTTTTATATATACTTTAATATTTTTCTTTAAATAATGAATATTTTCTTTATCAAATATAAAGAATGTCGAACATACGGTGCTATAACGTCACTTATGCAAATGATGTAATGTTTCAGGAGAAGTATTTGATGATATAAAAGAATAAAATGATAATATTTAAACTACAGCTTTTTTTTTTTTTTTAAATATTTATTGATATCTACAACTGTATTACAATAATACAACAAGTAAATAGGCTAAGTGATATATAATGACATGATAATGACAAGTAGAGAAACTACCCACTGGTAGTACTCAAATCAAAGTTCAAGTAAGGAGGTCACGTGGCCATCTTCTTTTCAGACGCCTCGGAGGATTATCGGGAACTGAAGAGGAAACTAGGTTTGAAACTAGAGGGTTTGAGTGGTAATGAAGTTTGTTATGAAAGGATAGGTACCGGGTTCGGGCCAAATCAGCAACAAAAGGGACATTAAGGTCGTTATGGATGAGTTTATTCTCGTTGAGTTTATTCTTTATTCAGGATTTTACGAAGGATTTTGGACTGTAAGGATTAGATACGAGAGGAATTCGATGGCTTAGTGGAACCCCAAAGCTCTACTCCGTAACTACAGCTTTAAACTTCATTTTAAAGGAAAAGCAAACATCTCACTATTTACTATTAAAAAATATAAACATACTCTGTTCAGTTTTGACAAAATTTTCATAAGTGACGTTATAGCACCGTATGTGCGATGTTATAATATTGTTATATAACAGAGCCATGTAATTTCCCTTTGTGGCTACAGTATTGTCCCTTTTGTATTTATTAGCTGCCTGCCTCTTCCTCTGGATATGTAGATGAGGGTCAAGAGAGCTGATGGATACCTGCCCCACTTTCGATTCCTTTCCAGCAAACATCACTTACATTAAGGTGTATATTCTTCTTCCCAGGATGTTTTTTCTTTAGAGTAACTAAATATGTTCAGTTGGTTTTATGTTGCTTGATATGTTTATAAGTATCTACATATGGCGAAGATATATAGAAATAATAATCATTATTAGTTAGCTTGAATCTGCAAGTCTCTCAACTTGCTTCCCATACTATTCCTGATAACCCTCCGAGGCGTCTGAAAAGAAGATGGCCCCGAGACCTTCTACTATAGAACTTTATTGGAGTGCTATCGATGGGTAGTTTCTCCAAAAGTGTTTTTTTTTTTTATGTCATTTGTTCATATTATCAAATTTACTTGTTGTAATATTATTACAGTTGTAAATATCAATAAATTAATCTAAAAAAAAATTAGCTCAGTTCTAGAAGCGGGCTGGATTACTGATCTTTAGCTCCTGAGTTCGTGATCGGCTGTGGTTAAGATACATTATTAATTATTTTAAAAGCCTTGCATCTACCGTTTGGAATCAGGAGACCCTCCTGGGGCTCACCCAGCCTCTGTACAGTGGACACCCTTAATTGGGGCATAAACCTGGAGATTGTACCTGCAGGTTGAGCCTGATTTCAGCCAAACTATAGGTTTTAGTGGTACAGTTCTCTTTTTTTATAATTTATTTTAATTTTAATTCTCTTGCTTATGTTACTGGAGTACATATTTTTGATTTATTAATTTAAAGTAAGTAAAAAAACCTTTTTCCAGTCAAACATTTTTTCTTTATTTAAAAATACGTTTCAACTTCTTCAGTCATTTTCAATTTTTATCTCTTATAAGTCCATTTATTATTTAATTTAAATATTTTTTTTACTTATAAATTTGCACATTATTAACCTTTTAGTAGATTGTCAAATAATTTAAATTTTTCTTTTAATACTTGGAGCTTACAATGTACTCCACTGGAAAAAGGTTTTTTTACTTACTTTGAATGAATGACTCAATTTATTTTTATTATTTTCAAATCTTTTTGCTTTAAAAGAAAATATTTGCCCTGGGCGGGATTTGAACCCGGGTCGTCTGCATGTCCGTTGCAGTGCTCTAAAGCACTGAGCTACCAGAGGTCGAATCCAAGTCAGACAAATCCGTTTTTCTTCACCGATCCCGTATCCCCGTGTTCTCGCGATTTTTGCGATGTATACACGGGGAAGAATGTTCATTGAACATTACTTTCATTGGAATCTATTTGATTTACGTCAATTTTATATTTATAATTTATTATTATTTATTGTTCTTTTGATGGTGACTATTTTAAAATGTTTTTATTTTGAAGAGAAAATATTTTTCCTGGCCGGGATTCGAACTCGGTGAAGAGAATGGATTTTTCTGACTTTGATACGGCCTCTGGTAGCTCAGTGGTTAGAGCACTGCAATAGAGATGCAAGTTCAAGAAAGGACAAATCTTTTCTCATCAAAATAAAAAATATATGAAAATAGTCATCATCAAAATAACAATAAATAATAATATGAATGAGAGGAAAATAGTTGACTGGATGATAAACTGGAGAATGGAGATAGTTGGGGGTGCAGTCAAAAAACACCAAATAAGTACTAGATTTATATTTAGTTAAGTGCCGACGTTTCGACCTACAGTGTAGGTCATCTTCAGGGCGATTTGGAGAGAGGAGACGGTGGGTGCACCGGCTAACCAATTGGTAACGTATTTTTCATTGACAATCTACGAAAAGGTTAATAATGTGCAAATTTATAAGTAAAAAAATATTTAAATTAAATAATAAATGGACTTATAAGAGATAAAAATTGAAAATGACTGAAGAAGTTGAAACGTATTTTATTAAGAAAAACTATAAACATAAACGTAGAAAAAAAAATGTAGAAAAAAGAAAAACATAACGTATTAAATAAATAAAAAATGTTTGACTGGAAAAAGGTGTTTTTACTTACTTTGAATGAATGACTCAAAAATATGTACTCCAGTAACATAAACAAGAGAATTAAAATTAAAATAAATTATAAAAAAAGAGAAATGTACAACTAAAACCTATTGTTTGGCTGAGATCAGGCTCAACCTGCAGGTACAACCACCAGGTTTATGCCCCAATTAAGGGTGTCCACTGTACAGAGGCTGGGTGAACCCCAGAAGGGTCTCCTGATTCCAAACGGTAAATGCAAGGCTTTTAAAATAATTAATAATGTATCTTAACCACAGTATGAAACGTCGGCACTTACTAAATATAAGTCTAGTACTTATTTGGTGTTTTATTGACTGCACCCCCCCCCAACTATCTCCGTTCTCCAATAAATAATAATAAATTAAAAAAATATATATCATTTGCTTACAAAGATCACTTCCATTCACAGTTATATTCTCTGTTGTTCCTCTTCGTTCAGGATATTTCTGATATTATTTTAAATTTCGCATAGATAAATATTTGATTTTTGTGTCATTTAATATATTAAAGTTTAATTTTTAATACATTTTAATTAATTTTTTTTAAATTTTGGAATAGAAAATATTTTCTTAATTAAATTTTCATGAAATCGAACATAGGTTTAAATTATTACTCAAGCTTGTTATAATGCATAATAAGATGGCGATCGATACAAGTAGCCTATCGATACTTTCCTTATTCAGTTGCATAAATGAGTATTTTGTCTCTGGTATTCAAGAAGACATATTAGTATTCAGGGAAATATTAGTTGAAATTTTAAGACCGTGGAAAAATTCCAACGAAAAGACTTAAGTCTCCAAACTAAAACAGAAATAGAAATTATCTGTCCAATATTTCGCCCATTCAGGCATCCTCAGGGTAGAAAGAGAATAACAGCAAAACAAAACATGAATAATGCACCCAAGAAATATCCCACCACCTCGAAGGCTCAAATGCAACTAATAAATCATAAGGAAGGTTACTCGACCCCAGCTGGTTAAGGTTAGATAAAAACAGCTGATAGATACTTCAGAAATTCAAAATTTAATATACACTCACCAAATTTCAAAAAGCACCACAGGAAAAATAAATAATAGCAAACATCACAAAACTTAAGACGAAAGACCATATAAAAAAAGGAAAGTAAAAATGCAAGAAAAAAAAAAATTATCATTATCAAGAAACCAGTGAACCTATGGCTACTCCACAAAATATAGATTTCTGTTTTAGTTTGGAGACTTAAGGCTTTTCGTTGGAATTATTCCACGGTCTTAACATTTATGTAAGGTCTCTTTTTTAGTTGAAATTTGTTTCGTCATTACTGAGAACCAACCTCCTGGTTTATCTTCTGACTAGATTCCTGTTGAACTATTAATCCATTCATAACATGTAATGATGTTTATTATTTTTTCCTAATGATTTTATATTTTTCTTTAATTCTTAAAAAAGGAATAACTTTCTTTTTACTAATGGTATTTTTCCATTTTACAGGTTGGTCTATTAACGTAAATGGAATTTTCAGTGAGTTTTAAGTATTTATATTTGTATTGAGATTTTATTAATAATTTAGTTTAAATATTGCTCTTTCAAAAGAACAATGAAATTACTCAAAAATTGGAATTTTTTAATTAACCTGCAATAGCTTGTATTGGTCGAAGCTTTTGAATTCAGGAACATCATATCTGATATTTTTAATGGTCACATTTTGAGTTATATCATGTTTGAACTTGAAGTTTTTAAATATTTTCTAATTCTTAATAAAACAATTTCAATGCCCTCATTACAATAGGAATGCTTTGCTTTACCAATGCCCCCTTTTTTTTTAACTTACATAGAATTTTCAAATACCTCTATTGAAAAACTAGACTTTTTGAATTATGACATAGTTGTTTTGAAAGAGTGATCTGTCTTTTAATGATGCTGAGTATTTCATATTGGAATGTTTAAGTTTATTTATTTTATACCTACTAATTGGTTAATTAGTGACGACGTTAGAAAATGCAATAGGAGTCATTAATTAAATTTAATTCGCTATTAAAATTGTTGATACTAATTTTGATTTATTTATATACTTTTTGTAATTATGTATGTAAATATTTGTAGAAAGGTAGATATGACTGATTTGTTCAGTAATTTCTGGACGTATCACTAATGAAGATATACGGTACTGCTTTCCGCAGTTAATTATGGCTATTTATTATTGTATAATTTATAAATAATTGTTACCAATGATATATTTTGATGTTTAATAAAAGAATAGAGTGACTTGCTACGGTTAGGAGGAAGAGCTGCATTATAACTAATTCAAATCAATTACGTTTGTATCAAGGAAGCGAATCACAAGCGACCTCTGTGTTCCTATATATATATATATATATATATATATATATATATATATGTATATAATATATGTATATACCTCTATAATATAGGTAGTAGCAGTACATACTACAAGCTGTATGGACACCTATGGTTTGCTGCATAATATTTTGTTTCATATAATTATTATATATGAATATTATATATAGACATATACTCACATACGCAAAAGCGCATATTAACATGATGATGGAGAAAATACAGATACAATTTGAGAAAGTATTGTAAATTAAATACTAATGTGATTCTGCCTTAGATAAATTTGGAGCCAATCCTATTTGGTCTAATCTTGGAACAATGAATATATTACTGTAGGAATGGAGTTACGATATTGGTATGAAGGAGGTTTTCTAATAGCTTGTGAGTGAGTAAGCCGAGTCTGTACTAGATTTGAGCGGATCAGGCCAACGTTCTCTCAACGATTCACAATATTTAATAATGTACGAATGACAATTTAAAAAAAAAATATGATATAAGAAAATCGAAAGAAGAATAAATTAATTAATAGAAATATTGAAGTAAATAAAAACTCGAGTAAAAATAAATAAATCAGTCAAATGTTAAGACCGTGGAAGAAATACCAACGAAAAGCCCTTAAGTCTGGAAACTAAAACAGAAATATAAATTATCTGTCCAATATTTCGCCCATTCAGGCATCCTCAGGGTAGAAAGAGAATAACAGCAAAACGAAACATGAATAATGCACCCAAGAAACATCCCACCACCTCGAAGGCTCAAATGCAACTAATGAATCATAAGGAAGGTTACTCGACCCCAGCTGGTTAAGGTTAGATAAAAACAGCTGATAAATATTCCGGAATTTGAAAATTCAACATACACTCATTAAACTTCAAAAAGCACAACAGCAAAAACTAAATAATAGTAAACAACACAAAAACATAAGACAAAAGACCATATGAAAAAATGAAAGTAAAGGTGCAATGAAAAAAAAAAAGAACATTATCAAGAAACCAGTGGACTTATGGCTATTAAATCAGTTGAAATTAGATGTACTACAAGTTTAATTACAAAGAAGTTTTTAATATATTTAATGAAGTTTTAAAAAATACAATAAAGTGATAATTAAAACTAAACTAAATAGAAGTAAATCAAATAAATAAATGTTGGAAAGTAAATTGATTAAAGAAAATAGATCAAAAAATCTCGCAGCTCTTTATCTAATATTATAAAATAATAATAATAAAATATTAATTAATTTATTATAATTATTAAATAATTACTTGAACGCAATTGGAAAAATAATATTCGTATCTGCCTTAATTGATGTGATTTTGTTGCTGTATGATGATGACTGATGATGTCTGAATTGGCGAAATATAATCTGGTTAACTATTTTCCCAATATTTATGAGATTTAAGGCTATGTTTTGGGATTTTTTTCCGATTTCATTCTAATATATATAGAATAGAAAAGTAACTTTATCCTGGTACTAAGTCCCATTAGAATTACAAACATGAACAGAAATAGAAACATAATATATTTAATGACAGGTAACAAATTAAAAAGAAATAATTAAACAAAAAATAATAATAAGTAAATTAATAATAATAAGTAAATATCTTGACTGATATTAAGTAATTAAAGAGAATAGATAAATCCATAACTTTTGATAAATGCATGAGCTAGCATGCAATGATATTTTTACATGATGTATACCTTCTTAAAAAAAAATTAAAACAACTAAATAACACAATAAATTATTCTGTATATTACATTCTAAGCAAATAACTAACCTGCTTAGATAGCATCTTTTTGGGAAGTTAGAAGATGTTGGAAAAGCAAGGATTTAAATGACGATAGCGAGGGACTATGACGGATGATAAGAGGGATCGAGTTCCATTCTGTGGTGGAGCGGGCGAGGAAGGAACGCTCGAATGCTTTAGTTCTGTGGGAACGAATATAGAGATCGGAAAGGCGAGATCTTGTTTTATGGTGTTGTAATGAGGATTTGAATTGTAGGAGGCTGTAGATATATGAAGGGTGTTGAGAGTTAATGGATTGGTATAAGAAAGAACAGAGGAAATATTGTCTTCGGAAGGGGGGGAAGCGCAACTTTAACTCATCATTATCATAAAGGTAGGACACGCGCGATCGCCTCGGAGTAACAAGCACAAATCTTATAGAGCAATTCATTATATATATATATATATATATATATATATATATATATATATATATATATTTATTTATTTATTTTTTTTTTTTTTTTAATTTGTTCCCCCCCATGGTAACCCCATGGAGGGACCGTTTATTAATATTAAGACATGCTCCATACTTAAATAAGCATATTACATGTCATTACATGTGATGTTAATAATTAAAGATCAATTTGGTATCATAATTACAGAATACATTTTAGTATAATTTAACAATACAAGAAATTCAAAATTTATAGTTTGACTAAATTGATAATTTCTGAGAATGAAATTAAAATTAAACTTGTAATCCTAAATTATGTAATGAAAAAATAAATAAATTTAACAAATATAGAAATAAACAAAAATGAAAGGTTTTATGATATAAATGATGTAACTAAAAAAAAAAAAATCAATTCATGAGTTATACATTACGATTAGCGACAGTAATTAATAAAAATGTATACACATATATTTATACTCATAACAGTTACTGAATGATAAATGAAAAACCAGGTATCTGGTGAATTGACCTTCTTATGTCCTAGAGCTGATCAAAATTTATGTCTTTTATAAATGATAACAAGTCAGTTTTAAATTTAGAAAAAATTAAATGTTGTGTCTCAGGCCAAGTCCCTCGTTTGAGTATTATGTTTTTTATCAATTTAATTCTTTGTCGCTCGTATCGTGAACAGTCATATAGTATGTGTCTGAAAGTGTGGGTCTGTCCATCTTCATCACATGCGTCTGTTCTTACAATGTTAAATCTTTTCAAATACTGTTTTGTGTTTCCATGTTCTGTTAAAAATTGTGTTAATTTGAAGTCTGAACTGTGTAATTGTTGGTAATTTTTGAGTGTTATACGAGGAATGTATCTGTGTAGGCTGGGTGATTTTGTCGATGAAGTCCATGTAGTGTTCCATTTTTTAATTGTTTTTTCTGTCAGCTGTTTCTTGAGGTAAGATATTGGGAACTTACTGTAAGAGATCAAGAGCTCGCTGTTGGCTGCCTCTTTGGCTAAACGGTCTGCTCTTTCGTTGCCCTCATCCCCTGCATGTGCTTTAACCCATTCTATCATTACCCTCTTTCCTATCTCCGTCAATTTTATCAAAATTAACCTAATGTTTTCTGTTAAAGGGTCGTGTATGTCAGCGTTTTAATGGAATGAATGATGTTCTTGTTGTCAGTGTGTATTTTAATGTGCGTGTAAGTCTCTGACGGATGTTCGTATAGAAATTCTATAGCCTTTAGAACAGCGTATTTCTCGGCTTGGTTGTTTGAGCACCAGGAGCTCAATTTGTACAGTTTTTCGATAACGATATATATATACACATATACTATATACACCTGTGATTCAGTGATGTTAGCATCTTGCAGATTATCTTTAAAAGATTATACACTATTTATGTTACACATATATAGTATATAAAGTCGTACATTTATATTTCGACTCACTTATCAATATTTATCAGTACGATGAACCTTTCTAATGACGCATTTCTGATTAAGTTACGAGAAATTCCCACACTGTATCTTATTTATATTTCTTATATAAACTTTTAAAGATTTCCTTATATGCTTTAGGACAAAGTATTATAACATTTGACGTTCCTTGCTAAAGCAGTTAGGGTCGTTTGAACGCCTCTGTTATTGAACGAGACTAAAACTCTTGGGAGAAGTGTTAAGGTAAAGACGTAATAGCGGTGAATAGTCCACGTAGGATTGTAAATCCTACCAACCTTCTCTACAATCTATTTTATCTGTTCTTAGCTTTGTCTCACTCAGAATATATATTATATATTTTTTATATTTGATCAATACAACGGAACACATACTCAAAAAGAGGCATAAATATTATTGAAATTCAACAAAGCCTTAAATCGCTTAAAGAAATTTATTTATTTATGAATTGGAAAAACGTTGACTGTACAGTTTTTTCCTGTATTCTAAAAACTTATCACTTTATAATTGTATTTTTCTTTGATATGTATCAAAATGAGCAGAAACTCAAAAGAGACATCAAATAATAATTTAGAATGCAATTTGAAACATACAAATACAAAGCCTTAATTCCCCAAAATACTGGAGAAGAGCGGTTCCGGGTTCGAATCCCGACCGGGGGCATATCTTTTCTCTTTAAAATAAAAATATTTAAAAATCAAAACAGCTGACCAATAATTATAAATAACTTGTCTACGTTTGGCCAAATCAGATATTATTAGAACAAGAATAAAAAAAATTAATACTTGGTATTTGATTTAACGTCCTTAAGTGAGGTTGCTGTCTCTGTTAGGGCAAAGCACTTATCTGCACAATCGTTGCCCTAGAAATAATAGTCTCTATTACATAAAGAACATAAGACCTTTCTTGGGTTGTAGTGACACGATTTTTTTATGTATATTAATAAATTAATAATGTACTTAGGTAAGATTTAGAATATATTACATAAAGGTTTTTTTTAAAAATAAATGTCAAAGAATCGTTAAATCAGCATCGAAATGTTATCAATGATCTACTGAATTCGATAGAATATCACTTGAAACGAATATGTCATGGATTCTAGTTATAAAAAAAACACATAATTGATAAGGAACCAATTAAGGCTTTTGAAATATATATATATATATATATATATATATATATATATATATATATATATATATATATATATATATATGTATATAAAAATGTATGTTTACGTAAAATGAGAGGCTTATAATTATGTATTTAATTGGTACTTGTGTATTAACACCACCGCAGTTGCATAAAGAGCAATCTTGTTCGCATGCGCAAGCAGTTATATTTTATATCAGTTATATTTCTAACAGCTGATTAGTTCTTGTTTGCTGATTTTTGTTTGTTGCTGATTTCTTGTTTGTTTGCTGCTTTGTTCTAGATTTCTTGTTTTTTGCTTTTTTTTAGTGATACGAAAATCTGCATTTGGGATTTGCCAAAAAGAGAAGAAGATGCAATTTTATTTTTTTTGGAGCGAAATATTTTACCGAATAATGAAAATGTACCAATAAGCATGAAATGAAACTTTATTTTGGTCCACTTAACTTTTGGAAATGCCAATCAGGTGAAAGAAAGTAGAGACTGTTTTCAATCCACATTAAACTGTAAACGGCCCATTTCCACTGAAATCCGATCGACTACTTTATTTTAAATAAATTATTTTGATTGTTTTTGATTATTCATGATATATTCCATTATATATTTAATTAAAATAATATTTATTAACTAAATAATATTTAATATATAATAATATAATAATAATTATAACCATGTATCTTGGATGTACTTTGTTTTTAAATAAATTCTTTTAATTTTTAATTGTTGATGATTATTTAAAAAATTTAAAATTATAACCACAATAAATAGATTTAAAAGGGTTATCCAAGACAACTGTTATAGAATATAACTGCGGTGGCGTTAATACGCAAGTACCATTTAATTTTCTTGACCTCAAGGTAGTATCCTTGGTCCAATCCTATATACAGTTTATACAGCTGACATTCCGACTCATCCTAATACTATCCTTACCACGTATGCTGATGATGCATGTGTATTATAAGTCAACACCAATCCAGTTATTGCATCCCAAAGCCTCCAATCCTGTGTATATAAAATAAAAATATCACTGATCTTGAAGAATGGTGTCAAAACTGGAGAATTAAAATAAATTCTCAAAAATCGCATCAAATCACTTTTACCTTACGTAGTAAACCAATGACTTCCTGCCCTTCAGTATCCTTTAATAATATCCCTCTGGTGCCTGTAGAACAGATCCGATACTTAGGGTTGCACCTTGACAAACGATTAACCTGGAATCCTCATACAAGACTGAAAAGACAAGAAACCGCACGACGTTTTAGGCTACTTCAACACTTACTAGACAAACGCTCTAAGCTCCCAATTAACTACAAAAGACTCATCTACATGACCATCATACGACCTATTTGGACTTACGGAGTAGAGCTTTGGGGCTCCACTAAGCCATCGAATTCCTCTCGTATCCAATCCTTACAGTCCAAAATCCTTCGTAAAATCCTCAATGCTCCTTATTTTGTTAAGAATAAACTCATCCATAACGACCTTAATTTCCCTTTTGTTGCGGATTTGGCCCGAACCCGGTATCTATCCTTTCATAACAAACTTCATTCCCACTCAAACCCTCTAGTTTCAAACCTAGCTTCCTCTTCAATTCCCGATAATCCTCCGAGGCGTCTGAAAAGAAGATGGCCACGTGACCTCCTTACTTGAACTTTGATTTGAGTATTACCAGTGGGTAGTTTCTCTACTTGTCATTATCTCATGTCATTATATATCACTTAGCCTATTACTTGTATTATTGTAATACAGTTGTAGATATCAATAAAAAAATTAAAAAAAAAAAACATTTCTTGAAAGTTTAAATTGGATATTACCGAAAGTTATATTTATGTATGAAGTGCTAGATTGAGCAGTGCACTACCTGTTTTTGCCCGGAGATAGTTCGCAAATTTGCTAATTTGGTGCAGCACAATCGTATCTGTGTGATATGAAATCTACGTGGATTCGGTTGTTTTTATACTTTTATTTCATTTTATCAACTATCTTTATGTTCTTCAAGGAATTTTGAGATCGAAATCTAGTAGATTGAATGAGAAGAGATGAAAAAAAGTGGAATATTTCTGGTTTGAAGGAAAATAATGCTGGGAGAAATAAGTTTAGGGAACTGTAGTGTCTCCGTTACGGTCCGTTCCGCTTTTGTAAAACTAAATATTACATGGAATCGAGAGATTAAGCAGCCTCCGTGGCGCAATCGGCCTGTGCGAACCCCCTTTTTAGGGACATTAAACCACCTCCCATACCCGGGAAATGGCAGGGCAGTGTCCCCTTGGTCGATGTGCTCTCAATGATCTAGGGATGGGGTGAGGACTCCCTTGTCCTTATCCTTATTTCCTTTTCCTTCTTCCTTCTTCCTCTTTCTTCTTCCTACTATTCCTAATCCCGCATAACGGTCCCTCCCCGTTTTGTATTATATAGAGTCAGCGGCATTGCCGGTGAGAGTATAAACCGCCATCAGCGGGCTCAGAACTTTGTAAAACCTTAAAATACCGAAAGGTAAGAGAAGGTTTTTTAAGATTGTATAGAAGCATTATAGTTAGCAAGTCATAATTGTAATTGTAAATAATTGTTAATAAAATTCTAGGAGGGAAAGAAAAAAAAAAAAAAAAAAAAAAAGAAAAAAAAAAAAAAAAAAAAAAAAAAATCGAGAGATTGTAAATGATATTTCAATGTTTTTTGGCTAATTTTTTTATCCTTCTTGTTGAAACTTTTTGATGATAGAGTATTTTCTTTAAAATAACTTTTCCTTCATATAAGTTTCTGATGTGTAGTAAACTGATAAAAAATATAGTGGGATAAAATGACAATATACAATATTATTCAGAAAAATTATACACCAATGGGAGTTCAATTGATTTTTGTTCAAAATCTGCCTTTGTTAACTTCAATATTTCTCTTTTAGCTTATTGATGAACTAAGAATGTAATGGCATTAAAAAATTTGTTATTTAAATAAAATAGTTTGTTGTTTTTATTAATATAATTTGACGAGCTATAATTTTGTTTATGAAACATTTGAGATCCTTAAACTTTATTAAACAAAAGTTCACAATATCCTTATCATTCTTCAGGATAATTATTTGAAGTTCACTATCAGTAGTTGGAAATGTGTTGTCAGAATTAGTTTTTAGAATTGAAATTTGAGTTATTTTATCTGTTGAAAAAAAAAAAATTATTCCTGTCTCAAAAGTGCAATTACTCGTTATCTTCAATTATCACCAATTTGAATGTGAATTGTTTTAATGTATTTTATTTTAAGATAAAGAGAGAGGAACGTTATCTACCTTATTTTCTTCTTTTTATCCTTGGACTTAAAGGATCCTGCCGTCATGCTCTGGAAATCTGCTCGCCAAGCTTGAAGTAATTCCTTGTGGTTACATCTGCCTTCTTTATAAGTCACTCTTTAATTAGATATCCCGTTAAATGTTCTATAATATTAACATAGATTAATTGTTATTAGATAATTAATTGGTAAAATAATTAGTACTTTTTCTTTCTGGGTTTGCTTTTGTACTTCCTTTGTTTTATTTTTTTCAGTGAGAATTGTGGTTCATTGAAAAAAAAAACTATTTCTACAGAATCATTTTAAAAAAATAGATTAGATTGTTCATATTAATTTAAAACAATGTTGGAACAAAAAACGTTTTTATTGGGACCAACCGCCAATTTATAAGTTATTCGACTATTCATTTATTTGTACGACAGTAGGTACTGCACGTGTTAGTAGAACTAACCTGATGTCACCATCGAAAAATAAATCAAAATTTAAATCCCAAAATTAAATGTTAATTTCTTTTTTATGTTTCACTTACAAGCTTAAATAATAATATTATTTATTATTTTTATAAATTAATTTCTACGCCGTTAATATCAAAAGTAATTTATTTGCTTCTTTATAAGGGGTATAATATATGATATTGCTTATAAAGCTGTCTAATAACACATAATATTATGTACCTTATAAGAAGTATTAAATAAAGGGCATTCCAATGAATGTATACAAATTATACATTTACTTGTTTGTTTGTTCATTTAACGTCACTTTATGCTGCTATGGCTTATCGGACGATGCTACAGTGGGAGCTCTAAATTTTGCCTATCCAGGTTTAATTAGGATAGGGATTTTTAAAGAGTACCTGACATCGTACAGGCTCGGGACCCCCGTTTAATGTCCGTTCCGAAGGACGGCGTAACTAAGGATTTTTTACTCCCTTAAAAAATCCTAGGGTCACCTGCCGGGCTTCGAACCCGCGATCTTGGGTTTAGTGGTTTGTTTCGCTTACCACTAGACCACAGGTGACCTTATACATTTACTTAAGCTTGCAACTGAACGTAGACATATGCATCTGGTGTAAAAAAAAAAAGTTTTGATAATTACATTAACAAAAACATTACCAAGCGATAGAAACGGTATTTAATATTAAAAATCCTGTTAAACTCCCAGTGAAAGGTTTTTTTTTTAAATAACAAAGTTGGAGTGCTACCGATGGGTAGTTTCTCGACAAGTGTTTTTTTTTTATGTCATTTGTTCATATTATCAGATTTACTTGTTGTAATATTATTATAGTTGTAAACATCAATAAACTAATCTAAATAATAGATATAATATTAGGGTTTTTTTATGACTTGGACTTTTAAATAACTGCTCTCGGAGTGATACGTATCTTGTGGTTAGCACAATAACCTTCAATAATAACGCTCTAGCATTTTTTGTAATGGAGTATAAAATCCGTGGTTATGCTGTTCTTCGAAAGGGACGTAAAACGGAGTCCATACTCTGTTTGATGTCAGGTATTTGTTGAAGATCTCTATCGTAATTAAACCTGGATAAACAAAATTTACGACACCCACTTTAGATTAATCATAGTAGCGTACAGTGACGTTAAACGAATTATCATCTTTTCTTCAATATACTGTAGTTTTTATTATTTTTTATGTAAATAAGAAACTACCATAAATTCCATGAAAGTTTTGGGTTCAGGTTTCTAAGCCAACGATTGTGCAGGGAGATGATTTGGCCGAGATATCTCTCAATCAGGTTCTCCGTAATCGAGTTAAGGGTTTGGATTAGTGTGATAATCCCGTGTCGTAAATTCTTAAGCTGCGACGGTCCTATCTGCACTGATCCTTCGGGTACATCCAGCCTTTTATTATTGTTACGAGATGGAACATAGCACTCTACGTTATCCTTGATAGATCCTTGGACCGCCAAACTTACACTCACAATGTTAAGGTTAGACTACACCGAGTGCTGGGTGTGGTGTGGCGAAGGTCAGCTCGCTAGGCCACGCCTTCCGCCGATATAGATTCCGCTCAAGTTATCCCTCTCCTTCCTATATTGTCCTTTTTATATAAATATAATATAATTATACATAATACAACATATTATACATAGTGTAATATGTCCTATTGATAAAAATAAGTGAATAATTCACTGTCTAAGATGAGTTGTAAGGTAGCTAGTAATTTTTGAGCAGCATATCTTAACATATCTAAATGTATAAACTATTTTCTATTTTTTAAAATATATTTGTCTCTATAAAATTATTTCACTGTGACAATAATTCACCCTTGATCATTATCGTTTCTTATATTCATAAAATATCATAATTATATAAATGCAAAAAAAACAAAAGAAAAAAACAAACGCAATATTCATAGGTAGGTCATTCTTTCTTTAATAGTTTTTATTTCCAAACAGTTAAACTTGCTGAAAAAAAATACACAACTAAGCATAAATGTACACTAATTGCTGTCAGCTGATTGCTAAGGAAAACTGCGTCAAGCTGATATCATAATTTTCCCCGTCAGTTACTGCCCACTGCTACTTCGACAATTTTCAAACAGCATTTTAAAACTAAGTAATTTTCTTTAAAACTTTACCAGTTATCATTTCCTTTTTGAAATTTATAAACCTACGTAGTCAAGGTTAAGGATATAATTCCCAAGAAAACATTTACCCACATAGCTCTCAATTAGTTACATCATATTAGTCATTGATCCCATGGTAAACCTTATTCAGTGAAATGACTAGGCCTCACCAAGTGAGTGTATCACAAAAAAGTCACGTTAGTTACCGTAGCAGTTGTAAACAGTTTTTTGTAAAATGACACATGTTATGTAATACATATTATATTACACAATATATAATTATTGGAAATATATTTGTAGAATTTTTTTTTCTTAATTCATTGCAATTGACGACTAAAATTTGTAATTAAATTTACATCCATCTCATCTCTATCTCTCTTATAAAACAGAAAAAACAGTGCCTATCCATTTTGGTCTATAAACACATATTAACCAAAACAAATATTTTGTACAGTATTATCTTGGGTATTATTGTTAATTTTATTCTAGTAACAATACTCAATAATATTTAAACAGAATAATGTTGAATGTAATTAAATACATTACAATAAGACTATAGCTTAGCCTGTTACATGACAAAGAGGTCTCACTACCCGCATAGCGATACGAAATTCGCTGATGCGAAAATAGATCAAGGATTTCCGAGCATTATAGGCTGTATATACGGTTCATAATGTATTGTGTATTGGAATTGTTTATTTTAAAAATCTAGTAGAATGAGAAGAAAAATGCAGTTAACTCTCTCTTCATCAAGTTTGAGTTAACCACTTATTCATCGGACTTACAGACATAATGATAATTATATATAAAATAATAATTTATACATATATTTATCTATATGTTATATTATATCTATAGTATGAATAAAAAGTTAATGAGGAAGAAAATGGTCCGGATGGAGGTCAAGACAATTCTCTTACATAGGGAGAACTTTTAATTGGTAAGCCGACGTTTCGACCCACATTGCAGTTCTTCTTCAGGGCTAGTTGATGGGCGGGGGCTGACTCGAGACTATTTAAAAAAAATTAATATAATAATAAGCGAAAAAAAAAATAGTCTAGTGTCAGCGCCCACCAACCCTGAAGAAGACCTGCTATGTAAGAGAATTTTCTTCACCTATTTTCTTCCTCATATACACAAGTTCAACTATTCTACATAAAAAATTAATGTTTATGTTTCGTTTACTTAGACTTAGGTCGTTAATAAAAGTCGGTAGATTAATTCATGAAATATAAAAGGTGGATTTATTTTTTTCGTGAAGATGTCATTAAAAGAACCGTGAGTCATTCAACAAAAATTAATAAAATTATGAAAAACTTATCAAAACATTTTTATTGCTGTTAGGCTTTTGAAGTGATTTCTTTATTAACAAGGAACTTGTAAGCATGAGATTATTAAAATAAAATTATTATTAATTTTTAATAGTTATTTTTTCGGATAAGTGGTTTATTTTCATAACAAAAATTATGTTTCAGAAATTTCTTCAGTTTAAATAATGCCATTAAACATAGATGAGGATTATAGTATATCGAAAGATATCCTCATCTCGTCAGAGTTATAATAATTTTTTATTATCTAGTTCTATATATCTACGTGTGTGCCTGATCTATGTTAGGAGTTATTAGGGTGTTCAGATCTGATTATGAATAAATAATTTTTTTTTCAAAGTCAAGAAGAGTATTTTCTGCCTTTATTATTCAATACCTTTCTCACACAAAATAACTTGATCCCGCTTCTCTAAGTACAAGAAACTCATTTTGAAGAATATTAATAAATTATTCACCGGGGCTGTAGATATGTATATATCTATCTATTTATCTAATACATAAAATTGTCGTGTCGCAGTGTTTATAACAGAACTCCTCCAAAACGACTTGACCGATTGTTATGAAATTTTTTATCTATATTCAGTAGGTCTGAGAATAGGATGTAAACTATTTTTCATACCCCTAAGTGATACGTGTCGGCCATAATTATTGATTAAGCGTCGATCGTAGCAGTGACGCTTTATGATGTTGCATTTTTGATATGTTGTAAGGGCCACTTGATGTCTGAATAGTGTAAATCCAAGCTCGCAACCGAAAAAAACGGACGGGAATACTTTTGGTGGCCGAAAAACATCGAAATTTTCGAAATTATTTCAGTTTTTGGCCTATATCTCCTTAGAGGTGCGTTTTAGGGAAAACACATAAATAACCATTTTTAAAGAAGATTAAATTTGCTACAATTTGAGCCCAAATGCAGATCTAATCTGGATAGTTTAAATCCAAGTTCGGAACCGAAAAACGGATGGGAATACTTTTGTTGGCTGAAAAACGATAAGCTATTCGGTGGTGCTGTCTATTACTATCTGGTAATTTACGACAGACATCTCCAGTCATTCCTCGCTCTACTTTTGCCGATGAGATTAACGAATGTTTAAATCAATCGTTTTTGTTGCGAAATGTATGTATGTCGAAACACTTCGATTGAACATAAACATGCGAGTACAATTCCAAAATGATCCATCAGCACAAGTATTTTCAAAACTACTACTAGATATTGGAATCGCTGAAATAGAATAATTTTTTAAAACTATTATAACAGCCACAGCAACGCGTGGCCGGGTTTAGCCTTATAATCCGAGATGCCGCCTAATCGGAGACAGACAGGGTCATGTACACATTAAGTACAGTGGTGTTATTGTGCAATAAAATTGATCGAAGCTTGGAACAGTGCATGCTGTATTAGTGTATTCAGTTCTAAGGTTAAAGGATTTGAGTCCACTTTATTTACAGTATGTAAGGCACTGTCTACTACCATCCCTCCAGGGCTCACCCAGTAAAGTTAATGGGTAGATAAGGAGGAAATTATAGATAATGAAAAGTAAAATTACAGAAACTAACACAAGTAAAATAAATTGCTTTCACTAAACTCGGTAAGTTGAAGCTCTAATTCGAACTAACTTAGCAACTCAGTGGAAATATCTATCTCATCTTAGATATAACTATTTTAACAACTATAATTTCTCACCTGGTTATAGTTAATATGTTTTTAAAATTTACTTGTCTAAGTTGATTAAAATTACATATTTATGCATGCTTTGCGAACCCGAATGCTCAATGCCGATACTCCCAGATGTTTCCCAGTCGGCACAGCGATTATTAACTTTTTAGGAAGTCGTTCGTTACTAAGCCCAGGAACTTTACAGGTCCATCTTAATCTTCATGACGCTATCACTTGAATAATATTAACCGGATACATGCTTCGTAATTCCGCGTTATGTAATCTTCTTAATTCTCCACTGGTTTCGTTTTTTGGATCAAACATTTTACACACCTTATTTTCGAATAACTTATGACTTTGTTCATCCTTCAGTGTTAGCTAGTTTTTTGAAGGATCAAGGTGCTTATTTATGAACTATAAAATTCATTTTATTTTTTTTTAGATTAATTTATTGATATTTAGAATTATAATAATATTGCAACAAGTAAATTCGCTATTATGAACAAATGACATGAAAACAAACCACTTTTGGAGAAACTACCCATCGGTAGCACTCTAATAAAGTTTTACAGTAGAAGGTCTCGAGGCCATCTTCTTTTCAGACGCCTCGGAGGTTTATCAGGAATAATATGGGAAGCAAGTTGGGAGACTAGCGGATTCAAATATGGATGGAGCTTGTCATGGAAGGATACGTATCTAGTTTGAGTCAAATCAGCAACATTTGGGATATTAAGATCATGATGGATGAGTTTGTTTGTGGCATAATAAGAGCATTGAGGACTTTACGAAGGATTTTGGATTGTAAGGATTGGATACGAGATGAATTGGATGATTTAGTAGAGCCCCAAAGCTCAACTCCGTATGTCCAAATAGGTCTGATAACTGGTAAATGAGTCTTTTGTAACTAATTGGGAGCTTAGAACGTTTATCAAGTAAATGTTGAAGTAGGCGAAAACGTCGAGCAGTTTCTTGTCTTTTCAGTCTTGTATGAGGATTCCAAATGAGACGTTTGTCCCGATGGAGTCCTAATCAAATTAATTAATATGATTTTCAGAATTCATGGCCGAAACGTCCATTTTTAGGATAAAAACTAACAACACCGTGATTGTTTATTCCAGTTAGAGACCGGCTATGGCAGATAACTTATCTAATCTGTCCATCCCTTGATGATCCTTAACAAAGATAAAAATATTAGCGGTTGAGCGTGTTTTCGAACTAATCATCTCCCTGCACAACCGTTTGCTCAGAAACAGTGCAGCTTTTATCAAGAACTGAACCGGGTACCCTTCATGGATTTTTGGGTTACTTTTTTAAAAAAATTTCCTTATTAATTGTTTCAGTTCATAAACCTGATTGCTTGCCTTTAAACCCATAATTCAGTATCTTCGATCTTAATATCACATTCCAATATACCGAGAAAGGTGTACTGTGATCGATACTAACTAAATAAAAATCGATTACTTCATTGCTCTTATCGATAAACCTAACACAGCTCAGACCCTCTCGTGCCCTTAGCCAATGGTAGCTCTGCTGTGGTAGGTCGGGAGATCTTATCGTAAAATCTTAACTAGCTTCTCACGTGGAATTCTCATACCATATTAAACAGCGGTCATCGCAGGTCATTTTAAATATTCAGACCGAAAATAATCAATGAATGGATTACAATAAACCTTATAGTCATACTTAAAAAAAATAAATAATTATTTCCCACTATTTTAGCCAAATACTGCAAAAAAAGTTCCTTGGTTTGCTTTTAATTCAATATTTTAAATGTACGAAAAGTGACTTAAGTTTTATTGCATAAAGTGATGAAATGTATTAATTATGTTTAATTTTTTTTTCGCCGTTTCAGGCTACTTCAACATTTTCAGACAAACGCTCTAAGCTCCCAATTAATTACAAAAAAACTCATATACATGACTATTATAAGACCTACTTGGACTTACTGTGAGCTGCTTTGAGTCTCTACGAAGCCATCGAATTCATCTCGTATCCAATCCTTACAATCTATTGACTTGTTTTATTACTATAATTCAGTTGTAAATTTCAATAAATCTTTTTTTTTTTTAAGAGGAAGGATTTTTGCTATGTCCGAGATTCGAACCCGGGTCATATTACGACCCTTGGGAGCTCAGTGGCTTAGAGCACTGCAATAGAACTGCAGGCGACCCGGGTTCGAATCCCAGCCAGGGCAAATCTTTTCTCTTCATAACAAAAATATTTAGAAATAATAACAATTAATACAAATAATAAATTATAACGTTTTTTTTAAGTTTTTTTTTGTAAATTAAGTAAATTCTTTTTTCCGCTTAAGAATTTTGAGGTCAGAAGGTTAGTTTCTGTATTATTGTTGATTTAGGCAGTGTTTGTCAGTAATTTTGAGTTTTCGCAATTTTTCCTTCATTTGTTTAACATAACCTCCCCGGTCTTCTTCGTTTCAGATTTTATCGAAAATTTGTTTGTGTAACCTCGTTCGATCCAAGCCGACCATATGTCGGTAGCACATGGCGTATTTCGCTAGAAAACAAGTTCAGATTACATATACTTCTATCAGTAATCAAATCACAATTAAATAAAAATAACTAATTTCTTCAGCTTGTAATGGGAGAGACAAAACAAATAATAATTCTTTATGAGTAGTTACTTTTTTTGTTTTAAAAATCGATGTAATGGCCTTATGAGATATCCAATATAAAGTTTTACGAGAGAAATATTAGAAATATTACGCTTTTTTTGTAATCCTCTAAAAATCTTCCAAAAAAATGAGTGGACACATCTTTTTCTGGATCTTTGTTTCGAATATACTAAGGCTTTTTATATTCTTCAATGTATTAACCGTTCAAAATCCATAAATAACATTTAAATAGATAATAATTTTAAAATTCCGGGATAAAAGGAGCGAGCTAATAATTTAGATGCCGAAAAATATCAAAAATTGCTGGAGGATATTAACATTTAAATGCCCTACGCACAATTTCTTTTTTTTTTTAATACCCGAGATAATCATGTATTTCTCTATATTGATGGTTTGCTTGAAAAGTCCCTGATATCCCGGAGAGCAGAAGAATCGCTAAGAAGTCCCATCATCACTACAAAGGGGGCGTATCGGATTTTCTGATTGCCTATACGATACAGGTATCTCTGGAAGTAATCTTGGCTGGTAAGCAAACTAAGAAGTCTGGCTAAGTTCTTTGGAATGTTGAGGGTGGATTGTGGTGTATTTGTCGTGTTGCCGTTGGAATGTTTATGTCGTCGTCAATAGTGTATGGTTCTCGTTAAAGTTCCCTATCCCAGATAGAGATTATCATAACTAGCTAATAAGCAATAGATCGCAAGATCGAAACCCGGCAGGTGGCCCTAGAATATTTTAAAGTAAAAAGTCCTTGGTTGTGCCGTCCTTCGAAAGGGACATAAAATGAGGGTTTCTAGTCTATGAGATCAAGTACTCGTTAAAGATCCTCACCCTATTAGACCTGTATATGTAAAATTTAGGACTTCTGCTGTAGAAGAGTCGGATTAACCTCAGTAGCATATAGTGACGCTAAATGAATTAACAATAACTACAAAAAGTTAAAACACCCAAGATCAATTTAATAATAATATTAATATTGAGGAGAGTGTACAGATGATTCCGTGGGTGTAGATCATGACGTGGAAATGACGCAGCATTGACGTCACTACATTGGACTTCAACTGAAAGCGACAACCTCCCGAATAGATACCATTTTATCTCTTGTCGTTTATTCATTTAACTTCGTCTAATGCTGCTATGGCTAATCGGACAATGCTACAATTGGAATCCTAAAGTTTTCTTATCTAGGTATAATTTAATAGGTATAATAATAGGATAGGGATCTTTAACGAGTACGTGATATCGTACAGGTTAGAACTGCCATTTAAGGTCCCTCCGAAGGACGGCACACCCGAGGAATGTTATACTCCGTTTGGAGCAAAGACGTATGCTATGCTAACCACTACTCCTTATATGACTCCCATATTTCGTAATTTTTGTTCGTTTATAGTTGTTCCCATGACTATTTAACTTATTCATGGAAATGTTTCCAAGAAAGTTTGAGATTATAAAGTTGTATTAGAAGTTTATAAACAATTTAAATATAAAATAAAAAATGTGTATTGAAAATATTGTAAACTGATCATTTATTGCATATATGGGTGGAGTATTGATTTCCTCTTGTCTGACGTGGGAATAATGTATTTATGTTTTTGGCAGACTCTTAGTCATTGTTCAATGACTATCTCCTATGTCCTATATGTTTGTTTGTTTGTTCATTTAACGTCACTTTATGCTGCTATAGCCATAGCAATAATTGGACGATGCTACAGTGAGAGCTCTGAATTTTTTTAGGATTTGTTTAGGTCCAGGTTTAATTAGGACATTGATTTTTAACGAGTACCATACGCCGTACTGGCTCAGGACCCCCGTTTTAAATCCCTTCCGAAGGACGGCATAAGCAAGGATTTTTTACTCCCTTTAAAAAAGTCTAGGGCCACCTGTCGGGCTACGAACCTGAGATCTTGGGCTTAGTAGATTGTTAGGATAACCACTAGACCACAGGTCGCCCTCAAAATTCACTTTAAAAAACTAAAATTCAAAAAAGTTTGTTTGTATAAAAAGAAAAAAACTTGATGTTTTTGTGAAGGACATCAAAATATGTGCAACTGGACAACTGTCTCTCAACTCTCTACATATTTAGCCTCCTTCATTTCGCCTCCTCCCACTTCTTCAGTATAGTAATGTATTGCTGGATGTTCAAGAGTGAATCTACTAGGATCCTTATTCGATCCAAATGGAATTGCTTCTCATTATCACTCCAGAACTACATAGCTGTTTTCGGTAAAGTATATTATTATTCCGGAATCTTTGAAGAGTTGAAAGAAGACTTGAGGTAGCAGGAACTCTTCGGGACTGAAGATCAGTCAATTTACTCGAGGGCATTATCGGCAGATCCTGGGCTAAAAGCTTGGATTAAGGACTTTTCTTTCAACGTTCGCCTTTCTTAGCAACTCCGGTAGAGCTCATTCTATCATCGGCTCAATAGTCTTCCTTAGCCTTTCGATACCTCCGAAGTCAGTTATATATCTTTTAAATAAAGGAACAATGTGTATAACTTCATTAAAATAATGCTGACGTAGCTCTAAAACAGATAATTACTAGTGGATGTTTGCAACATTGATTGGTTTTTATATAGTTAACAGGACAGGAAGTAAATTCGGATAAGACCAAGTACATGGTTAGTAGCAGAAAAAACGCTGAAGGATGAACAACGTGTTAAGGAATTCGAAAATAAATTATTGGGTAGTATATTCAGTCCGAAAAGAGATGAGAGCGCTGGAGAATTTACACAGAATTGCGAAGCATGCACCCGGTTAATATTATTTAAGCAATATGGTCACGAATATTAAGATGGGCTTGTAAAGTTTCTGAGCTTAATAACGAACGAATTCCTATAAAATTAATAAGCGCTGTCCCAACTGAGAAGCGTCTGAGGGGTAGACCGAGGCGTAGGTGGGAGGATTGCGTTAAAAGTGATCTGGCGGATTTGGGTTTGTGTCAACATCGAGCTTTCAGTCTTATTATCATTATTTTTGTGGAATTAACTTATATATTTCGTTTATTCACTTAGTTAGATAAATTTATGTCAAGGAGAGAAAGAAAAAAGGACAACACATTTAGTTTAACTAATGCAATACATAATTGTTAGAATAAAATCTGAAACAAGACAACATTTACCCGATTCGGACATCCTCAGAACCTTTAAAAATAATCTCATTTATTAAATGCTAATACAACAGAATGCCTCTCGATGAACTCTCAAAAAAACCAATAGTCCTTGTAAGAATAATTTTTAGAAAAATCATGGGTGCATATAGGACTGAAGACGGATGAAAACTGCGAAGCATCTAAGAAATTATACCAGGGAATGGAAAAAATCTCGGATACTAGGCGGAAAAGGACATTCATCGGACGTCGGTACAGAATGAACACATATTGACCAGGCATATAGGTGACTATTTTTGGAAGAAGCATACCACGATAACGTGAACTAAAGATGCAAAGAAAGATTTTGAATCATTACAGAGTGTTAGGGTTCAGAAGGAAGTTAAAGTGGAAAACATGGAATCGGGACAAAGATTCAAGAGGAATGTGTCAGTGAACGCTTGAAGGAATATTGGAGAACGAGAAAACTGAAGCAAAAGAATGAAAAATAACTTGATACAGCACACCTCACATCAAATTGCATTCTAGAAAAACTCAAAAGATTACTTAATAAGATCAGAATATATCTAACGGCTGTTCCATCGACTTATTGGTTGTAATCGGTTAAATGACCCATTCAACGATAAAGATTCTATTAAAAATTTAACTGATGCCTTCAAGAACGACCCAAAGGCAGCAAAAAAGATCTAAATCCTGAATGACAAGCGCCCCCTGTGAGGTATAAAGTGAAACAAATGGACACTTGGATGTCTTAGCCTTTATACTTTATGGAGAGCTGGGGCGATAATACTAAAATGTAACCTCCTTTCCTATTGGCTGAAATGTTTCCGCCATTACTGGTCCTACGGCCAATCAAAACTCTCGGTACATTTTTGGAATAAATATGTTCGAACATGAAACATCGAGATCGCCATTATTTATGTTTCTCTCGTTAAATAAATACTCCCATTCTTTCAATATTATTTAGTATAATTAAATCAACATTTGTATTTATTTTATTTTTTCTGTACCACAACAACCCATGAAGGATCTCCGGTTCAGTATATAACATACTCAGTTTTCAGATTAATCTTTTCTAACTGATAAATGAATGACGTGTTTTTATTTATATATAAGTATATTAATATCATTATTTATATATATTAATATTATTGACGCTTCACTCATCCAGTTAGATATTTTTAAAAACAAGTTATATTAGTTGATATTGTTCATATTTTTGTTTTATTGTCTGATTTCTTTGTTTCTATTTGACATTGTAATTTGCATACATATGTAATTATCTATTGTTTATCTTCATATAATTATTGTAATCTTATTGCTTTTTTTAATTTCTTGTACTCTGTTTTTTTTAAATGTTATCACTGGAGATAATTCGCAAGTTTTTTTTTCTCATTAATTCTTTCTCACTTAATAAGACATAATAATACCCTGTATTAATATACTCTAAGACGTAATAATGCCCTATACACCTGTATTGTTATTCTAAATGGACTTGTCCCAGAATAAATAAAGAATTTATTATTATTATATGGTAAAACTGTACTGTTTCTTGGACAACGGTTCTGCAAGGAGGTGATTTGCCGTATATCACGTTCAACCGCCATATTCCCCCACTTTTTTGGGTACCCACTTTATATAGGTTGAGCGAGTTCCAGATGGGTCCTTCATAACATAGGATCCATCTCCGACTGCTTAAGGATTAAATAAAATCTGCCAGTGAGTGGGTTCGAACCCAGGACCTTAGGCTGCCAACTCAGCGCTCTACCGTTCAGTTACTCCGCCGCCATTTAACTTTAATATTACAATTAAATAAAATATATTTAAAAAAAATATAGCCAACAACTACGGTGTCTTATGGTAACAATGGGATTACGATAATTCAGAATTCATTCCGTAGACTTCATGTTCATATGTTTTGAATCAACTTATTAACAAATAATGATAATTATTTTTTAAAATAAGGTGATATTGATAAAGATGTATTCGATCAAAACTCTCCTTGCATTTGAAAATGCTCAAAAATATCGACATAATTTATGTTTCTCCATTGGAATGAAACGATAAAAAATATCTCGTCATGGATTCCCAATTTCATGAAGTATTATTTAGTATTGTTACGGGCTACTGGGTATTAAAATGAATTAAACAATTCCTTAATTAAAGATACTAATATTTATTAACAAAATGATAAAAAGGATACAATTAAACTATTAACAATTAAATTATTGAACTAATATAAATTTATAATAACAATATTCAAAACATTTACCATATTATCTAGGCCTAACTCCTATTTAATTATTACAATAATATAAGACTAATTCTAGATAGATTAACTAGTTACAATAGGTTCTATTAATATTATAAAATTACACTACAATTTATAACTAATAGTTAACACTTACAGTTCACTAGTCCACCGACCGTAAGATCCTCCAAGTATGACAAACTGACACACAGTAACAAACAGAAACAGTTTATTACACTCGCGAGACTATCACATACACTTATTACACTGGCCGGTACAACACTGACTAGTTTATCACACTGACACTCACTTATCACAGATCTTGCATGGTCTACTCTCAGGCTAAGACTGACTGGCTCGAGGTGAAGGAAGTATTTAAGTAGGCAAGGCCGAACATTCTAGAACACGGAGGGGCCAGACAATTCTGGAATTAATCCTTTTCCGACAAAACGAGACGATCTAGAACGGTCCTAATCCTATTTTAACGTCTCCCGCTGACGGACTTAAGCCGCTAATCCCCCGCTTTCGCCTTCCTTTGTGCGTGTATAGTATAATTAAATCAAAATTTAGTTTGTATCACCGTTTCAGGTTACTCTCAACGCTTACTAGACAAACGCTCTAAGCTCCAAATTAATTAAAAAAGCCTCATATACTTGACCATTATAAGACCTATTCAGATTTACGGAGTAGAGGTTTGAGGATCCACTAAGTCATCGAATTCCTCTAGTATCCAACAACAGCCCAAAATACTTCGTAATTTCGTACTCATGCTGATTTGGCCCGAACTCGATAGTTTCTGATCTCCAGAAATCAGTGGGATACTATTAAAAGATACTAGAAGACAGGAAGTCATTGGTTTACGATGAAGCACTAATAACCAAATAAGAGATCTCCTTTGACAGTTAAACATGTTATTCTGTTAACAGCTGAGAATTGATTCTGGGGTATATGGTGATCATCCAGGGGCTCACCCAGCTTCTATAGTTGAGTTTGATCACGGCCATATTATCTCCTTGGCTTATGAATAGTAGAGTCTCTACCATGTATTGAACCCAAGATCCTTCATGGGTTAGTTTCTAAGGATATCTTCCGCTACTTCTTCCTCTCTTCACCAGTTTCCTTCAAGAAGGACTGATCTTCAGATCTCTCCAGATGGGTTCGTCGACCCTGAAGTGGCGGTGTGCAATGGAAGCGGCGATTAGCGACTGATGGCTTCTCAAGGTTAAGCAGTTTGCACGAGCCGCGTCCACGTGCTCCAAGGAATTAGTCTTATTAGCATAATTGAAGTATAATAATAATTACTATTGTATAACAAAACTAATAATTTAATTAATTTAATATTCTTAAAAATATGACGAAATCGTGGATGATCAAAAACCTTTCACTCCTTATAGTATTCCTATTCGGTAATCAGTACCTTCTCTCTTATATAACTTTTAATTGCGTATTTATAGCTAATGGTATTGAATAATTGTTTCTTTTTAATTTATAATAACTAAAAAAAAAAAACATGTAATTAAAATAAAAAATAGTGTAACTATTAGTGGACTGTTAGGGATAGATAAATCATCATGATTTAAAAGTAATATGTAATAATACATATATATATATATATATATATATATATATATATATATATATATATATATATATATATATATGCGTGTGTGTAAAAGCATTATTACATATGTAATAATATATATACGCATAGATACACACAATGTCTTGTATTATTCATTAAATTTTAAATTATTCAAAACCAGTATTTATTTTCTTATTCTTATGTTTAAATAATTTTCTAAACAATTATCTTCTTTATACTAATACTTTTTTCTCTCTTTTTTCAGGTTGGTCTAATTACGTTTCTTGGGATTTTCCGTGAGTTTTAAATATTTATATTTTTATTGTGATTTTATTAATAATTCATTATATACATCTCTCCTTGAAACGGACGACGACAGAACTCAAAAAATGGTATTTTTCCATAAACCTTCAGTAGCAATTGTATTGGTTGAATGTTTATAATTCAGGATCAACATATCTGATATTCCATTTTCAACATTTTTTTTTATAAAGTTATATTTTGAGTTGTGTCATATTTGAACTTGAGTTTTATAATAATAACATACATAAAATCAGAGAGAATAATAACATACCTACTTTAAAATCAAGTTTCAAATTTTTAAGAATTGCCTAATGGTTGATAAAAGTAATTATATACAAAGTATTACAATAGGAATGATTTGCTTTGTCAATACTCAAATTTTTATTTTTTTAAACTCACATATTTAATTAATAAAGAGAATTAATAACTTTCAAATACTTCTATTGAAAAATTAGGTTTTTTGAGTTATGACTTTGCTCTTTTGAAGGAGGAATGTGTATGTTATATATTGTATTTCTTTTTGTAGTTTATCTCTTTATTAATTAAATATGATAATAAAGTCAATTTTAAAACTGTATTAACCATATTAAGGCGATAATTAATTGTTATTAAAATAGTTATCTTAAGATGAGATATTTCCAGTGAATTGCTAAGTTAGTTCGAATTAGCGCTTCAAGTTACAGTTTAGTGAAAGCAATTTATTTTACTTGTGTAAGTTTATGTCGCTTTACTTTCTATTATCTATCATTTTATATTAATTGCATGTATATACAGAACAGAAAAATAATTTTTTACTGGTACTAGGTCTTTTTAGAATAAGAAATGTAGGAAGAAAATACATCTGCCTTAAAGGCCACAAAATAAAAATCAGAAGTTATTTTGTAGTAATAAAAAATTAAAAAACCTAGTGTTTGTTCGTGAATGATCTCGTACAAATCGCTTACCTGCACAACCGTTGCTCTAGAAATGGTCACAGTTTACCGTGACTGAACCCAAAACTCTTCCTGGGTTGTATTGCTACACCTTTTTTTTGTATTATTTTTTTTCAGTAACTCTAATGTATGATTTCAGAAGAATTCTTTTCCTCTTTTTTGTTTTATTATTTTTGGCATGAACCCGTTGTTTTTAAACTTCTTCTTTTTTCTTTACAACGTTGTTCTTGTTAACTGATGTATTATCAAAATATAGATCATTTCTTCTATTCTATGTTTGTGAGTATATGTGTATATGTAGGTGTATTTACAGTTGTTTTTGTTTACTTAATTTTACCATTTATCTGCTATTAGCAACTCTGATAATGACTTAACAACATGATATGAGTCCAGTGACCATTCTGACGTGTTTCTGATTTGTTAATTTGGCATAATCGACTTGTTTACGTATTTCTTATCAGTTCTCTTATTTTTACAGTTTGTAATATATATGTATTTATTTAATTTATTAAGTATTTAACAGTTCGATACACCGTTTTATTACATTATCTTTATTTTTTTTTTTAATTAAAAATTTAATTTTTTAGAAAAACATCAACTTTTGACCAATTTAAAGGATTTGCTTTAGTTCATGTATTATGTATTTATGGCATGATGCATGGAGATAGATTTATTAAATGGTCCGTGTAAGAAACATATACATAATAGTATATAGATCTAGATTTCTTTTTTATTCCGATATTTTTCTTCGAGAAGCGAGGATGAAAAAACGCGGATGCACAAATTGCAGGATTAAATATTAATGTGCAATTTTTCCTAGCGGACTCAAGTGCTACCCATCATCCGCTACAAAATGAGTCTGTACAAGTTTTTATGAATTTTGCAAAATGTAATAGTTAATCTGATGTTTAATTACTTTTATGTAAATTTAATATACAAAAAAAAATGTACCACTACAGCCCTTGAAGAGTCTTCAGTAGACTGTTCTGTAGGACAATGATTGTGCAAGGAGGTTATTTCGCCGATATGACCAACAGCCGTCAAGTTTCTCTTCAATTAAGGGTGCCCACATTTTAGGGGATGGGAGATCCCCAGAACGGTCTATAGGTAGGTATTTGAATCTGCCCCTCCCAGATAAATTTTGTATTATATCAACCAACGTGAATAGACCTAACGGAGTTCACCCAGGATTCGTAAAAATAGTATTGTTAATTGGGGGAAATAATAGATAAAACAGGTATTATAGAAACAATACATACAATATTGGGATATAGAAATTTTGTTCACGTTTCCAATTCCAAAGCTCTAACTCTGAAAGATGAACAACGTTGTAAGGTATTCAAAAATAAGGTTTTGCGTAAAATATTCGGTGAAGTGACAGCGTCGCGAAGATTAAGATTGGCTTGTTAAGTTGTTGGACTGAGTAACGAACGAATTCCTAAGATGTTAATAAGCTATGTGTCGACTGATAAACGTCTGAGGGATAGACCGAGGCGTAGGTGGGAGGATTGTGTTAAGAGTGATTTGGCGGATTTGGGTTTGTGTATCGGCATCGAGCCTTGGGGTTCGCTAATTCATGTCATTATTTTTTCCATTGAAGAATCTTTCCCTGCCCATAAACAGTAGTAATTAGTAAAGTGATGTTGGCTGTATAAGTAATAATTTACTCCTGTATTGTGTAACTAAGTTCTAAGCAGTCCATTAGTAACGTTTAGTAGGCTACTGAAAAGAAGAGATCTGGAGTCAAGACCAACAGCTACAAAGATGGATTGCGAATGTGTTGTAGCCTTTTACTGTTGACAGTAACTTATTAAGAGATGGATTGTATCACGATCGAGTCTTCCCTCTTGTCTGTATCATTATATTATTAACTCTGTACTTTACAACAAATATATTAAGTAAAATTAATGAAGTAAGACATCTGTATAAAAAAGGTTTATTACGAATTTTCTCTCTCTTTCTCTCTCTCTCACTCTCTCTCTCTACAGCCATTTTACAAATTATTTAACTTAAGTACTTACTGTTTTAGTAGAGGTACCCCGATGATGTTTTAGAAATTGTAGATCAGTTTATTTTTATTATTTATTTATTTTTCTTTTTTTTTTTGTGAGACTACTAAATCAATTAAAACCGTTTTTGTTCGAGCACGGTCCCCAGGAGCGAATTTTTTTTTCGTTTATATTGTTCATTTTTATTAAAAAAACTTTTCTAATATGGAAATCGCCCAATTCGTAAGTGAATTCACATAAATATGATCATTGCAGCTCGCTCTTCGGAAAATTTTTATTGCGAGGAGCGGATTGAACACCATTGCACACATGTAAGGTTAAATGAAAATAGATCATTAAAAAATCTACAAACATGTATTTCAAAAATAGTTGGATAATATAAAATCGTTAGTTTGCTTTCAATAATAAAGAACAGAATATAATGCAAAGAATTTTATTAAAAAGTTGTAAAAAGTTTTTAAAAAAATAAGTTCATTCTTATAATTTTTTTTCTTTTTTTAAACTGGATTTATTCTTCATTTATTTAGGGTAAGAGAAATAAAACCGTTTTCCAGTTGTTGTTTATTCATTAATATCGAAACATAGTGTCGAAACGTCTCTAAAGAGTGAAAATTAATGAATAAACAACAACTGGAAAACGGTTTTATTTCTCTTACCCTAGAGAAAAAAATAAGTTGGATAATGAAAAAACCAACAGTAAAACCAATGCCAAATTTGGTTTTCCTGTACTTTACAGATTTCATTAGTTCAAGAAGAATCTTATTTCGACGACTAGTTTACTCAGAATGACTGATAATTGCACATTATTGTTATTGCACACACGTTCTTGTAGCCTCGGGTATCAATTGCACACACGGTGTGCGATCAATCTCGAATGGGTTAACATATGAGTAACCACTCAGTATCGTTTTGAGATATTGATAATTGCTCATTAAATTAAATAATGAAACGTTTTATTCTTATTTTAAGTCTGTTTTATAAATAAAAATATAATTTATAGTTAGTAAGAAAAGTATATTAATCTTATTTCACTACATTCTCAGTATTGAAATATCAGTCCTGAATTGGAATATTCGAATAAAATTTACCTTGTTTTATTTTTTAAATCGATGCAATTTATATTTTCCATTTGAATTAAAAAACCAGTTCTATATATTTGTGTAATGGCTTATAGAGGTCAGAAACAGTGGCATTGCAATTTGCCAATTTTTAAAAATATTTATAATTTTAACTGAACGTGTTAAGACAAAATACTAAACAAAAAGTAGTTTCTCCATCGGTTACTAGGCAAATTTAATAAAATATTTCATTATTATAAACTTCTTTATATATTTTATCTGAAATATTCAATTTCAGAAGAAGAAAGAAAAATATAGTTGTAACGTGATCCGAGATGGTCAAAATTTGACAGATATATATATTTCATTTTTATATTTATAGCATTTTTTATTTTTTTTTTTTTACTGTTTATGTCTTTATGAATGTAGTTAATGAGAATATTAAAACGGAACTATGCGTTAATCGTTGAGAATAGTAGACAGTATAGCATCGACTTTACTAAATGCGGCAAGTTGCGGCAAACGTCACAAGTATTAGGGAATTTTAATGCTATTTGCATTGTCTTTGCAGCGGAATAGCTGCGAAAAAGTTCGGTAATATTCTATTTTATTTCAATTGATCCCATATGCTACTTAAAATCTATTATACATTTTACTTATTTTATTGACGCTTAGTTCAATGCCAATGTTTAGCCTGGATTATTTCTAATATTCTTAACTATTTTTGATTCTATTTAAACAATTAAGGAGAAGGGTAGCTCCGTGTGTAGAGCGCTGAGCTGCAATGCTGGAAGTCCGGGTTCAAATCCGGTTGTGACAGAGAAATTATCTAATCCTTTATAGCCGCCACAGGACCCTCCTGGTGCTCACCTGGTTTCTATAAATCTGATAATCTTTGGGGAAAACCTCGCGGTTGAGCATGATATCGGACAAGTCGCCTCCCTCCAGAATCGTTGTTCTAGAAACAGTACAGAAAAAAAAACAGTACACAAGAAGTTTCATGGGTATAGTGTTACAAACTTTTTTTGCTGATCCGACGAGGAACCTTCTTGTAAGTTATCCACCGAAACGTAGGTGTCAAGTACGAGTATGCGGAAATGAGTATTGATTTTAATTAAGTTTTAATCCAAACTTTGCATCTGTTAACCATTTATGATTATTATTGTTATTTTATAATTAAAGTGTTTAGTGTGTTAACTATAAAAAGTATAATTCGGATAAGTCAAAATCTATCATTATTTGCCGAAACGTTAGGAATACTGGAGAGAAAAAAATTCAACGCCCCTAGAAGTGTACATACAGTGAAGAAGAATACTGTATGTACTTAGTCTAAATAAGAAGGGCTCGAGGCCATCTTCTTTTCAGACGCCTCGGAGGGTTATCAGGAATAGTATGGGAAGCAAGTTGAGAGGCTAGCAGATTCAAGTGTGTATGGAGCTTGTCATGGAAGTATAGGTATCTAGTTTGAACCAAATCTGTAATATATGGGATATTAAGATCATCATGGATGAGGCAGTGTTTGTCATTGTTTGTGACATAATAAGGAGCATTGAGGATTTTATGAAGGATTTTGGATTGTAAGGATTGGATACGAGATGAATTGGATGGTTTAGTAGAGCCCCAAAGATCAACTCCATATGTCCGAATAGGTCTTTTGTAATTAATTGGGAGCTTAGAGCGTTTGTCCAATAAATGTTGAAGTAGGCGAAAACGTCGAGCAGTTTCTTGTCTTTTCAGTCTTGTATGAAATTTAAATCCAAAAGGAATTAAAGGTGTGATATGTTTGACATGTTCCTATTTTTACTGTCCCTATATTGTACTGTTTGACAATACTCGCTAATGGACCAATGGAAGATGTACAGTACGAATTAACTGCTCAATACCTGATGGTTTAAAGAATCTTTAGATATGCCGTCGTTCGGAGAGGACGTAAAATGGTTTCCCTGAGCCGGTGCGGTACTCGTTAAATATCCCTATCATAATTATACCTGGATTCGCAAAATTTAGAACTCCCACTGTAACATCGTCCGATTTGTCTTAGCAGCATAATATGGCGTTAAATGAAACAAACAATCCTTCAACATGTCTATTTAGTGACTAACATGCAGTCCAGTTGCTTCTCCATCGGATATAATTTAATATCGCGCTATAAATAAGCCGCCACCCTTGGAGAATTTATGAGACAGGAAGTGAATGTGAATGCGAGGCGAAGTTGTTGGGGTTCACCTTGGACAGCTAGCTTGTCTGCCCGGGCTCTCCCGGCCTTGTGGCGTCCTATCGGGTCATGGCTAAGTCATCAGGGCACGTTAGTATCTGCATATATGTGTATATATATATATATATATATATACATACGTCGTATCGATGGTCTTAAGATGTATCGATGTTTTGCAAGTAGAACTAGGAATATATCTACATCTCTGCTGAATAAGCGCTTAAGTCGAATTTTCTTCAAAATGAGTTTCTTGTACTTAAGTAAGCGGAATCGAGTTATTTTCTTATGTTGTGAATAAGGGGCTTGAAAAGGAGTTATTGTTTATATTACAACTCCATTTCAAGCCCAAAACTACGAGAAAGACACGATTTCGCTTCCCTCAATATAGTTTACTATCTACGGACAAAATTTGGCTTGCGGGGGTGCAGATATTGCCCTTTATATTTTTGATGTACCATAAACAATTTTTGAAAATACAGTTTTTATTTTTTACTTATAGGGATACCAGCATCCCTTAAAACTATCCCAAGTTTTAATTCCACATTCGTGCTTAATTTCGCCGAGTGATTGAGCAATAAGGTTCGAAACCTGCCGTGCCAGATGAAAAGTTTATACTGTTAAAAGCCCTATATCGGCCCTTCGTAGTCTGCAGACTCTATGGGTGAGCTCCCTGGCCAACTGTAGTTGGTAACTTTAACTGGGGACACAGACCCTAGTGGTTAAGCCCCATCTCGAACTAATCACCTCCCACCACAACCGTTTCTTAGAAACGGTAATTCCCCATATACACTACCCAAGACTCTTTGTGGTTTATAGTTGTTCAGCGTTTTTATTTTAATACTGTAGAGCTTACACTATCCAAACGTTCAACTTTTTTGTTTGTTCATTTAACGTCACTTTATGCTGCTATGGCTAATCGGACGATGCTAAAGTGGGAGCTCTAAATTTTGCCTATCCAGGTTTAATTAGGATAGGGATTTTTAACGAGTACCATACACCGTACAGGCTCGGGACCCCCCGTTTAACGTCCCTTCCGAAGGACGGCATAAGCAAGGATTTTTTACTCCCTTAAAAAAATCCTAGGGCCACCTGCCGGCTACAAACCCGCGATCTTGGTCTTAGTAGTTTGTTACGTTGACCACTAGACCACTAGTTCGCCCCTAAACTTTCAACTTTCTGTAATGTAAATTGCCATTTTGAAGAGTATTGTCTCTAAATTTTTATTTCCTAGAATATTACTTAAAAATTAGAATATATACTTAAAAGAATCAGAAACTTAGCTGCCATGAAGAGGAAGTAAATATTGAAGCAAACTAATCTTGCAACTTTCTTTGTCACAACCTTGATATATTGTATATTGTCTACATATTTTTAAAGATTTTTTTTTAACTAAGTGCAAATATTTTTATGTCCTTCACAACAAAATAAAGTTTTTTCTACAAATACACAACAAAAACAATTTGTTTTCTACACAAACATATTTTTTTGAATTTTCGTTTTTTAAAGGAAATTTTAAGGATGCGACAACGATGATATACTGTCATTGAATATTTTAATCTTCTCTTTGTATATTTGTTTTTTTTTATTATACTTGATTTATTTTTTATTACAACCATCTTTTTGTTGAGTGTGGGCGACCTTAGCATAACAAACTACTAAGCCCAAGATCGCGGGTTCGTAGCCCGGCAGGTGGCCCTAGGATTTTTTTAAGGGTGTAAAAATCCTTGGTTATGCTGTCCTTCGGAATGGACGTTGGAGGTCCCGAGCCAGTACGATGTACTCGTAAAAAATCGCTATCCTAATTAAACCTGGATAGGCAAAATTTAGAGCTCCCACTGTAGCATCGTCCGATTAGCCCTAGATGCATAAAGTGACGTTAAAGGAACGAACATCAACTTTGTTGAGTCTTTGTTTGTTCGACCTATTTTTATTCTTTTCACGTGCCCTTCAATTTTTTATTTGATTTTCCTTATTACTGCTATATATAAAACATTATTTCAACATAATAAACATTTAATGTTGTGACGAAAATAAAAAAAATAAATCAACTGGAAAATCTAATCTAAACAAAAATCTTCCTTTGAAAAAGAACTTTCTAAAATCCAATACGTACTTATACTAATTTGTTTTATATATAACCTTGATTTCATTAGTTTTGATAAACGTTTTATATTTATTATTTTTTACGATATTGTTATTATCATTTTATTAATTTAGTTTTGTCCCACAAGAGCCCATGAAGGGCCGGAAGAAGAGTCTCCTTCACATTGCTTAATCGATCTATCGAAAACACTCGAATAAAAATAAATATTCCATTCAAACGTTGATCATTATCGACCTTCATTATAGAATTTTATCGATAACAAAGCTGAGTCGTTAATTGTTTATTGTTTTTAGTTAAGTGTCCATTTCAGTCATTGTTATTCTTATCTGATAACAATAACAAATGGTAAATAAACATTTCAATTAATTAAGTGCTTTTATAATTGTTTTAAAAATATATTAGTTACATGGTTCAACTGGTATTCAAATTTCTTATAACCTTTGATCACATTCTCTTGGGAAGGTTATCAAGGTCGACTGCTATCTCTTTTCTTTTCATTTTCATGAAAGATTCATAGATTTTTTGTTATCTTTATGCAAACTGAGGAAAATTCAGACAATTTTCTTTAAAAAAAAAAAATCATAGCGCGAAGATTCATAACATGGAAGAAGGAAGATAAATTTAATTATCAAAATATATATTTTTTTTAATTTTGCTGTATTATAAAAAAGTTAAAACTTGTACCTCTACAGCCCAGACTTTTGGGTTCGGTTTATGGTAGAGACTGTACTGTTTTTAGGATAACGGTTGTGTAACGAAGAGATTTGATCACGCTCAACCGCCTGGTTGTTTCCCCCAATTATAAAGACTGGGTGAACTCCTTGAGGGTCTCGAGATCTCACAGAGACAATAAATGGCTATTAATAGATTAAATAATTTATCTCCTACGGCCGGATTCGAACCCAGGACCTTGGGCACAGCAACTTAGCGCTCCACCACTGAGCAACTCCGCTCCCATTGGACGTAGATACAGAAAAATAGAAAAATATACAATCACAATGGAAGCTCTCACGATTTGAACAATTATAAACTTGGAACGAGGTCTATTTTTCCCAAAAATAAAAAAAATCTTTTGAGATATATAGTTAACTAAACTGTTAGCAAATGTATCGCTATATGGCGTGACAATTTAGAAAACGACCTGCGCAAAGTCGCCTCGGATCGGCTACACATAGTAAAGCCACGCTTTCCTTACTACCTAGCTCGCTTGACTGACCTTTCTCCTTATTTTGGCTATAATTAAAATAATCATTAGCTATAATATTATATAGCTAATGATTATTTAGCTATAATTAAGCCGGAATTAATTCGGCGCGATTGAAGAGTGCATTGGCATCCCACTTCTTGATAAATGGATAAAACTAAATTGGCAAACCCACAGCACACCTCTCCAGCGCCGCCTACGTTTTCGCAACAGGTTCTTTTCTAAACTGTTGGAAATAAGCTAAAATGATATGAAAGTAATATAGTTTAATTAATAAAAGGCTTTTATTACTAACTTGTCCATAGTAATGGTTAAAATTTCTATTCTAATCCTGACTCGCCCATTTTCACCATTTCTGAATCAATCCTGACTAGTTTTTCTGGCGTCTGTATGTACTGTATGTTCGTATGTCTCTCACCTAACTCTGAAAAGGCTTGACACAAAAATAGAAAATTTCGAATTTTGAGCCGCTGGTTTATTGCTTATACAAGGAAGTGATATCCAGATCAGATTTTATTTTCTATTTTTCCTATAAATTAACATGAAACAGCCATTTTTTTTTATCATTCTGAACTGCTGAGGCGACCTTTTGTATGCAATATATTATGATTCCTATACTATAAGGTTTAGAAGTTATCGGATCCCTTCAGAGACCAGCGCTGACGAAGGCAATATATCTGCCTAGATCTGGCTGCTTCGCTGGTCAAGCAATTGCAACGGTCATGGCTCTTCGCATAATTGAAATCTATATCTCACTTCTCTACTACATGACTTATGATCAGTGATAGCATATTGCTCTGAAGTGTATTAGCTAGAAATTGAAATGGAATGGATTAGGTACACGTATATTTACTATATTTTTAAAATATGTACCAATAGTAAAACGTGATAGGAACCTTGTTGTTTGCAAGCCAACGGTTTTGCAAGGCTGATTTATCAATTATTTTACCTAGGTCAAACTAAAGTGGCAGGATTTTCCCCCGGTGGCTGGGTGAGGGCCAGAAGTATCTCTAGATTCATCCACAACTATACACAAAATAGAGAATGGAGATAGTTGGGGGGTGTAGTCATACAAGGGAAAGAATGTTCATTGAACATTTCTTTAATTTGGATCTTATTGACTTACTTCAATTTTATATTTATAATTTATTATTATTTATTGTTCTTTTGACCAGAGTTCTTGTTGTTCTTGTTCTTGCAGAGTTGTTCTTAGAGCACTCCACTAGAGATGCAGACAACCCGGGTTCGAATCCCGGCCATAACAAATCTTTCCTCTTCAAAATAAAAATGTTTATTTAAATATTTAGCCGTTTGTTATTGTGTTAGTTACAAACTTTTAGAAAACAATAATATGTTCACTTATAAAACCCTCCAAGATGATACTGAATGAATGTAGTGTAATGTTAGTAAATGGAAAATGAATTAATTTAAAAGAATTTTATAGTTAATGACGGAGCATAACCCGCTATAAATTATAAAGCTGTTCATTTAATCGTACTACAGTAGCTACTTAATATTTTACTAGATAGCTATGATCTATATATATATATATTTATATGATACTAGATAGGGTGTATAAAATAAAATGACCGTTTTTATCAAACTCCACAGTTCAAAAGTCTGTAAATACTTTAATGCTATTTATTATTTATCAACACTTAATCACCCCTTTAGAGCATCCCCTCTAAGCTTGTTTACTAACACTGGACTTCTTAAAAAAAAGCCTCAGTTTAGTCATTTATTTCAAAGAAGAAACATGACAGTGTCCTACGAAATTCTAGTAATTTTAAGACATTACTGAAAAAAAAAATTCACAGCCGCTGAAGCAACTCGTGAAATTATTAAATATGAAGGGGAAGGTGTCCTTGGCGTTGGTTTGAAAAATTTAGCAGTGGAGATACGACGTTGGAAAGGAAGAAGGGTTCCGAGCGACCATTATGGATATTTGGATTGGGATATTTGGATTAGTACTCGCGAATTTGCCTATCGGTAACAATGGACTATATTTTGAGTATTATTTGTATTCTATATCAAAGAAATAATAATACAAATATTTGGTTTAAAAAAACGGTCATTTTTTTCTTATTCGCCCCATTTTGAAGTTCAGTTTAGTGATTATTTTGTACCCTCATTGTGACCTTACTACAGAGATGTGATTTATTTAAGATACAAGTATCTGAAGTACAGATACAAGATACAAAATACGTATTTTCATCTTGTTTCTAAAATACTTTTGTAAAATTCTTTGTTCATTTATCTTGTATTTAAATAGGTACCTTTTGTTTGGTATCTTAGTATTTTGTAAATACTGTTTGCTAAAATACTTTTAGTAATAGTTATCTATGCATTTGTTCACAAAATATGACAAAATTCTATGGCGACATTAATTTTAAATGTCACCATAGATAAAACTGAAAACTTCGTTGAAATTTTAGTCAAGGGCCAAATTGATAGATGGCGGGTGACTCTTTCTTTCTACAAACGTCATCGGCTACGAAGTCAATAGCAGAAGCTATTCAAAGCTTGTGAGGGGAAAAAGACACTTACCATGGTTGTCTGTTACCTCAGCTAATGAGTAAGCCCTATAAGAAAAAAGTTTTAATTTGTATTTCACTGTATTTTCTGTATAGTTTTAGGATCGAAATATTGATATAACATGTATGATATAATGCATTTATTTCTATTTAAGTTCAAAAACAGTGATATATTTCGTGGAAAGGCTTAAATAATTCAGGAACATAGGCAATAGGCTTTATTATTTTCCTATTTTTAAAATATTTATAATTTAACTGATAGAGCATGACAAAAGACGAAACAAAAGTAACAGGGCAATGATCCTTTGCTAGGCAACGCCTATAAAATATTACTATTAATTAAAAACACTTTTATTTAATACTAGCTTATGCCCGCGGCTTCGCTCGCGTGGAATTCGGCCTGCCACATAAAGTTTCTTGAAAGATCATTTTAAATAAATAATTTAATAATTTTTTAAAAATATAAGTTACTCGTACATCCATTATTTCAGATGTCTGACTTCAAAACTGACGGATTCTCTATAATCTTTGAACCCCATTATATTATAAGGGAAACCCTTGGGATGGAATTATCCAAATTTCTTTCTTAAACTATACAAAGAACCTATCTACAAATTTCAAGATGCTAAGTTGCTGATTTTCCTCTAATTATTTACTATAAAGAGGGGCACATGCCCCCATGCTCCCACATAAATCTGCCTTTGATGTAGCCTATGATAACCTATATTACTCAATAAGTTTCATCCAAATCCGTTCAGCAGTTTTTGCGTGAATGAGTAACAAACATTCACATTTATATTATTCGTAGGATATCAAAACAAATAGTTTCACTCCTGTCCTTTCTGTTATTTTAACCACAATTATCATGTTATTTTCCTTTATTTATGTACTATAATGGATTCTCCACAGTACCTAAAAAACTGTCGGGGGGGCACGTGCACCCGTGCGCCCCCCCTAAATCCACGCTTGCTATAGCCTATGTGTTATTCTGATGTATAACCTATATTACTGTCAAGTTTCATCCAAATCCATTCAGTAGTTTTCGCGTGAAAGAGAGACAAACATACAAACTTTCACATTTATAATATTAGTAAGATAGGTATAATTTATGGTTTTTATGTATTGTTTAAATAAATTTTCATGAAAAATAAATAGAAGCAAGAATTATAAATGTTTTTTTTTTTTATACTATGTTAAGTGAAACGTGTGTTATTTTCTCTAGAGACTTGGGTTAGTTTCTAACAGCCCTCCAATACTTGCTTATTTCTTCTCAGCTTGTGTTTCTCCGAGTAAACGAAGTTATTTTCCTCTCTAGTATTGACAGGTTTTCTTCTCTCATTTCAAGAAGTGAAACGATGTTTTCGTAGTAAGTTCGATGTCTTCTGAAATTCTGAACTTATCCCTGACGCTATAGTGAAAAACACAGGTAAAAAGCATTGTAAATATCTTTAAATTAAAAAAAAAAAAAAACTGTACCACTAGATACCCCTAAGGGTCTTAAAGTGATTTCCGTACAAGGAAGTGATTTATGGTGGATCACTTTATCCATCTTTACCGAGGCTGGGCGAGCCTCAGGAGGATCCTCAGGTCTTACAAAGCCCAAACATGCCAATTAACAGATTCAATAATTTAACTGTCGCAGCCAGACTTGAACCAGGATAAATATCTCTAATACTGAACTCTAGTTATATTCGTTTGTTTAAAAAATATATATTATATAATAAAATCAAATAAATTAAATCTGAATATTATCAATTTATTATAGTCTTGCAACATGAGATTAGTATGTATTATCGCTTCGGTTTCTAATTCTCTGGATCACTGCTTTGTTTGCAGTTTAAAACCAATTGATCATTTCAATGAGACCATTGCAATCGGAGATAATCTGTTGTTATAAATAACTATGAATAATTAATAATAATCAAGAATTAACTATCAGATCATCTCATTTATTTGATATGTAGTATTATATTACTGACACGTGTTGATATAACTCATCAGTACCTCATTTTCATCATTTTATCATGATTATTTCAAATAATTTTAATTTTGTAAAATTAAATGCTAAATATTTTAAACTTGTGTTTTTTTTAAATATTTATTTAGCTATAAATGTATCATTAAAAATAAACAAAAAGATTTTTATCGGTTGAGAATATAACTTAAAAACAGATTAGTTTTTGGTTTTCAAAAACCAATAACTGTTTCACGATAGTTTTTATTAATCATTATTATTTTTATTTTGTTTTTAAGGCTAACGGTTATTATTGCCCAAATAATTAGACAAAAAGAGATTTTTTTTTTTATGAAGAGTTAAATATTATGGAAAACTGAATAGGAATCAATAAAAAAAACAGATGGAGTCAGTAAAAAACTAATAGAAATAAAGCAAGGTTGCAGGTGTGTAGTTTTCTTTAAACAAATCTAATGAAAATAAATTAAATTAATTATAAAAATTAAGCCAAATAATAAATGAATAATTACAAACAAATATAAAGATACAAATTAAATAGTTCTAAATTAATATTTTTCATCATTCTTCGTAATGATTTAAGCGTTTGAAACCATTAATCGGTCGTCATTTCAAAACCAAACGTCATACGTCGTCTGTCAAGTTCGAAGGATAGTCGTTGCATCGTTTTAGTGCCAAAAAAATTTGAAAGAAAAAAAAATCAGCCCAGTGGTTTCGGAGACAGAGATTAATTGTGCTGGCAAAAAAAAAATTAAATAAGAAGTACAGCAAGACAAATAATATTTTCGCGTTCATTTCCTTTCAAGTTCTTTACCAAAATAGAAAAATTCGAAAAAAAAAAAAAAAAAATTGGGTGTCCTCTTAGTTAATCAGTTCTCCTTGAGCAAATCAGAAGTTTGAGCCAAAATGTCGACTCTCAGAATAATATATATGCAGTTACTATTGGAATCGTACTGCCCACAGCCCATCATCAATATCAATTAACGGATATTGTTTTATTATAATGCAATTGGGAAAAACCACAATGCAAAGCCTTATGTTTCAAAAAATACACCTACTTACCAGTCGACGTTTCAGGCATTATCAAGACACCAAAATCAAAAAGGGGTTTATGTGAATCGCATCTCGAAGAAAAAGGTGCAATACATCCCAACGATCAACAGCCCAAACAGGCCTCAAACATGAGAAAGCACCCCACAACCAAGACGTTCAACATACAACTCCTTGTGAGTTTTTGGCTCTATTTTAGTGAGGATATTATTTTATATTAATGAGCACATATATGCACATTTTGCAAATCTCCCCTAAGAGATTTTCATGGAAGAGTATATGGAGAAATCTCCCGTTGAAGCCACTCCTAGCCTGGTTCATCTCACTGCAGTAGATCCCTGATCCAGAGATGTTTCAGTCTTCTTGTCGAATTCCGTAGTAATGTTTCTGTCACTAACCCTCCCAGCAAGCTGGCAACCTGCGGGTAAGTACCAAAAATAGTTCCAGATCTTCGGTCTTTGTATATATGCTTGCCTTCCATAAATATAAGGTGCTTGCTACACAAACGCGGTTTGCCGAAGCGGAACCTGATAGCCGCAAGACATTGACCTGGCAGCTAGATAATAAAGGATAGATAAAGGCGGTATCGAGGAAGCAGTGGAGCACATTCCCGCCGAACCAGTTTTAAAGGGCGCCGGCGGGAGTGGCTAGGTCGCGGCCTTGAGATCAGCTGATTCAACCCGCCCACTTCCTGTATCCTTCCAGCTCGGAGGTACGATATCGATACTGGACCAATAATCGATATAAGGCGCGTGATATATGTTTTTGTTTCTTATTCTTTTCCTTGGAATATAACCTCCTTATAAAGATACGTAGACTCATGCCCCGTAACTTTCAATATTACACGATCTCAAATACTTTTCTTAGTACAGACATTTTTGTTGTAATAAATTCAAAAGGTGTGCACCTGTGGTGTAGTGGTTAACATAACTACCTTTTGTACTCAAGAACGCGGGTTTTAAGGGCTAAAAATTCTTAGTTATGCCGTCTTTCGGATGGAACGTGAAATGGGGCTGGTAGTTTATTTCTTGTTTATTTAACGTAACTTAATGCTACGATGGCTAATCAGGCGACCCTACACTAGCTTCTTTAAATTTTTCCTATCCAGATTTTGTTAGGAAAGGAGTTTTCAACCAGTGTAGTGTGATCCAATTAGCCCCGAAGAAGGCCTGCAATGTGGGTCGAAACCTCGGATTTCCGATAAAAAGTTATCCCTATAAAAGAGAATTTTTTTTAGCTCCACCAAGACCATAATTTTCTTCCTGAAATATATAATGTCAACTAATATTATTCAACATACATGTATATGTATATATATATATATATATATATATATATATATATAATTATTATTTTATATATTTATTATTGTGATATCATATGCATGTAATTAGCAAACATGTGCTTATTAACCTTAATGAAAATTAAACTTAATGAAAATATTAGAAATTGATTAGCAGTTCTTTTTTATACTGAAATATTTTATAATAATTTATTTTATTTTATTTTATTGTTAGATGTTATAATTTTTTTAATATTTCTAAATATTTTATATGAAAAGAAAAGACAACTAATATTTTATACTTTCACTAATTATGAATAATAAAGAAGTGAAATTCATCTGGCAATAAACACATGTTTATATGCATTATAGTGCTAAATTAACACGTTATACAATGATATACAATATAATATTCCTCATAGATAACTCATTTCCGACTCGAACACCTAATTGCCATTCCGTTCAGTTTTTCTGCCGAAATGAAAAATGGGTTTACTAACCCTGAATAAATTTGAAAACTTTTAACAAAACGGGTTTTTGAACTTCTCGTATTTGTAACGGATTCCACTTGTACAATAATTCTCATCGGTGAAATTTCTTACTTGTTTACAAAAATATTTTTTTCTTAATAAGTAATAAAAAAATGTAAATTAAATTCCAAATATTTTTTACTGCACTAAAGTTCATCCTTAAAATAAATTCCGTTATAAAGTTGAAAAAATAAATAAATCCATGCATTTATTCATATACCAAATTCAATATATAACTATATGTACGTCTGAAGAAATTAGGGATAGCAGAGGCTCAGTGCAGAAGTAGGCTTCGTATGTTATTGGCTGTATCGATTTCATGAATGATCTCCATATTGTTTATTCAATCACTATTAGTGTTAGATATTTTGTTTATTTACTTCTTTAATGTTTAAAAAATGTTATTCGATGGAGTAACCAAACTGGACATGACATGAGTCTTCCTCAACCTCTCTTCGGTTGCACTTTCACCAACTAAAACTCTAAGAGATAATCATTCACCGACCTTTCACATATTTTCATCTAGTTATGTTAGACATTATGTATTTAAAATATTAATGAAAATTAAACAAAAATCGACAAGATATAAATCGAATATAAGTCAAATGACATTTCCACGTATGCTGATGACACATGTGTGTTATCAGTTAATAACAACCCATATATTGCATCCCAATCCCTTCAATTACACCTATCAAGCCTCGAAGAATGGTGTCGGAATTGGAGAATTAAAATCAATTCCAGAAAGTCCCATCAAACGCCGAAAACCCATGACTTCCTGTCCTACTGTATTCTTTAATAGTACTCCACTTATCCCTGTTGAACAGATTCGCTACCTGGGGCTCAACTTAGACAAGCGTCTTACTTGGAACCCTCACACTAGACTGAAAAGACAAGAAACAGCTAGACGCTTCCGACTACTTCAACACATACTAGATAAACGTTCAAAGCTTCAGATCAATTACAAAAGACTTATTTATGTGACTGTTATAAGGCCTATATGGACTTATGGAATTGAACTATGGGGGTCCACCAAACCATCGAATTCCTCTCGTATCCAATCCTTGCAATCCAAAATCCTTCGCAAAATCCTAAACGCTCCTTATTTTGTCCCAAATAAAACCATCCATAATGACCTTAACGTTCCATATGTTACCGATTTAGTCCATTCCAGATACCTATCATTCCACAATAAACTTCAAACCCATCCAAACCCACTAGTTTCCATCCTTGCATCCAATTCCATCCCGGACAATCCTCCTAGGAGTCTAAAGAGAAGATGGCCTCGGGACCTTCTGTTATAGAACTTTATTAGAGTGCTGCCAGTGGGTAGTATCTCTACATGTCCTATAATGTATTATTTACTCTTATAGCAATTGTACTAGATGTATGTATTACAGTTGTACAACTCAATAAAATAATCAAATCAAATCAAAAAGTCAACTGACAACAAAAGTAAAGGTTTCATAAGAAAAAAGTTAGTAAAATTAAACAAAGTTACACCAACTAACTATAGATAGCGACATTGTATTTAGCAAGATACGATGGACAGCTGATAATCCTGACTTGAGTATTGTAACAATATGGCATACCAAATATTAATAATCGTGTCCAACCGGTTTTTTGCATTTTTGTTTTGTATAAGCGTGTTTCATTGCTAAAAAACACAACAATAAAGTGTTGATTTATTGAAAACACGACCTCCATTAATAATAAAAACGTATACGGCCTTCAGATGCTATATAAACAATGTTTCAAGTTAGCCTTGTCTTAGCAGGGACGGTCTTATATTTTGTTTTATTTTTTAAACACTCCTATAATTTTGTAATGCAGAATTTAATTTGGCATATGTTCCGCAAGTTGTCGCTTCGAGGTGGATTACAACAATTTTTAACTGTTTATTTGTTTCATTTTTAATTGTTTCCAAAAATACTAGTTATATTAGATATTAGAATGTAACTATTGGTTAATGTGTATACTTCGATGATCATTTCATCTAGAAATGAACGTTTCAACGAACATATATCACCTATACTTCGAAATGTTAGTTGAAACTTTATCTCTTGATGAAATGATAATCGAAATCTACTCATTACCCATAATTACATTACCTTTTCTATACTAAAGCTCATCATTGAACTTTTGGAAAATACTAAAAATTAAATTAAATTTAAACTTGTAACTCAGCTCGAAGCGGTAAATTGTGGAATTAATTTTATCCTTATGTTTTAAGCCAGCTGACTATCAAATAATATATCGTCGCCTTAGTGACATAAAAGCATAACTATAAAATTGCCACGTTTCAGAAATGATTGAAATAGTAAGACATATTATGAACTCGTAACCCTAAAATAAAACATGAAAAATAGTGTTATATATCTCAAAGACGTCAATTTTGGAGATACGTTTTCGTGCCACTATAGCAACCATATCTCTATTTCAATGCCGCCAGTTGATAACACATCTAACATTGATGATCTATGGGATTCTTATCAACTAGGAACAATAAGGTTGGGTGTGAAGACTAGATGTATACACGTGACAACTTATTAATATAGTAAAAAATGTTTATAAAGTTTTATAAAAATTAATAAAACAACATAATTTCAATAGAAATGAGCAAAAACTCCAAGAGAGACACAAATCATTCATTATTATAATGCAATAGGAAAAAAACCCAAAAAGCAAAGCTTTAAGCCTCTTATTTTTAAGAGAATAGATTTGTCCAGGCCTGGATTTGAACCCGATTCGTCCGCATCTAGAGCACCTCTAACCAACTGAGCTAACCTGGCTCGTAATGCACTCGTAACTCGTTAGAGCACCGCGCTAGAGACCCCATCAAATATAGACAATCTTGCTCCAAGATGTTAAAAAACATTTTTGATTATTTTTCTAAAACAACGATTAGCTAAGGGGTGATGTATCACACTGAACCTTCACGGTTTTTCCAATTAGGGTACCAACTTTATAAAGGCTGGTAGATCAGGAGGGTCTGTAGTCACACAGGGTCCATCCGCTAATGTTAACAGATTAAATATTGTACTTCACAGCCGGATTAATTATAGCCCAGGACCTTCTGCATAGCAATTCGAAAAACTGAGCTACTATGCTCGTTATCATAGGCGTAGCGGGGAGGGTTATTGGTGATGTGCCCCCTCCCCCATTGCTTAGAAGAAATTAAAAAAAATTGTAACTAACAATTAAAAAAAAAAAAAACATTGAAGGATTTTACTTTTTCAAAGTTATTATTTTGGGATTACAGAAGTAAGGGTCAATAATGACAAAAAAAACAACAAAGAAAGTGCGAACACAGTTATTTTAATGAATAAAGGGTACACTACAATGCCAAACCAAAACGTAATACTGTTTATTTACAATTAAGTATATTATTATAGCGGCAGTTGTGGCATCTAGCGGCAACAATAAGATCGCAAATGTGAGAAGAACAGTTTAGACAATTCTTAGAATCTAGAAGTAAAGTCTGGATGGGTCTAGAAAGTTCCCTATGCAATTAACTATAGTAGGTTATTGTAACCAATAAATAAAGTTACTTGTATTTAAAAGCTACTTTTTGATTGCCCTCCCAGAAATAACATTTATAACTTCCAAAATAACATTTATAATAAATTATAATCTATTAATTTAATTTGACGCTACATGATTATAATATAATACATATTATACCTATATTACGAGACATCTTTTTTTAAGGGAGTAATATTTTGGAGTGGTTGACTGGGGGGTTTACCCCCCCCCCCCCTCTATGAGTCAACTCTAGTTACGCCAATGCTCGCGATATTATATAAATATATACAATTAAAATTCAAACTTCCTTACATATTTAAGTTACTGTATCTCGGTTTTTCTTAATATCTAAGAAAAATTCTAATGTGGTTGTTATATAATGATACGAAATGGTTAGGGGGTGCAGTTAATGATCACACAAAATAAGTCATTCTTCTTTTAAGTCATCAGGTCACTGCGTCTCCTCACCGTTTGATACCATTATTAGAATTATCTAGTCAACTATTGTCCTCATAAATATAATGTTTATACGTTTGTATAAAATAAAAATTAAATGACGAAGAGAAACACAAAAAACAACCGCAATTTATGTCTGTATGTTGGAATTGGGTCACTCATCATAAATGTCAGTTGACAAACAGAAAGCTTGTTTTTGACACGAGTGAAAACATCTTTCTTCAGCCGATTCCGTAAACAACGTGCGAATTCTTTGCATTTTTTTTCCAGGTGTTAATAATATATTATAGACAATTTCTTTCTTTTTTGGGGCCTGCTTCGGAATACACAATACATAATTACCGTTAATTATGATTACTTATATGAAATAACTCCGTATGTTTCAGAAATTTAACATGTAACCTAATTATAAATGCAGTTATAACTTTTATTGATAACTATTATAACATAATAGAAATAAAAGAACATATGTTTGTATGTATGCATAATTTTAAACACAACAAATAACCAATTATAGATATACATTTTCAATTTGGAGGACAAAAATCCACAATATTCTTCAGGATCTGCTCAAATAAATCCCTGTTTTCGTACCTCCTTCTCCAAATATATTCACACAGGTACGAATCTATCATCGTCTGGTGGGTACCGCATTCTCTCTTGTTCCTCCTCTTGAGAGATGACAATAGAGATTCGATTCTTTGAGTATGAGCTCCTGATGTTACTTCATTTTGATGTAGGTATAATACCCTTTTCTTGAGCATATTTTATGCTTGATTCTTAACTAGTTTTGCCAATTCTAAGAAATTCATTTTAATGACTGAGTAAATCATATGTACTATAAGTAAACTACATGAGTTTATATTTCTTTACATTTTTATTTCTATTAGGTTATAACAGTTATCAATAAAAGTAACTGATACTAAATAACAGATATTTAAAAAATGATCTACATGCGTTTTTCGAAACAGGCCCCTTTTTTGTCTAAAAAACAAAACAAACACAACCTTCAAACTACATGTCGCAAAAAAGCGACATAACTTTTTATTTATATCTTTCATAACAATTTGGCAGTTTTGAGTTGAGCCTTCAGTAGAAATTTTATTGGTTGAAAGTTTTCTATTCAGGAACCACATATCTGATATACCATTTCGAATATGTCTTTTGTTTTGTTTTTTAAGTCATTTTGCTTTGTATCATGTTTGAACTTAATTGGAATAAAGTAAATTTTGACATAAGTTAAAATCAAAATGTTTCAAGCTTTCAATTTTTTTCTAATGGTTAATTAAAATATGTCAATACCATCATTACGATAAGGATGCTTTGCTTTACCAATATCCAAATATTAATTTCTTTTAAGTCGCATGGAACTTTCAAAAAACCTCTATTGAAAAATTAGGAGTTATTTTGTTCTTTTGAAGGAGCGAAGTTAGATACAATTTTATACGTGGGAGGGAATATTTACGAGGAGGCGTTTGACTAAGTCCCTACAAAAGTTTATTCTCATACTTTCCTTACATCCACTCCAAGCTCCAAAGGGATCGAAGTCCTCCTTCGAATTTCACGTGCGGACCAAATAGCAATTATAATTTTCTCCATGCTGGGTTGAAGGATATTAAATGTCAACCCCTAACTTGAGAGGCAACTGAAAGAAAAAATATAATTTTAAAAATAAGCTGAGTTCTTGTTCGTTTAATCCCCGCATCCATTTTTATATTACAAATTGAACACATGTTATGAAAAAAATAATAATTATTCTAAAGACCAAAATGTAGATAGTTGATTTATAATAACCTTTTTTTAAAGATTAATTTATTGATATTTACAACTGTAACAATATTACATCAAGTAAATTTGTTAATATGAACCAATGACATGAAAACAAAAACACTTGTGCAGAAACTACCCATCGGTAGCACTCCAATAAAGTTCTATAGTAGAAGGTCTCGAGGCCATATTCTTTTCAGACGCCTCGGAGGGTTATCAGGAATATTATGGAAGCAAGTTGAGAGACTAGCGGATTCAAGTGTATATGGAGCTTTTCAAGGATTATATACGAGATGAATTGGATGATTTAGTAGAGCCCCAAAGCCCAACTCCGTATGTCCAAATAGGTCTGATAACTGTCATGTAAATGAGCCTTTTGTAATTAATTGGGAGCTTAGAACGTTTGTCCAGTAAATGTTGAAGTAGGCGAAAACCCCGAGCAGTTTCTTGTCTTTTCAGTTTTGTATGAGGATTCCAAGTGAGACGTTTTTCCAGATGGTGTCCTAGGTAACGTATCTGTTCGACAGGGATCAGTGGAATATTATTAAAGGGCAGGAATTCGTAGGTTTTCGACGGAGAGTATAATTACCTCAAAAAGATTTTGTCTATATACCTCTGCCTCCTCATAAATTCATTCAGATAAGAGTCCGGAATATTTTAGTTCCGGCCTCGACATTATTTCTTCTTTTGGCTGCAGCCCATAGACTCAATTGACTGCGTGTGCTCTCCAGTTCACGGGTCCACGAAATGTTCTGAGTGGTTGACTGTATACCGTTTGTGTTCATATCCGACTATGTTTTTCTAATTATTTTTGAGTAGGCCTTCCATAAATCAGACATGATAATTGTTTGGGGATGAATGCATTCTTTAATACATGCTAATAGTGTTGCTTCATTCCTATTATACTATTCGGCATATCCCATCGAAAACCCATTGTTGTGGATATTCTCGACCTACATTATATTTTTGTCTGCTGAAACAGGATTCATCAAGGTCACCTGTTGTCTAGTGGTTAGCGTAACAAACTACTAAGCCCATGATCGCGGGTTCGTAGCCCGGCAGGTGGCCCTAGGATTTTTTTAAGGGAGTAAAAAATCCTTAGTTACACCGTCCTTCGGAAGGGACGTTAAACGGGGGTCCCGAGCCTGTACGATGTCAGGTACTCGTTAAAAATCCCTATCCTAATTAAACCTGGATAGGCAAAATTTAGAGCTCCCACTGTAGCATCGTCCAATTAGCCATAGCAGCATAAAGTGGCGTTAAATGAACTAACAGGATTCATCAATTTCTACAGTCATCCCATTTCCTCATATTATGATTGGGTTTCTGATAAGATAATATGCACATAGTTAATAGCAATAGTTAATATAATCACATGTATATATTTTTAACCATAAATTAGAGTTGCAGGGATTAAACGAAAAAGACCCAAATCTGTCAGTTTTATACCACTCTCCAAGTTCATGGGATACTTTATTTGTTTGTTTTTTAATCATTTAGCTTCACTTAATGGAGCTTAGGCTAATCGAACGATGTCACAGTGATAGTCCTAAATCTGTTTCATTGAGGAATAATTAGAATAGGGTCCTTAGAGCATGACACTGTATAGGTTCGGGACTACCGCTTTAAGTCCTTTATGAAGAATAGCCAAGAATTTTTTACTCCCTTTTAAAAACCTTAAAGCCACCCTGCCTGTTTGAGAAACTGCGACCTTGGTCATAGAATGTTGTTATGTAACCACTACACCACAGGTGACCCCACAACTCATTAAGTGTTTTGGACTCAGAACACAGTGATGTGATGGCCAGGATTACGCTCGACCGCATGTTTTCCCCCAATTAATAGACACTTTATAGAGGCTGGGGGAGCCTCAGTAGGACCTAAGATCCCACTTGGTCTGTCTACAGCTGGTAACAGATTAAATACTTTATATGCCAAAGACGGATTCAAATCCGGGGTCTTCAACACAACACTTAACACACTGAGCTGTCCCACTGTCATTAGATAGGTGATTTAAATTTACGTCTAAAATGTTATGGTTTTGTAGTTTTAATCTGTATCTAATCTATTGGGTTGTTACATATGAAATGTCAGTGAAGGTGTAAATTTAAATTATTAGCAAGCAAATTATTAAACAATACTTTTATTAATCAAAATAACATCCTTCACTTTCAATACACTTCTCCCAACGTGAAACAAGCATTTCTATCACCGCTCTGTGGAAATTAGGTGTCAAGGAAGAAGCGAAGTCTTGGAAGGCTGATTTCAGGGCATTTCCGTTGTCATATTTTTTGTTTCTTAAAAAAATTATCCAAACAACGGAAAAAGTAAAAATCAGTTAATAAATTAACTAATAAATTATAAAGATGTTGAGAGGTTCTTAAACACTTTTTAACTTCTTTGGCGTAGGAGGAAGTCTGCATTGGGGAATGATTTACATGAGGGATTGGCGGTACTCCTCGTGGGAGGAATACTACTTAATGTCAGTAATGATTATCCCACGAATAACTACGGTAATAAGTTATTCATTTATTATTCAACACACGATAAATATTAAGGAATAATTTAATGTAGCCACGTTCGCATATCTACAGGAGAGAATAATGAGGTATACATTTATTAATTGATGAGACCCAAAACAATGATAGATTATTTTAAATGCTGCAAATGCTCCAAAATTTAGAGATGGTACCTCTCACATCAATGACCTTAAAAATTACTAATATAATTAGTAAATTTAATATTTTTTTACGTATATCTTTTAACTAAAGTTGTATATATATGTGACCTATCTGACTTAGGTACATGTACACTAAGAAAGTACTTCTAACATCAATAATAAAAGAAAAAATTACTCACTCTAAGAGAGTTTGCATTTATTTATTCTTATTCTTGCATTTATAAGACCATTAAAAATAATAATAAGGGTTCGATGCCGACACCTCCAAACTCTGGTTACAAACTTCCGCACCACTACCCAAACCCAAATCCGCCAGATCATCTTCCCGCCTACGCCTCAGTCTACCACCCCTTGGAGGTTTACCAGTTACCACAGTACTTATTAACTGTTTAGGAATGCGTTCGTTTCTAAACCTAGCAACTTTACAATTCCATCTTAATCATCCTGCCTCAATGATTTCAATAATATTAACCGGGTGCATGCTCCGCAATTCCGGGTTGTGTAATCTCCTAAATTTTCCAGTGGTTTCTTTACGCAACACCTTATTTTCGAATTGCTTGAGACGTTTTTCATCTTTCAGAGTAAGCGGACACGTTATAACACCATTAACTTCCTAAAAATGTTAACGGTCATTTATTGTATATTTACGAATTTTTTTCTCTAATGTTGTTTAGAAACCACTGCTACATACCATCAATACTTAAATGGATTGCTATTTGTCTTATTGGTCTAATAGAGCCGGGATTTGGGGCGACGTGTGGTCTAGTGGTTAGCATAACAAACTTCTAAGCCCAAGATCGCGGGTTCGTAGCCCGGCAGGCGGTCATAGGATTTTTTTAAGGGAGTAAAAATCCTTGTTTAAGCTGTCCTTCGGAATGGACGTTAAACGGGGATCCCGAGCCTGTACGATGTCAGGTACTCGTTAAAAATCCCTATCCTAATTAAACCTGGATAGGCAGAATTTAGATCTCCCACTGTAGCATCTTCCGATTAGCCATAGCAGCATAAAGTGACGTTAAATGAACAAACTAAACTAAACTAGAGCCGGGATTATGTTCTGCGGTATGGTATATCATTCGCGCATGTCGACACGGAGTCGTGTTATTTATTACAATTTTATTAGTAATATAATTATTTTATGTTTTTTTTTGTTTGTTTTTTTACAAGGAACGCAAAACATCATGGTATATAAAGATGTTTTGTTTATTTACTCTGGAAATGGCAGGCATAAATAATGAAATTATAAAAATCATAAAAGAAATATATAAAAATAATAAGTGCCAAGTAAAAATTGGGAGTTCCCTATCAGAGGATTTCCCCAATAGCAAGGGCCTTCTTCAAGGGTGCTGCATGTCCCCTACCTTGTTTAAGATTTTCATCGATGGTTGCTTGGAAAGTTGGAACAAAAAATGTAATCCGATGGGTATACCTATAAACGGCTTTCACTTATACCATCTACTATTTGCTGATGACCAAGTGATTATTGTCCAGGACGAAGAAGATGCGAGTTACATGTTTAGAAAAGCGGTAGACCAATACAACCAGTGTATATGTGCACAGATAGGAGCGAAGCAGACGACCAACTATTGGGAGCTTGGACAGAGTGGAGTTGTTTTGCTATTTGGGGTCCATACTGGAAAGCGGAGGGACCACAAATGTGGAAGTAGAAAAAAGAATAACGAATGGTAGGAAAGCAGTTGACATGTTGAACTCTCTCCTATGGAGTAATAATATACTGGGAAGGACGAAGAAACTGATATATAGTGCTGTGGTCCAAAGTATAATGATCTACGGCTCTGAAACCTGGGCCCTCAATAGAGTTCAGGAAAGAAGGTTGTTATCAGTAGAGATGGACTTCTGGAGAAGATCTGCCCGAATATCAAGAGTGGAATATGTCAAAAATAGCGACATCAGGGAAAGAATGGAAGTTAACAAGAACATACTAGAGGTCATCGAAGAAAGAAGATTGAAATGGTTTGGTCATGTGAAACGGATGGACAGTAGGCGGATCCCGAAATTGGTCATGGAGTGGGAGGCCGAGGGAAGGAGGAAGAGAGGAAGGCCTCGAACCCAATGGAAAACTAAAGTGGAAGAAAGCTTGGCTGGGCATGGAATGACGGAGGAGGATGCGCTTGACAGGGACGAATGGAAGAGAAGGCTGAAAGAAGAATTTGGATGAGGAAACCTTCATTTGTGAAGAAAATCCTTTAAAAAAAAAAAATATATATATATAAAGATTTTTACGTTAGAAACTATTAACCGTTCCAAATAAAATAACTATTAACTTATATGAATAAAATTTAATAATAAAATACTATCTATATGAACTTATTATATTTCTAAAAAAACTTTAAACCGAACATGAAAGCTTAAAAATAAATTAAACTTCCAACTTGTTATTATGAAACATGATTACGGGACTATCGATCATTTAAATGGACAATTATCTCTGACAAGTCATAAGTAGCGTCTCTTGCTAAATCAACTTGCAAAAGACACCTTGAGAACTAATGAAACTTCCTAACATGGAACGAAGATCTTTCTTTACATTGTCGTTATATGTTAAACAGTTTGTCCTCCAAAAACAAAACAATTATATTATATTGTTTTTGAGTGTTCATATGTTTTTCGAAAAGATAGGATTTTTGTATAACAATCCATATTTCAAAATTTTATATAAGCACCACAAAGATCATGCCCAAAAACATCAAACTTTTCAGTGTGATCTTGACTAAATCGCCTCCTGGAACAATGGCTGCTTGGAAATAGTAGTCTATAGGGTATACTCTGCCCTATATTCTCCATGAACTGTTGTAGTACATATATATATATATATATATATATATATATATATATATATATATATATATATACACATAAATGTATAGCAAAATAAATTAATAACAAACTATTAAGCCAAAAATCCGGGTTCTAAGCCCGGCATGTGGTCCTAGGAATTTTTTAAAAGGAGTAAAAGATACTTAGTTATGCCGTCCTTCGGAAGGGACGTTAAACGAGTATGAGGTCAGGTACTCGTTAATAACCCCTAGCCTTAAAAATCCTGGATAGGCGAAATTTAGAGCTCCCGATGTTTCATCGTCCGATTAGCCATAGCAGCAAAAAGTGGCTTTAAACGGAACAAACTAAATTAAATATGTTTAATGAAGTATTAAAATGTATAAAAAAAAAATGTGTATTGAAGTTATTATATTATGCTGTATCCAAATAATAGTTGGTATTCATATTTTAATGATGTATATTTTTAAAGTTTAGTTTTTACTTTATTTATATACTTTTTTTTTTTGCAGGTCAGTTTTAATTCCCGTTTGCAAGATGTAATGAATATTAGAATAAATGAAAAGTTTTAAGGTAAAAAATTTAACATTTATTTTTATATAAGTATGGATATAATTACGAACACACAATAATCAAAACATAAAAGAACATTTTATTATTTTTTTTTTAAATTTATTTATTGATATTTACAACTGTATTACAATTATACAACAAGTAAATAGAATGCGTGTTACATAATGACATGAGAATGACAAGTAGAGAAACTACCCACTGGTAGTACTCAAATTTATTATTTAAATTCTAATGTATCCACATGTCTGCTTACATAAAAAAGTGTTTATAAAAATGTTTATGATGCTTAAGCATCAAATCCCAGGATTGTTACATATTGTTTATTGTTCTTTAAGAATTTGGAAACAAATTTGAATACAAAAAAAAACTAAAATGAAAACTTTGAAATCAGGAAAACTAAATAATAATCCGAATGGTTCGAAACATTGCTCAAAGAATATTAAAAGAACTGATCTGTGAATAGTAATATTGTTATTGTAATTAATGTATTATGTGTTATGCAATTATTAATATTAGATAACATTAGAAACACTAACGGTTTACAAATTTTACAAATAAAAAAAATTGAGTTTATCGCTTACAAAAATAAAATAGGTCGTAGCTTAGCAATTCAATAGCTGATAATTTCTCAATGACCATGACATTATGAAAAATAGTGATGTCCTTCTGTCATCGAGTCTGCAGCTGTCATGAGGCAGATATATCTTTTCGATGATTGCAAATTTTTAAATAATAAAGTTCTATAGTAGAAGGTCTCGAGGCCATCTTCTTATCAGACGCCTCGGAGGGTTATCAGGAATAGTATGGGAAGCAAGTTGAGAGACTAGCGGATTCAAGTGTGTATGAAGCTTGTCATGGAAGGATAGTTATCTAGTTTGGGCAAAATCAGCAACAGATGGGATATTAAGATCATGATGGATGAGTTTGTTTGTAACATAAGGAGCATTGAGGATTTTACGAAGGATTTTGGATTGTAAGGATTGGATACGAGATGAATTAGATGGTTTGGTAGAGCCCCAAAGCTCAACTCCGTATGTCCAAATAGGTCTGATAACTGTCATGTAAATGAGTCTTTTGTAATTAATTGGAAGCTAAGAGCGTTTGTACAGTAAATGTTGAAGGAGGCGAAAACGTCGAGCAGTTTCTCGTCTTTTCAGTCTTGTATGAGGATTCCAAGTCAGACGTTTGTCCAGATGGAGTCCTAGGTAACGTATCTGTTCGACAGGGATCAGTGGAATATTATTAAAGGATACAGTAGGGCAGGAATTCGTAGGTGTACGACGAAGGGTGAAGGTAATGGGCAAAATTAAGCATTGAATTCATGTTAATTACAATAAATTAAGAAATTCGTTAATTAATTTTTATTTAATATAATGCAATTGGGAAAAACCACAATGCAAAGCCTCATGTTTCAAATTTCTCCAGCAATACACCCACTTACCGGTCGACGTTTCGCCTATTCAGGCATTATCAAGACACAAAAACAAAAAAAAGGTTATGTGAATCACATCTTGAAGAAAAAGGTGCAATACATCCCAACGGTCAACAGCCCAAACTGGCTCCAAACATGTGACAGCACCCCACCACCAAGACGTTCAACATACAATAATAAATAAATACATATTTAATCTGTTTTCTCTATGTTCCATGTTTGGAACAAAATGTGGTAAAGGGTTTATTAATTAAACAATAAACATTTCATTTTTAAAAATAAAAACTTTTTTTTAAATTTTCCATTTCCCCCCTCCAAATCGCCATAAGCATTGATCCTAGCAAAAAAGTGTATAAAACCTTTTTTATATAGAACCTTATTTAGCATATGAACATGTTTTCTTTAGAGGCAGTATTTTTTGAGTTATTAACAAAAAACTGAAAAAAGGGACCTTTAGAGACCCCCCACCCTTAGCTCCACCCCCACCCTTCAGTAGTTATAGTATGTTGTTCAGGACACCTTTCCCTACAACTGTGCCAAAATTGGCTTCTACATGAATTATTTCCGCTATTTGGTATTTTTTGTTCTTCGTTGCCTGGACTTTACTGAACCCTAGACCCTTTATGGGTTGTATTGGTACAGTTTTTTCTTTTTTTTATTATCATTACTATTATTAGGGAGCAGTGTAGGTCTGTGATCTTGGAAGATTAAAAGAAAAAAAATTATAAACTTAAAATTTGCACGTAGTGTAGTGCATAGTGCATTTATTAGCATTCTGATAAGTTGTACAGAATATAAAAATAAAATCCAAATAGGACGAGCATGATAATGATTTAATAAACTTAAAGCGATGCAGATGCTGCTTCAAATTAACAGTTTTATATGAAAACAAAACAAAGAAAAAAAAAAAAAGAGAAACAAGGCACGAGGAAGTTGGACATAAGCCAGAAATGATAAAATGGAAAATAAAACAAAAAGGGACCACGTGCTTGCCAATAAATTAAGATGCGCCTAGATAACTGTCTCTGATTTATTTATTGAGTGAAATTTATATTACTCCAACTTTATTTTTATAGTATGAGCTATATATGATAAGTAAAAATTTATATGATATAATATCGCTTGGGGAGCGAGGTGGTAGATCCGGCTGTGACAGATATAAATTGATTAATCTGTTAACAGTCTGGAATGGAACCTGTCAGATCTGCAGATCCTGCTGGGGCTCACACACTCTGCAAAGTGGGTACCCTAAATTGGTAAAAACCGAGAGGCTGTGCGTGATCTTTGACGTCACCAACCTGCTCAACATCTGTCCTAGAAGCAGTGCTCAATACACAATACACGGTCAATACCTTCAATAAACGGTAGATTAAGACATTTTATAGGTTTTCGTGTTTTTTGTGGGGGGGGGGGAGATGGAGCAAGATGGCTCAGTTATGGGTAGAGATAAATTATTTATCCAGTTTACAAAATCTGGAGAACCTCTCTTATTAATTGGAAAAGTGATCTGGCGGTAGAACGTATTGTTACGGGCTAATGGCTATTAAAAATTAATTAAACAATTCCTTAATTAAAGATACTAATATTTATTTACAAAAGTGATAAAAGAATACAATTAAACTATTAACAATTACTAACAAAGAAACTAAACAAAGAAATTACTAACAATGTGATTATTAACTGAAATAAATTTACAATAACAATATTTTAGATATTTATAATCTAGGCCTAACTTCTATTTAATTATTACAATAATATAAGATATTATTATTACTAAATAGCTTAATTATTTACATAAGCTTGTACAAAGCATATAAAATTACAACTGCTACTTAACTAATTAATTACTACTAATTAACACTTACAGTTCACTAATTAAAGTCCACCGACCGTAAGAATCTCTGAATATAACAAACTGTCACACAATTACACTCACAAACTGTCACTGACTTATTACACTGGCTTATCACTGTTTCCGATGTTAACCGTACCGTGTGCTTTAACACTCTCTGACTCTACTCGCGTTGAGATGCTGTTTATATACAGAATGCCAGATCTAGAACATACCCGAAGGATCGCGAAGTTTCGCGAAAAGGCCTCTTTCATCTCTGCCGACAAGGGGGCTTTGTTCTCTTCCAGGAATCGCCGATTCCCGCGCCCATAACAGTATTATAAGAGAAATCACCTTTCTGCACAACCTTTGGCTTAGGTCCCTATCTATCATCTCTCTCCAAAGGTCTCTACTATGTACTTTATTCTTAGACTAAGTCCCTTTAGAATAACTGACATGAACAGAACATAACATGATATAATATTATATAGGTATTTACAAAAGTTTCAAAAAAAGTAAAGAAAAAGTACAGTCCGTGACAAAATACTAAGAAACTAAAGTGGATATATAAATAGCACGAATAAAAATATCATTTGTAAGGAAGTTACAAGAAATAATACTAAACAGTAAAAGCCATTATTTACTAATGATCCATACACAAGATCATAGGCGGATCCGGGGGGGGGGGGAGGGGGAGGCACGGATCACATGCCCCCAGAAGGTTTTTTGTGTGTGGAGAATCCATTACAGTACATACTTATAGGCAAATCATGTGATGATAGTTGTTAAAATAACTGTCATAGCATGAGTGAAACTATTGTTTAGACATTTTAATAAACCTTTGAAACCTTTCTATTCAGCCCGTTGTGTCCCCCCCCCAGAAAAAAATCCTGGATGCGCCCTTGGATATCTATATTTTTTTTAACGTTCCTCTACATTCTCATATCCAAATCTATAACTTCACATAAATAGTCATTATACATTATAAATCCTTGTAAATATTATATAATTAATAATTATTAATGAATTAATCGATTAGAGGACGATATAAATGATATTAATAGAAGCTTGTTAGTGTAGTTCCGTTCTTTCCGGCTTCCTCAAGAACCGGTTTCTTTGCCCCAGTCCTACTTCCATCGTCTCCTTGTAACATAAGATATCGTAGCCTATGCTCTTATCGATCTTAATATACTAATCGATTTAAATTCTCGATAACGAACATCGATTTTATTTATCTTTTCGGGAGGGATGGAGCGTTTTATAGGAAAAATCACATTTGGACAACCGTCGACTTAAAAAAACTGTACAGTATCTACAGTGTTCTGAAACCTTGGTCGATCATAGAGTAACAATAATATTAAGGTTCAACAAATCCGAAGGATCGATGCCGATACGACCAATTTCTGCTTACTCACTTCCTTCTACCCAAATCCGCCAGATCGCTCTTAACGCAATCCTCCCACCTACGTCTTGGTCTACTCCTCAGAGGCTTCCCAATCTGCAGTTCTTAATAACATCTTAAGAATTCATTCATCACTAAGCCCATTAACTTTACCGGCCTATCTTCATCTCCGTGACGCTATCGCTTGAATAATATCTATCGGATGCATACTCCTAATTCCGTGTTGTATAAACTAAATTCCCCAGCGGTCTCATCCGTTTTTGGGCGGATTATACATGGTAATACCTTATTTTCGAATACCTGAAGACGTTCAACCTTCAGCGTTAGCGGCGAAGTTTCACATCCGTATAGAAGAGTTGGAAGGGCGATAATTTTGTGAATTCTGATTTTTAGATTTCGGGACAAAAGACGCGAGTTCAGTAATGTCGAAACCGAATAATATTTCCCATTTTTATTACCTCTTGAATTTCATTTTTCCAGTCACCACAGACTCTAAGTACTTAAACTTCTCCACATGTTGGGACTTATTCTCTCCTACAGCAATATCACCAACATCTCCTCCCCCTTTTCTGCTACTAACTGACTTAGCCTTATCCGTCGACATTTCTGTATTTAGCTTTAATTATTATTATTATTATTATTAAATTATTCATAAACTTATATATTCGTTATGTACGTGATGCCATTTCTATAAATTCCCTCCTCAGCCAGTTCCCGTTAATTATTATAGAAAGGTCGTTACTTATCCTTGGCATTTTAGAATTCCCTGTCAATATGCTCTCATGTTAGTGCTATAATAAATCTTGTCCTAACACGTCCCAAAACATCGATACTAGAATATAAATGGTCATAATTATGTATATGTGAGTCAGAATCATTCGTATTTTTTTTTTCTTGAAATATCTCGTATATATGGATCTGTGTTGTATCTTGTTATACATTTTCTTTTTAATATTACTACAGGGAACTTTCTATCAATATCCATTTTACAAATAATACATCTGTTTACGTAGCACAGTAGGTACTTAACGTTTTAGTAGGGGCACCCCAGTGTCATTCTTTTAGTACATATGTTTGCCCCAGCAAGTAATCCTATTAAAACATTACTATTCATTTTATATTGTTTTGAGATATTCATTATTGTGCATTAAATATAATAATGATTTTTATTTTTTATTTATTTTAGTTTTCCGCTGTTTCAGGCTACTTCAACATTTACCAGACAAAGGCTCTAAGCTCCCAATTAATTACAAAAGACTCATATACATGACAATCATTAGACCCATCTGGACTTACGGAATAGAGCTTTGGGGATCCACTACACCATCGAATTCCTCTAACTAATTTTGTAACGAACAATGTAATCCATAATGACCTTAATGTCCCACTTGTTGCTGATTTGGCCCAAAACCGATATCAATCTTTTCATGACAAATTTTATTTCCACTAAAACCCACTAGTTTCAAAGGTTGCTCTTCAATTGCTGATAATCCTCCGAAGCCCCTGAAGAGAAGATGGCCTCGTGACCTCCTAAGTTGAACTTATTATTATAGTACCGCCACTACACTACTTTCCCTACATTCGTACTAATATGTAGCAATCATTATATTTACTTGTTGTATTATTGCAATACAGTTGTAAATTTCATTAAATAAATTATTTTAGTTTTATTTTATAGATAAATATGATTAATAGAAAAACAATAAGAAACAATAAATCAGCAATAATCAAACCTCAGTAAGCAAGAAGAAAGATAGAACAAATCAGCTGTTAGAAATGTAGCTGTTACAAAATGTAACTGCTCGCGCATGCGAAGAAGTAGGCAAAAATAATCAGGGCTGCGTTAAGACACAAGTACCTAGGGATCTTTAACGAGTAACTCATAACGTAGAGGCTCGAGACCCCCGTTTAACGTCCCTTCCGAAGGACGGCATAACCAAGGATTTTTTACTACTCCCTTTAAAAATCCTAGTTTATGCTAAATAGAAGGTTTTTTTTAGTAGGTTAGGCCCAAAAAAAGTGTTACATTTATTTAATGGAAATAAGTAAAAATGTTCGTGCTTCTCGTACACTGAGGACTGAATTCTTAAAAATAAGACTATTTTAAACATCGATATCTTGCTAAATATAGATCTTATTCTGTCTCGAATAGCGAGATATTTGCGTTGACTCCGTCAGACCGGTGGGTTGCGCAATCCTATGCTGTTATCAATCGCTACTGAGAATCATCTAGTGTAATGCGAGTCGACCTTCTTCACTCCTGTCATCATTTCCACTCACATTTTCTTTCATAATCGAGAAACACAGCCCGTAATTGTCATGTCGATGATAGCTGTTCTTGCCTGGCAGCAGTTTGTCTCGAGTTAACATCTTTTAGGGAAATTTCCCATTTGATATGATCATGAAAAAATAAAAAAGTTATTTGTAATTTAATAAAGGTTTTTAGCTGTGATAGCTATGTTTTTTATGTTTTATATTATTTTTTCGGACCTACATTTTGTTTATGTTATAAGAAGGAAAAATAAACGACATCAAAGATACACAATCTCTAAGATATCTGAGTAATTATAGAAATGTAGACGAACCGTATCATTGAGATATCGATGCCTGTGATAGTCACGTGGTCGCTTCTACAGTTGTCAACATTTTGCTGAATTTCACTTTTATACAAGGTTCATTTGCCTACATGCGCATAATGTGTAGGAAAGGAAACATTTATAAGACTGGTGGACATTATTTGTGTGATATATAATGGCAAGAATGTTCAGGCAAATAGAGAAACTGCTGAAATAACACATTTAACACATAGGGTCACGAGGCCATCTTCTTTTCAGACGCCTGGGAGGATTACAGGAAGCCGAAGAAGCTAGGTTTTAAACTAGTGGAAATAAAGTTTGTCCTGAAAGGATTGATTTCGAGTTCGGACTGATATTTTATTCGTAACAAAGGAGCATTGAGGATTTTACGAAGGATTTGGATTGTAAGATTGGATACAAGAGGAATTCGATGGCTTAGTAGGGCCCCAAAGCTGAGGTCTGTTTTTCTTACTAATTGTTTGAATTTGACTTGATTGAATTTGAACAATGACGGAATAAATAATAATACCCTATAATATTTAATATTATTTATACGGAAAAAAAACTACCACTGCAACCCATGAAGGAAGGATCTTGGGTTCAGTACGGGATTGAGACTGTGCTGTTGCTTTGTGGAATAGTGGACTATTTCTATATAATTTTTAATAAAATTTTAAATATATATATTTAATTGTTTCGAGTTGTTTTTTTTTTGTTTTTTTTATAAAAATGCTTATGTGGAAAATTTAGATATAAGAAACTATTTGTAGGTTTAAAGTAATGTATGATTATTGGAATATGCATACAATTTTTTAAATGATTGATAATGATATATGTGTCGAAACGTTTTTAAAGAATAAACACTTTAAGAATACTGGATGACTGGATGATGGTTTTTTCTCCCAAAATGTAAAAAATAAAAAGAATTATAGTCCAGTTTACATTTAAAAATTGCTATTATATTGATAAGATATGATTATAACAATGTAGCAAGTAAAAGATATAATTTTTGTTTACCGAAATGGGATAATGCCTAAAACTAAGTGTAATGCATAATTATTAAAAAAACAATAAATGTGCATGTGGATAGTTATATCATTTTAATATTATAGTATTTATAAAATATTGAAGAAGAAAATTGTTTTATGTAGGGAGAATAGTTTATTGGTAAGCCAACGTTTCCACCAACATTGCAGGCCTCCTTCAGGGCTAGTACCAACCTAAGGTTTTATGTTCAAACTTGTGTCAACTTCCGATCCTACAGGTTTCGGATTACCCTATTTTACACTTCTGGGATTTTCAAAAAATAAAAAACACATAATTATTTATTTTCAATATAGAAGCTAAATCTAAAATTTCAAGGTCCTCGCTTTAAAAATGAGGTATTTTTATTACAAAAGTTTTTCACACTCTTAGGGGATCAATTTTCAAAAAACATTTCTTAGTGCGCGTTGGCCTTATAAAATGTACCTACTATCCAAATTTCAAGTCAGTAGCTTATTTTTTATAGAGTTTTGGCTCTGCGATAGTCCGCCAGTCAGGACAAGCTCATATATATCTTACTAATACTATAACTATGAAAGTTTGTATGTTTGTCTCTCTTTCCCGCAAAAACTACTGAACAGATTTGGATGAAACTTTACAGTAATATAGTTTATAAATCAGAATAACACATAGGCTATAGCAAGCGCGGATTTATGAGGGGGGGCACGGGGACACGTGCCCTCCTGACAGTATTTTAGGTACTGTGGAGAATATATTATAATAGTACATAATTAAAGGCAAATCAGGAACTTACTATCTATAAATTTGTAGATAGGTTCTTTGTATAGTTTAAGAAAGAAATTTGGATAATTCCACCCCAAGGGTTTCCCCTTTAATATAATAGGAGTTCAAAGGTTGTATAGAATCCGTCAGTTTTGAAGTTAGATATATGAAATTTTGGATGTGCGAGTGACTTATATTTAAAATATAAGTAAACTATTTATTTTAAATGAGCTTTCCCGAAACTTTATTTGGCAGACCTAATTCATTGCGAGCGAAGCCGCGGGCAAAAGCTAGTATAGATTAAATTAAAACTCTAAGACAGATCTACGAATGACCTTGCTTTGCCACAATCCGATTTTTTTATTCTAATCCGCAGATCGTTTGATTTTGTTTATACAGCTGTTTTTATTCTGAACAAACGACAAACAACATAAATCGTACTTCATTTAGTAGAGATCTCGAAGATACATTCATGAATAAAGAGAATGAAAATTTGCCAAGTTTGTGTTAATTAATTTTCGGTTAATTATTTATCCCTTGTTGCCAAGGCGATATGTATACAATGAAGTTGTATACGATCGCTTGGTCGGAATCTTGGCTTAATTCTCCTTTCGTTAGTTAGCCAGCGTGTGTTGGCAAATTGGACCCTTTTCACACCAGAACATGTTTTTTAGTAATTATTAACGTATAATCAGGTTGTAATTGATTACTATATGTGTAATTAAAATATAGCAAGGTTTTATGGGTTCAACTCTGAATAAGTATATCTCTCCTTTTGTTAAGATTTGACTAGCGTGTGGCAATGTTACATATACTCTTCGTATATACAAAGATAATTATAAAACGTTTGTAATTTACATCCCAGTTAACTGTATATGACCGAAATCGCTATAAATGAATGGGCTCCGAAACCCGATTAAAAATACAATAAACTATCAAAGTAGTTTAGTTTTATTTCCAATATTATAATAGCTAATATATTCCCCTTAGAAAAGTGCCAAAAAATAAAGCCTTAAATATCTAAAATACTAGAAAATAACTGACCAATCAACGTTTCACGAATCCAGGTATCATAAGGACATACACCAAAATAAAAATTCTCAAAAATAAAAATCACGAATGCACCAGTTCAGTCATAAACTGTACAATCAGACTTATTAGCCAGAGACAACAACCTCAGTCATAAGTGATTCGTTAAAAAACTCAACTCAATCAAAAAAAAATTGGCGAAAAGATATTCGAAAATAAGGTGATATGTAGAATATTTGGTCGGAAAAAGGATGAGACCAACGGAGAATATAGGAGATGACATAACGCGGAATTGCGAAACATGCACCCATTAAATATTTTTCAAGTGTTAGCGTCAGGAAGGTTAAGATGGGCCTGTAAAATGGATGGGCTTTAAACGAACGAATTCCTAAGATGTTAATAAGCGCTGTGCCGACTGGGAAGTGTCAGAGGAGTAGACCGAGGCGTAGATGGGAGGATTGCGTTAAGAGTTATCTTGGTGGTATCGGCATCGAGCCTTCGGGTTCCCAAACCTTATTATTATTATTATTATAAAAAACAACTTATTTTGATCAGGTTTTTCTTTTATCGAAATATATGAATATTTTTTTAAGTCTTTTTATTATCATTTATTCTATAAATATGACCATAAAATCGTAACCTTCTCTTTTTTATTATTATTTACATTTTAAATTATTTTAATGGCGTATAGACTGCCTTTATAAATAAATACCTTTTGATTGAGTTGAGCATCAATTACAAATTGCGGCCGATGGAAACTCTCTCGCTAATTGTGGCAACTAATTCGACAAACTGCTCAGTCTCTTTGCCCAAGATCAAAAGGCCCCTGACTTTATTACTCCTCTCAACTTCGGAAATATTTAATGTTCTACTTCCCAAGAACAAAACTCGGAAGGAATACCACAGAAGTTGTGGTCCAATATAATTGTAATTGGAGGAAGTCAGTGTAAACTTGGTTTGATTTTTAGAATATACTGTCTGGAAAATCGCCATAATTAGATGAATACATATACTAAAGCTTACTATATATATATATATATATATATATATATATATATATATATATACTATAAGCTATAATCTACACATGGCGTGTATCGTTTTATAAGGTTTATAATTTATCCGTGTGAGGACCGAAACCTTGTGAACAAACACGCCCAACTTACGTCGGCAAGGTCAAATCGCAAGTCCTTCAAGATATAATACATCTGCTTGCTTCAATAATATTAAGTAATTAATTTATTACATATTTTAATTATTATAATATAATAGAATAGCTAAGTGACATTATTTTGGGACTTGGCTCCTTCAGAATAACAACCAGGACACAGAAAATTAAACTTATATTATACATCTGGCTTCAAACTACACAATTCAAATCGTAAGGTATTTACAAATTTGTCAAAGAAGTATAATAAATATTTAAATTTTAATTAAATTAAAAAAATGTAAATTTTGTAACAAAATGTAAAGCAACTAAAAGACTAAATAAATAAATTAACAGCGGGTAAGGCTTTAAAAAAGTCATTATAGATTATAATATACTATACAATGATAATATTTTATCACTGTTGCTTAGCAACGTACCGAGGAAATTTTTTTTTAGTATTTTTTATCAATTCCTGACTATGCTAATAGTCTTAATCTCTAATAACAACTTATCTCTCTATAAAGTGGATACCTAATATAAGAGGGAAAATCTGGTGGTTGAGTGTGATCTAGGACAAATCACTTCTCTGCACAACACTATAGTCTCTACCATGTGCTGAACCCAGGTCCCGTTCACGGGTTGTAGTGGTATAGTTATTAGCCAGTAGCAGTACCCAGGGACTGTTTTTTATAATCTGAACTCTTACTATACCTGACTAATCGAAATTGAAAAATAGAAAAAAAAATATCAGCAAAGTTCGTCAAATTGTTTATCAGACATTTTATTTATCAACTATCTATATATATAGGGAAACACCCTAATCTATATATACACGTTTTAAGATACCTATAACAAATATGTACAAAGATTTAGCTTCGAAGGCCAGTTATGCAATCATATCCCTATACACGCCTACCTTCATTGCATTGCAATCAATACTCCCGACTTAAAATGATCCGTTGGGTTTTTTTTTTATCTGTTGAGTGTTGGTAACAAGAGGCAGATGACAACAATAATATTTTTAAATAATACGATTATGAAATCGAAGTTAAATAAAAATGAATTAGCCACTATAAAATCCGCTGTATACATATGATATGATATATATATATGCGCCCTATGCCCTTGTTCAAATAGTAGCCTCTATCTCATTAGCCTATAATGTCCTCATGTTGTTACACCTTATAGGAATGGTTTAATTACTGAGCTAGGTAGTGTCAGAGAACATTTATTGCAGTTATAAAATGGGACCTTTGATTAGGAAAGAAATATTAAAGTTTTTATTAGTGTGCGTAAAACCCTTCAACAGAGGACAACCCTTTGTTATCCAGACTGTCCAAATGAAACCCTTCTTCTAAATTACTGAGGAATCGTAAAACGCTTATGACTAGCTCTCAACAACTCTCTCTTCAGGTAACCTAGCTAAATACTAGCTGGAAAATATAATAAAATACTGTAATGTAGTTTATAATTTTGGGTTTTTCTGTTTAATTTAACAAAAAAAAAAGTTTTTGCTTAATATGCTCCAACAAAAAAATATTAATTTATTTGAAAAAAAAGATATGACCAGGAGCGGGACTCGAACCTGGGTCTCCCACCTCTCCGTGGTGGTGCCTTAACCATCTCGGCCATCCAGGTTCGCATCTCTGTCAGTCATATCCCTTCTTTCCACTGATCCTATATCTCCGTGTTCTCGCAATTGGCGATGTATACACGGGGAGAATGTTAATTGAACATTAGTTTATATTTGGATCTAGTTGACTTTAAGTCATTAATATTATTATAATTTATTTTATTGTTATATGATATAATTTTGCTTTTGAATCTTTATGCAAAATCTGATGCTAGGATGATCTGTGCACTTGCGCGCTTTCGAACTGAGAGGTTAGGATCGTCATGACTGGATTAACACTAACCACGTTTGTTACCTTTCTTGACCTTGGCCGCCGTGATTTAGGTTTTTCCAATGTTGAACCAGTCTCTTCAAACTTTTCTAACCATTTTTTAATCAGAGGAATGCTTTGTGCATCATTTAAGGGGCGAAAACCTCGAATACTGCAGAATCCTCTACGTGCTACGGTCGCCGAATCACAGTTTTTCTAAAACTCTGGCACGCACAACGCACGATCCGCACACGAGGAACGATCCATAGCGACTGAATTCCCAAGAGCTAGGCTACCGATTGACATACTCCCACCCCCTTCAGATTCTGTGGCGTTCACGTAGAGACCTAAACAAATAGAAACTTTATTTTGAGACCCCCTGTACTTATAAAATAGTTATTTACAACTGTAATAATATTACAACAAGTAAATTCGCTAATATGAACAAATGACATGAAAAAAACACTTGTGGAGAAACTAACCTAACGCCTCGGAGGGTTATCTGGAATAGTATGGGAAGCAAGTTGAGAGACTAACGGATTCAAGGATGTATGGAGCTTGTCATGGAAGGATAGGTATCTAGTTTGGTCCAAATCAGCAACATATGGGGTATTAAGATCATGATGGATGAGTTTGTGACATAATAAGTAGCATTGAAGGTTTTACGAAGGATTTTGGATTGCAAGGATTGGATACGAGATGAATTGGATGGTTTAGTAGAGCCCCAAAGCTCAACTCCGTATGTCCAAATAGGTCCGATAACTGTCATTTAAATTAGTCTTTTGTAATTAATTGGGAGCTTAGAGCGTTTGTCCAGTAAATGTTGAAATAGGCGAAAACGTCGAGCAGTTTCTTGTTTTTTCAGTCTTGTATGACAAACTAATTTGAATACAGATTTAAGACTGCTTACACATATAATGAGACTAAGTTTAAATACACAAGTAGATGTCTATATAAGTTGTACAAGACTTAATAACAACATATTTTGTCAGTTATTGTAATTAAAACGTATTTATTTACCTTGCCTGTATCAACGTTATATTTCTGCAGCCGCGTTGAATAAGTTCTCAAGTGGAATTTTGTCCAGAGTGAGTTATTCGGTGTCATTCTCGTATTGTTTAGATTGAAATGGATTTGTAATATAAGCAATAATTCTTTGTCAAGCCAAAGCCTGACTTAGCCAATTATTCACTGCCAGAATAATACCATATCGCTTCCCGAAGTACAAGAAACTCGTCTTATGCAGTAAATTCGACTTAACTACCTATTCACTGGGGCTAAAGATATATCTAGTGTTAATCTTGTAATCAGGTCAGTTTTGTAATGAATATTTCGTCTGTTTCCATTAACCTTTTTACATACAAATAAAACCTAATTTTGACATACTCGAAAATTCAGAAGGCCACCACTTGAATAAACAATGGTATGAATATTTTAAACAAAATAGAATCGACACGCGAATGAAATAATTGAATTATTTAATTATGAACGTCATCCACCGGAGACTTTGCTGACGTCTCGGATACGTCATAGTCTACATTGGCACATGATCTAAATGACGTTTCCCCGACGTCATTGTATGCCAACGTGTTGAAAATATGTTTTCTATATGTTACGGTATGGCTAAAAAGAACCATACCTACACCACTACAATACTTGGGCTCATTATGTAGTAGAGACCTTACTGTTTCTTGGACAATGGTTGTGCACCTCATTGGACACGGACTTTACGAAATTTATAGAGACTGGGTGAGCCTCAGGAGGATTCAGGTCCCAAAGGACATATTCCTGGCTGTGAACAGATTAAATAAAATCTGAGGCAATCAGATTCGAACCCGAAACCTTCTTCACGGCAACGCAGCGTATATTTTTTATTATTTATTATGTATTTTTTTACTGGACCTTAAAAAATATAAACTGTCGAATGATTTGGGTAAAGGTCTAAAGGGATAAAGGTCTTTTATTATTGATGCTACCTAGATCCTTTACAGCTATAAAGGAGTCTCTTGTTGAGTAGATTACTGTTGTTGGTCGGTCATTTACATTCTGTTGTTATTCAGCGGGGTTTTGACCCTGAAGGCACTAGACCTTCGTGTCCACCTGCGTAGGAGATCCTTACAGACTGGATCATATTTCTCAACTGACTCTTTGTATTTGGTTATTCGAAAAACTATACAAATTTATCCAGTCCAAATAGTTAAATCAAACTCTATCTGATTGCCTTCGTCTTAACAATTCCATCCAGGAAAAAATATCAATCTTAAGAATTAGGAAAAAAACTGTACCACTACAACCCGTGAAGAGTCTGGGGGCTCAGTACATGGTAGAGACTATTGTTTTTTGTGGACAACGATTGTGAGGGTGATTTATCCTACATCACGCTCCACCGCCAGATTTCCCCCTTATTTTGGGTACCAATTTTTTAGAGGTTGGGTGAGCCCCAGGAGGATCCTAGATCTCCAAAGGATCTATCTCCGGTCACTAATAGATTAAATAAAAGTCTGCCAGCGAACGGGATTTGAACCAAGGGCCTTCGGGCATGGCAACTCAGTGCTCTACCACTGTGTCACTCGCTACTATTCTAACTACTATAACAACCTAATATTCCCAAGTTCGTAAACCTGATATGGCCTTAGAATTTTCTTAAGGAGTACAAAATCCTTGGTTATGGCGTACTTCGGATGAGACGTAAAATAAAACTGCTGGTCCTGTGAGCTGTCAGGTACTCTTTAAGATCCGTTTTCTAATTATACATGAAGAAAAAAATTAAGACTCACACTGTAGCATCGTCCGAATAACAATAGCAGCAGACGTTACATGAATAAACGACAAATAATAACGTCATTGCTATAAAAATTATTTTTGTGAACGTAGCTATAAAATTAATTTTATTAGTAATAATAAAATAATATTATTATAATGGAAGTATTCCATAAGGTTCCTGACGTAATAGTTGAGACCTTATTTCTATTTTATGATCTTGAATCTCTAGTAACTAGATTTTATTGGTCGTAAATATCAGATGAAAGATAATAGATGTTTTTATCGTTCCAGAAAGCAATTCTTACGTTTTATTTCTAATAACTTTTAAATTTGATTTCAATCCTATCTTCATTTGACAAGTCCTATAACTAGAAGATCAAAGTTTATTATTCATTATCCATCAGAATTGAAAATTGGGGCGTTTTAAGAATATCGGTATTTTGCAAGGCTGTATGTACAAAAATTTCTATATTTTTACGAAATATCAAAGATTTATTTCATTATATATTTTAATTGAAGATATGGCTAGGTTTGAAACTAGTGGGTTTGAGTGAAAAGTGAAGTTTGTCATGAAACGATTTATATCTTGTTCGGGACAAATCTGTAACAAATGGGACATTAAGGTCATTATGGGTGACTTTTTCGATGGCTTAGTAGAGCACCAAAGCTCTACTCCGTAAGTCGAGATGGGTCTTCTGATTGTCGTGTACATGAGACTTTTGTAATTGGAAGCTTAGAGGGTTTGTCTAGTAAGTATTGCAGTAGGCTGAAACGGCGTGCTGTTTCTTGTCGTTACAGACTAGAATGAGGATTCCAAGTTAACCATTTTTCGAGGTGTATTCCTAAGTACCGGACCTGTTCTACAGGAATCAGTGGGATGTTATTAAACGATACAGGAGGACAAGAAGTCATTGGTTTATGACGGAGGGTGCAGGTGAATTTATATTAATTTCCAGTTTTGACACCTTTTTACAAGGTCAACGTTTTGGGATGCTATCACTGGATTAGTGTTGACTGATACAGATATGTGTCATCCGCATACGTGGCAAGGATAGTAGGATAGTATTGGGGTGGGTTGGGATGTCAGCTGTATAAACTGTGCAGAGAATTGGGCCGAGGATACTGCCTTGAGGAACGCCAACAGATTGAGGAAAGAGGTATGAATAGACAATATTATGGAGAATGGAGATAGTTGGGAGGTGCAGTCAAGAAAACACCAAATAAGTACTTTGTTATATATCTATCATTATTATACTTTTCTTCACTGTATGTGTTATTATATTCTTGGTACTGTAATGTTTTTTTTTATATTTTTAGTTTTGTTTGTTTTTTCTCTCATAGCCCTGAATATGACCTTCAAAGTAGGTCGAAACGTTGGCACAAATATAAATAAGTCATGACTTATTTGGTTTTTTCTTGACCGCACCCCAACTATCTCCATTCTCTATTATTCATCCAGTCAACTATTTTCCTCTCCAGACAATTTTGTGGTTTACTTTAAATTACCTCTTAGTGAGATAGGATTGCATCATGAGAAAGTATGCAGAAGGCAGGAATCTACAGTGTATTTTCTTAATTAATATTTATTTATCCTCTGCCAATAAGAGTAATTATATGAAGATAGATTAGAGTACAAGAATGTCGGTTCACCAATGTCATGCTAGTGTATTTTAGTTACAGTTGAGGACTGGGCTATGAGAATACCAACTTAATCGTTAGGTTAGAGCTAGAAACATTACATCCAGTCTAGTCGGGCCTTGCAGCCTTGATGCTACAGTCAAATTACGCACCCTTAATGCGACACATACCAGCAACGCTAACTCGAACTCTTAAGTAGATTATTCGTAACTCGTCATTTGTGCGTTAATTAACTGTCTCGATTAGCTGGCCGTATTGCCGAGTGGATTGACTCAATTAATGATAAAAACAGTTCATTAAAACTAATTGAAAACACTCTTATTTCGTTATGATGATGCTCCTAAATAATCTGATAGCGAAAAACTGAATTCTTCGGGGTATATAATTTCTTTTTAAATACCTCCACTATCTCGATTGACTGACAAACGCTTTCTTTACCACATCTGTTTATTATTATGAACCGTTTAATATTATTGTTATGCTGATGATTCGATACTATTAGGTAAGAAATGTGAAAACAGTTTATTTAAATACCATCATCATCGCTAACTACAGAAAGGCAACTAGTCCAACAATTGAGATGTTTTATTTCGGTATTTGGATGACCAGAGACTGAAGGCATCATATTCTTCAAAGACGACACTTGTTATGTTATAGATTTTGACCGAGTTATGTAACCTTGCTGACATATATATATCCGCCTTCAGCGGACTCAGCCCATTGTAACGCCTTAAAATACCGAAAGGTAACAGAAGGCTTTTGGTTTATTTAGGAGCATTTTCAGGAATTTCTGTAGATTTGTATTAGGATATCTGTAAATACAATTTTTGGAGGATGAGAAAAAAAATCAATAACTATTACAAGCTATGAAGGGTATTTGGATCACTACTTGACTACTGTTTCATGCTCAACGGTTTTGGAGAGATGTGACATGTTCGAGATCACGCTTAACCCTCAGGTATCCCCCCCCCCAATTAAGAGTACCCGCTTCATTGAGGCTAGATGAGCACAAGGTCTGAGAACCCGATCCTACAGATCCATAGGTGTTAACAGAATTAATAAATTGTCTGCCTCAGCCGCTCTTGAACTAGGAATTTACAGTTCAGTTACTCAATAAAAATGAATCTTTAAAAAGTGTTAAAGGAAATAATTTTGGAGATAAACAGTTTGAATTAAACTTTCATTTTATTCTTACATTTACAACTGTAAGCCGAAGATTATTTTAGACAGGTTTCTTGGCAGCTGGCACAGGTGAATGAAGGCACCTGGTGCTGTAATAGAATCTCCTCGCTTGGCAGGTATTTATAATTTCTGACTTCCAGGTCGACCTTTGCTAAATGTCATTCATCGGATAATGTTATATCTAATTATAATTACAACATGTTATATGATTAGCTATATGTGCTATGTTATAGCTAATGTGTTATAAGATTAGTGACTTATCAGAACGATTTAGATCATCCTTAACGCCATCCTCAAACATATGCCTCGGTACTTCTCGGAATATTGCTAATTGGCTCACCAATTTTATATAAACTTTAGACAAAATAGTTTATCTAAAGCAGAAGTTTAAAGTGACCATACATATTTTATGACAGACTAAACAGAAGTCTAGTCCAGTTTTTCGAATTCCACAATTATTTTGTAGTCGACCTGTAGAATGTTTACCTTTGATTACAGAAGTAATGTTTTCCTGGTGAACTGATTATTGCGAAACCAAAGGCTCGATTCCGATTCGACCAATCACTACTTGCAAACTTCCAGTTATGGATTATCACCCTAACTCTAACCTGTTAGATCACCGTCAGCATTATCCTTACAACTAAGCCTCAAGGTTATCAGCTCTGCACTTACTGATTTTTTATGGTTTCATAAGTTACAGAATAGAACATTAGAGATTAAATAGTTTATCTCAAGCAGAAGTTTAAAGTTAGTATACATATTACATGATAGAATTATTTTGTCCTCTTGCGAATTCTCCAATCTAAATTGTAGTCGATCTCTATTTGTGGATTACGGACCATAAATCAGTGAACTGATCATAAAATTATCGTTTGAGGAACAAACTTATCTATAACAGTATAATAAAACCTATTTGGACATATGGAGCAGAACTTTGGGGTTCAGCAAAAAAAGTTCACATACACTAGATACAAACAGCCCAAAATTCTCAGAAAAATTATTGATGCACCATGGTATATTTCGAATCACACTATACACAACGACATGAACATTCCCTCTATAAAATCATATATTCATAACAAATACATAACATTCCACTCATCGACACAATATCACACAAACCCGCTCGTTCTTCCGCTTTCCTACTCCCTGTTACCTGGACTTGGTAAAGAAGATTAAAAAGACATTGGCCTTGAGACTTGCTCTACTATTGATATTTTTTTTCTTTTTTGTATTCCAAAACTCGATGATCATGTAGAAAAGCGAAGAGAAAGACACTTCCATCAAATTTGCTGGATGCGCAATTGCGTAGGTGCAAATGAAAATTAAATAATAAATAAATAAAATTATCGAACTATAGGGTTCGATGTCGATACCAAAGATGCCAACTTCCATCCACGAATTATCACCAAAACTCTTATCAGTAAGATCACTTTTAGCAAACCCACAGTTGCTATAAGGGAGCCATCATTGGTTATTATTCATATTAATAGAGTAACTCTACCCTTGGAAAAGCCGGATAATGGAAATAGAATGAATAATATTAAGGTTTAGTGGATCCAAAGGCTCGATACCGACAACACCAAGCGCTGCTTGCAAACTTTCATCTTCTTATTAAGGCCACCCTTAACATAATCCTCCCAACTACGTCTTGGTCTTCCCCTTGGACGTTTGTCATTCGGTCCAGTACCTAAGCAGCACCTCAATTATATTGTCCGGGTGCGTATACATCAATTCCGTCATGTGTAACCTCCTATATTCAGCACTGGACTCATCTTTTTTAGGACCAAATATTTTATGCAATAACTTAAATATTAATTAATTAAATATTTATGAATACCTTAAAACATCGTTTGTCATTGATAGTGGCAACGTTCCATATTCATATCCATATAGTTGGAAGGCTTATAGTTTTATAAACTCAAATTTTTAAAACTCAAGAATCACAGGCACTAGCCTAGTAAATAAGAAACCGAAAAATTACCAAACTTAAGGTCTGAATTCTATATAATGCGTTGTTAATCCATCAAAATAAATGACCATATTTCACATCCCTGTAGAGTATGATAGCAATCAATAGGTACATAGGTAAATCTGTTCAATACTAAATTGCTATGACTTTATTATGATTTGTTTGAGACATGGGTCTACCACATTCTTCGCATTTTATTGATCGACCAAATAACTAAGATAGAAGTGCTAATTCGGGTCGGAAAAGATCTTTAAATTCCATATTCTGTCAAAAAGCGGAAACTAGAATGCCTTGGCAACATCCTGCAGAATGATGAAACCGTCTGCTGCAGCTGATAATGCAAGGAAAGATTGATAGTAAGAAGGGGCCAGAAGGGGGAGACACTCCTGGCTGCATAATTTAAGGCAATTGTGTGGTTCCACAAAGGTCCAATTATTTAGAAGTGGATCAAATAAAAGTAAGATGATCATATTAATAACCAACGTCCGAAGCTGATAAAGCACGGGAAGAAGAAAGAAGATGGTCTGATTGAGATGAAGATTGCATTATTAAATTAATGGGGAACGATTGTAAGAACATCATAATAAGGCTTAGCGAACCCGAAGGCTCGATGCCGATATCACCAATCTCTGTTTACATATTTCCGTCCACTTATCAACCCAAATCCAAATCCGCCATATCACTCTTTATATTCCCACCTACGCCTCGGCCTGACCTCAGACGCTTCCCAGTCGGAAGCGCAACTTTTTAGGAATTCGTTTGTTGCAAGTCCGTATTAATCTTTTTGACGCCATCATTTGAATAATATTAACCGGGTGTATGATTCGCAATACTCGATATGCAATCTCCTAAATTCCACGATTATTATATACAACACTTTATTTTCGAATACCTTAAGAAGTTTGTCATCCTTCAGCCTTAGCGGCCACGTTTCACATCCATAAAGAAGTTTTGGAAGTGTGAAGGTTTTATAAATTCCGATTTTTAGATTTCGGGGCAAAATAATTGTAAGAACATCAATAAAATAAAAAAGGCATTTTTATCATTACACTATATATAATATTACATTGTAAGAAATGAAACGGTCCATTTATAAAGCCTTCATTCCATGCATTAGAATGAGGGAGCCGCAAAAACACTTAACGTTTGGAGTGATTGGGTTTGGTTTGTCGACGTGGCTCCGTTCCAACTCGCCCAATATTCTTGATCCTGTACTCGATATATTTCAGGATTTTTATATTTCCTCTCAAAAAGGTCTTTGACCTTATGTTTGAGTTGGATATATAACTTTTTTTTTGTAAATATTTATGTCGCATAAATTTAATGTACGTCATCTGGGGCTATAATTGGACAAAAGACTTGCGTAGAACATACATACAAAATTAATAAGGCTGGATTACACATCTTCACTTGACTTACAAAACAAACGACTAGTCTACCGTAATATATGGTATTATATATATGTGGTATTATATATATTATTATGCTACATATGGAGCAGAACTTTGAGATTTAGCAAAACACGTCCATATACTCAAGATGCTACTGGCATAATGGAGTGGAGTGGCTCATCGGTAGAGCGTACCCAAAATTGGGGAAAATCTGGCGATTGAGCATGATTTAGGATAAATCAATTGCACAGCCGATGTCCAAAAAATAGTACAAAGTCTCTACTATGTACTAAACCCAAGATCTTTCTGGGTTGTAGTGGTACAGATAAAAAAAAAAGTGAAACTTATCATTAAAATGTAATTAATAATTATTGTTCATAATTGTGGTATATTATCTGAAGGGTGGAGTAAAAATCGGGTCAGAATGTTAGTTGGCCGAAGAGACTGAAATAGCCCAGTTCGTTGACGTCAGCCTGAAATAGATGAGGCTAAGGGATTAGCGCTTATCCCACTGCAAATCATTATCTCTTACTCTATTTTTTAATTATATTTTAAAATAAATTTTATTAACGGAATTATAATCTTATGGAACACATAACCATTAATAAATAACTAAAAAATAATTATATCTGAAGGATAATTTATAAATTCCTTAGAGGGCACTCCAGTCCAATCCTCAGACCAAACCACTTCACTTTTTCAAATAATAAAACTGTTCTTATAAGTGTACAATAGTAGGTAATTAATGTTTTAGTAGAGGTACCCATATATTAAAAAAAAAGTCCTAATAATTAAAATCCTTTGGGATCTCGGACCCTCCTAAGGTTCATCCAGCCTCTATAAAGAGGGTACCCAAAATGACGGGGGAAATCTGGCGGTTGAGCGTGACCTGGTATAAATCACTACTCTGCACAACCTTTTCCAAGAAACATACAGTCTCTACCATGTATTGAACCCCGAACCCTTCACGGATTGCAGTGGTATAGGATTTTTGTTCAGTTTTTCCATCATATTATATCTAGTTTAAACTGTGGGGTGCTTTAATTTTTTATACTTAGATTTAGCTATCTAATGTCTCTAAGGAGGAGCGGTGTGGCTCAGTGGTAGAATGCTGAGTTTCCATGCCGAAAGTCCTGGGTTCAAATCTCGTTGGCTGCCAGACTAATATTTAATTTGTTAGCAGCTGGAGATAGATCCTATGGGAGATTTAGGACCCTCCTGGGGTCCACCCAGCCTCTGTAAAATGGAAATATCTGTCGGTTGAGCGTGATCTTGGACAAATCACTTTCATTAACGTTGTCCTAGAAACAGTACAATCTCCACCATGTACCGAACTCCACACCATTCACGGGTTGTAGTGTTACATGTTAGGTTAAAATATCAAAGAGGTCTCAGTTCTTCCCTTAGATCTTGGAGGCGACGTCAGGGGTTAAAATAAGGAATTGAGTAGTTATCCATGCTTCCATAAAGCTTTTTCTGCAGCTCAGTCGGAGATGTACGATTACTTTATATTTAATTATTATTGCTTGTCATGTACGCAGTAATTCTACCATCATAAAGCTGTAATGTTTTATTTAAGGCTTGTTTAGCGGAAGCCAGTCCAGAGAGGTAATTACTGAAAAGTAATCAATCAATACCCGACCTCTACCTGGCGTTGCGAGATTACAACTGATAATGCAACATCCTGTCTTGTCAAACATCGTAAACACTGTCTATTATTAGAAGTATATGGAATATTTGTGTTCATAAACATAAGTGTCGTGGGTTCCTCTGTAAGATATACTGTCTTATGAAGTGTTGTGAAACACTTCTCAAAAGCAAACACAAATGTTTTCCTAATCCGAAATTTAATAAAGCAGAGGATTGTTAGTTTGTTTGCTTATATATTTAACGTCCCTTACTGGGGACAGTGGGAGTCCTTATTTTTGCCTATCCAGGGATAATTTAGGCTCGGAATCGCTATTTTACGTCTCATCAGAAGAAAAGAAGGCATACTCAAGTATTTTATACTCCCTTTGAAAAATCCTAGGCCACCTTCCGGTCTATGAACACGCGACATTGGGCATCGTAGATTGTCATGCTAGCCACTACACCAGAGGTGATCCATCCTTTGCAAGTAATGTTTAATGACATATTTTCCTATTTACAACACAGATCTACACTTCTTCGTCTTAATATCAAAACTTATTTTAGATTTTAATTTCATCCAAAAATTTGAGGTCGTTAAACTATAATAGTTGATTCGTGAAATATCGCGTGAGTTCTCTTAACATCGATAAATGCATTATCGAATTTATAATCGATTCTGACTGCAATGCTTATTCATCTAGATGATTTCAGAGAGCATTACTCCTTCATAACGTCATCGCTGTTTGCGTCCGTCGATGAAATAAAGTTTTTTAACTTAAAATAGTTATGGAGTTTTAATAGCATTATTCATTCATGAAGATGACAATGATTTTTACAGGATTTTTTTTTTATGTTTTCCTTTAAAATTAATTCAAATACACTAACCAAATCAGTCTAATATAAAATTATTAATGCTTCTTACGCTATGTATAAGGACTTGCATTTTTTTCTCAGTATGCCCATAGTTATTTAAATATTTACTGACTGGGTTAGTTCAGTACATAGGGTGTTGGTTTACTGAGCTACAGGTCTCTGGATAGATAAATTACTAATTTTGATTATAAAAATGAACCGACTCTGTTTAATGTGGAGACCTTCCTGTGGCTCAACCAGCCTTTTTATAAAGTGTATATCCTTAAGTGGGCAATATCCTAGCGAACGTGGTCAAGTCATATCCCTGCTCAAACGTTGGCTTAGAAAAAGTACAGTCTCAACCGTGTATTGAATCAAATATTTTTCATGGTTGTGGTAGTAAATTTAACCACTACAAACCTGTGTACTATGAGTATTGGGTTCAGTATATGATATAGACTTTGCTGTTTTCAAGTCAAGAGTTGAACAAGGATGATGTGATTTGGTAGAGACTCCATTAAACAGTAAGAAAGGTACCCACTGTTTAGGCTGGTTGAGCTCCAGGAGGATCTATAGATCCCATACAGTCAATTCGCCCCTTTTAATAGAATAAATAATTTATCTGCCGGAGCCAGATTCGAACCCGGAACCTCACAGCTTAGCAACTCAGCTCTCTACGCATCCCACTCCTATTGTAGTGAATAAGCTATAAGATCTAATATTTTGCGTATTTTATTATTCAGGATTCTGCTAATAATGAGTTATTATGTGTATAATATTTTAATAATTATATGAATATTGACAGGAGAGAGACCATTCCCATGCCAGTGGACGGACTGCGGGAAGAGGTTCGCCCGATCAGACGAACTCGCGAGGCATTGGAGGACACACACTGGAGAGAAGAACTTCATTTGCCCGGTCTGCAACAAGAAGTTCATGAGGAGTGATCACCTAAGGTAAAAAGATATTGTCTTTCAATTAATTATCAATAATATTAGGTGTTAAATAGGAAAATAGTTGATTGGAAAATCTAATGAAGGATGGAAGTAGTTGGGGGGTGCACTCATAAATTAACACCAAATAAGTGAAGACTTATTTTTTAATAGTGCCGATGTTTCGACCTACTCTGTAGGTCATCTTCTGGGCTATGAGAGAAAAACAAACAAAACAAAAATAACTATAAAAAAATATTACACATATAAACATATAGAGAAATATCAATAAAATAGACCCAAAAACTCAAGCAGAAACACTAATACACTCCCCGTCAAAAGTATCGCAACACTTTGAAATATTTGAATTTTACAAAAACTTCTGTCTTTTCATAGTAAAGAAAGGTTTTGAAGTCTGTATTAAGCATTTTTAAACTGGACATAAACAAGTTTTATTAAAATAAATTACAATATCTCTTCCAATAAACAAAAAAGTTAGAAAACTTACTTTCTAAACTTTTAATTTCTGACAATTTTATCTTTTAAATCACAATTTAAATTTTTAATTTACATTTAATAAGACGTGTTGCCCCCTCTGGCTTGAATGACTGCTTCCACTCGTCTTGGCATACTTGTAAAAAGGTTTTTAAGAAAATCTTGGGGTATATTGTCCCACTCCTCCAATACAGCTGTCTTTAGCATTTCAAGTGTAGTGGGAAGTGAATCTCGTGACCGAACCTTTCTTTTGAGATAATCCCAAACGTGTTCGATTGGGTTAAGGTCAGGGCTTCTTGCTGGCCAATCAATGGTATGGATATTTGTGGTGTTCAGGTACTCAGAAACACATCTTGCCTTGTGAGGGCGGGCATTATCATGCATGAGCAACGATTCAGAGTCTATGAACGGCATAAAAGGCACTACATGATCTTGAAGAATCATTTCTACATACCTCAAAGCATTCAAGGACCCTCCTTGAATTGGCACTAACTCGGTACGTGCCTCCCAAGATATGCCGCCCCAGAACATGATAGACCCCCCTCCGAATGGCTCAGTTTCTAACATGCAGCACTCACTATACCGTTCTCCAGGCCTTCTCCAAACTCTTTTACGGCCATCTGGTATATTAAGGGCCACTCTCGTCTCATCAGTAAATAAAACTGTTTTCCATTCCTCCACAGTCCAAGATTGGTGTTGTCTTGCAAATCTCAATCTCTTTACGCGGTGTTCTGTGGTGAGAAGAGGACCTTTCACTGGCATTCTTGAGCTGAGGTTTGACTCTCTCAGTCTTCTACTGACCGTTGAATCTGAGATTGATATCCCTCGAACACCAGCGATCAAGTTTTTAATGGAAGAAGCTGTAGAATCACGCTTCCGAAGAGCTTGCATTTTAATGAAGCGGTCATCTATGGGATTAGTAATCCTGGGACGCCCTGACGTAGGTCGCCTCGAATGACTACCAGTCTCCCTGTACCTTCTTATGGCCCTTGAAACGGAAGAATAGTGAATCCCAAGGCGATTAGCGATGTAACGCAATGATTTGCCTTCTTCAGAGAGAATGATGATTCTGACCGAATCATCGCGGCTTAAACGATTCATTGTGGATAAAATTAATTGTTTTAACTAGACTAAAGAGAAAACAGACTTGATACACACGAAAGATAAACATGCACTGAAAGGAAATTTTAAATGAATAATCCAAAATCCCATCGTTTGTTGGTCAACAGTGAATAAGAATGATGGGTCTAATCCCTAATGTATCTCATTTAGTAAATAATATTACTTTAAATATAAACAAAGTACGGGTTCAGGTCAAAACCAAGGAAATCTCGAGAATTATGGGTGTTGCAATACTTTTGACGGGGAGTTTATTTATTATAATGCAATTGGAAAAACCCCAATGCAAAGGCTTATGTTTCAAAATTCTCCAGTAAAACACACATCACTTCGATTATATGTATTAACCGGGATCATCCTCTGCAGGGCCGCTTGTGCCATCTTCTAAATTCACCAGTAGTCTCATCCTGTTTCTTCATAAAATAAAAAAAGGTTAAACCCTAATTAACATCAAACTAATTTTACAATTGCCAAAACTGTAGTATGTGGATAGGTTAGTTTGCAAGCTTCACTAAATTCTGTTTTCTAGTTCGTTTTGCGTTTATGCGCTCGATTTGCCTAGTTTTGCCATAAGCTGTAAGAAATGTACATAGTTTCTTTATGATTACAGAAATAGTTTTAAACGAAAATAACAACCGAAAATGGCCGTAACAGCAGGAGCGCTAATGCGTGGAGGAGTTAATTTGCCAAGCTCCAAGCTCTTGTAAAATCTTCTTTTCACGTTTTCGTTTGTACTTCACGTTTGTCTTGTCTTGTTTATGTTTGCCAAACCTAGGCAAAGGTGTGAAGGTATCCTTGATACTTTCAACAAGTCTGCACAAACCTCAAATCTTACCCTTGGTAGAGATGAAGTCTCAAATGCCAGATTTATAAAGATAATATAAATAGTTTGTCTATATTCACTATTAGTGAATATAGACAAACTATCTGTTCACCATTCACATAAAATTCGATATAAATTCGGTGTTATCTCGTTAAAAAAAAAAAAACTACGGGTAACATGCTTATCATTAAATCGATGCAGCTGAGACTTGAAGAAAGATTACTTTCCGGAATATTACGTACATACATAGTCCATTTTACTTCTTCTATTACCTCACTTATAGGAACTTATGTCATTAATTTTCGAAATATTGATTTAAATCAGAGGGTAAGAGTGTAAAGCTATAAAAACTAAATTTTATTTTGAGAGACTTTATTACTTTAAAATAATAAAAATGTACAATTTCCAGTATTTACTTGTGTATTAGCTCTTCTCCTAGAACTGTTATCCTACATTGTTTATAATGTAAAGGAGATAGTTGGAGGGTGCAGTAAAAAAAAACAATGAATAAGTAATAAACTTATAATTATGTGCCGAGGTTTCGACCTACAGTGTAGGTCATCTTCAGGGCTATGAGAGAGAAACAAACAGAACAAAAAATATAAACAAATGTGAGAGCAGGAAGATTTTGATTCTGTATTCGTGCACTGCGACGTAAAGGTTGTGAGGAGAAGTTCTGTCATAGGCCCCGTTTATTGTGCTTTATGTTAATGCACGTATGAGATGAAAATAGTTGACTGGATGATCTAATGTAAAGGAGATAGTTGGGGGGTGCAGTAAAAAAAAAAACACTGAATAAGTAATAAACTTATAATTATGTGCCGACGTTTCGAGCTACAGTGTAGGTCATCTTCAGAGCTATGAGAGAGAAACAAACAGAACAAAATATATAAAAAAATGTGAGAGCAGGAAGATTTTGATTCTGTATTCGTGCACTGCGACGTAAAGGTTGTGAGGAGAAGTTCTGTCATAGGCCCTGTTTATTGTGCTTCATGTTAATGCATGTATGAGATGAAAATAGTTGACTGGATGATCTAATGTAAAGGAGATAGTTGGGGGGTGCAGTAAAAAAAAAAAACACTGAATAAGTAATAAACTTATAATTATGTGCCGACGTTTCGACCTACAGTGTAGGTCATCTTCAGGGCTATGAGAGAGGAACAAACAGAACAAAAAATATTAAAAAATGTGAGAGCAGGAAGATTTTTTGTTCTGTTTGTTTCTCTCTCATAGTCCTGAAGATGACCTACACTGTAGGTCGAAACGTCGGCACATAATTATAAGTTTATTACTTATTCAGTGTTTTTTTTTTACTGCACCCCCCCCCAACTATCTCCTTTACATTAGATCATCCAGTCAACTATTTTCATCTCATACATACATTGTTTATAACTTGAACACTGATAACAGCTACATTTTTACTCAAATTGACCGAAATACAATGACTATGATAAAAACATGGAAATATAGTAACAAACATTTTAATAAGTAAATTATATTTGTTTTTATGACTTAGTTGTGTACTTGAACTAGATTCACCATTTATTCATTATTACCACATTAGTCAAGATATTATTTATAACTGATTCGGTAAAACGGTAAACACACTAACAGCCTTTGGAAAAGAACCCAATCTACATCATTTTTATACATTGAAAGGGAACGGAATGGCTCAGTGGTAAAGTACTGAGTTGTCATGCCGAAAATCCCGCTGCTGGACTTTTATTTAGTCTATTAGCGGTCGAAGATGGGTCATATGAGACAGGACTAGGACCCTCATGGGGCTCACTCAGCCTCTATAAAGTGGGTACCCAAAATAAGGGGAAAAAATCTGGCGAATGAGAGTGATCCAGGTGTGCCTCCCTACTCAACCGTGGTCCTTATATTTCGCAACATTTTATTCATTTTTGTGGACAAAATACCTAAAGACCAGACATAAATAAAATTTAAAGTTGTTAACATTCCTTTTCTTATAGCAATTTTTTCCCATACATCTTCTCCATTTCATGTTCTTGTCAAAATTCATTTCATGGCTTTTTTTACATAATTTCATCCTCAGAATTATTCCGAACTTCTGCAAGTATTTCTCAGTTTCTTCCGAAGATTGCAATTCCCAAAGTGTCACTCTGTTCATTTTAAATAGTCAATAATGAAATTACAATCAATAATGGCTTATTAGCTTATATTTAGGATAAGTTTTCTGTCTCGATCCACTCATGGATGAAGCTATGCAACCAGTACTTACTAGCAACTTAGTTACTGAAATTGTTTATTATTAATAATAATAAGGCTCAGCAGACGCAAAAGGCACAATGCTGATAACACCAATCTCTCCTTACAAGCTTTTGTCCCCAGAATACTACCCATACCCAAACCCCTTGGATCAGAGGTTCCCAACCAATTGACTATTTAAAATGAAGAGAGTGACACTTTGGGAATTGTTATCTTAGAAAGAAAAAGCTGTGAAATACTTCCAGAAGTTCGGGATAATTCTAAGGATGAAATTGTCTCAAAAAGGTTTTTGACAAGAACATGAAATGGAAAATTTGGAAAAAAATTTTATAAGAAAAAGATCATGGCTTAATTATTAGTTACTAATTTTTTTACTATGTTTTGGAAGACTCAGTGTTTTATCTTGATTTAGAATGCTTAAATAATATTTTAGAGTTCAATTTTTAATTAAATGATTTTGTACACCATTACTTTTTAAAAAAGTGCTTAACATTTTTTTTATTTTCAGCAAACATGCGCGAAGACATCCCAACTTCGATGCATCGACACTGAGGCAGAGGAGACTTTCCAACAGGCCTCTGTCGTTCAACTCAAGCGAGACTTCATCCGAGAACTTGTCAGATTCTCAACCTTCCCCCGAATAAATTTAGTCCACCATACGCTCATATATATATATTGTTATAGAAAGCTGTAATTGTTAGTGAGAAGTCAATTTTTGTTATTTATTGTTTCGTTTTTTTTTCTCTTGTAACGGTTCCAGAAACCAATGTCGGCAGACAAATCAATGCCTAATTCTACATGACAATCCTCAAAGAGAAACTTGTCTTCTATGTATACATATCTATTGAAATACCTATGCATATTTTGGATTAATTGTATTTTTTATTAATCTTAAACAATAAATCTCTCTTTTTTTTATTATTATATCTTTTTTACAAAATTTTAATTGTTCTGTACCGTGTATATTAATTATTTTTTCTTTTTTAATTTACTTCTAGTCACAGAAAATTCTTTCTGTTAATACCTTTCTTTTTTGTTTTGTTTTCGTTATTCAGTTTTCTTTTTTTTGTTCTGTCTCTCAGGTATTGAACAACAATGTCCATTGTTCATTAATAGCCATATAAATAAAACACATATAATTACTTATTCTAATATAGGTAGGTTATCTTGTTTAATCATTAATTTGTTTAATAATATTTTGAAATTATTGTTAATTTTTTTTTACCATACGTAATGTATAATAAATGTATTTAATTGAGGGAAGAATACTTTATGAGTATGTTTATTTCTATTTGTTATATATTCTGTATTTTGTAGTAGTCTTAATTTTGCATTATTGTGAGTTAATAATAGGATACTAGTTTTTGTAACACAGCCAAATGACATGTTCCTGTCGATTCGTGTTCTACGAGCACAAATTTGTATGTATTTATATATTATATATGTTTTTCATTGCTTCTTTAATTTAGTCTAAGCAGTTATTTCATATTTGTTAACCATGTATTTTCTTTTTTCTTTTTTTTTTTAATTTAGGTTATATATAAAAAAGTAAGAATATGTGTAGAGAACAATGTGGCCCTATAACTTAATGGCACTTGTATTTAAGTATAGAAGAGATTTGAAAAAATACAACAAAATTCAAGAAACATTTTTTTTTATATATAAAATTATATTTTCTGTTGTAGGCTATTTTAGGAGAGTAAATTGATTTCAATTTAGATGTTAGAGTTAACTAAAGACTTATGAAACAGTGCTGTCTTTTTTTTTTTTTAATGCTGTAACAAAGAAAAAAAAAATCAGCTCTCTTTTTAATAAATTTTTAAGAGTAACTATGTTTTTATAGAAAGAATAATATCTTTGTATATACGAGAAAATTAATATTTGATAAAAAAAAAATATATATATGTATCGAATAAGGAAAAAAAATCAGACATTATTTAGTCCAACTATAGTCATTTTAGAGTACAGTTTATTTTTAGTGTACTGAAAAAGTAGAGTAGATATTTTCGGTATTAAAAAAAAACCAGACGTAGATGGTAAGTTACCAGTTTTTAAAGGAGTCAATTATTAAAACTCTTTTGTAGGGAAATTATGTATTGTAAATACCTGTTTAGGGGGCCGGCTCATCTGTATTGTATATACAGAAACCTAGGGAGCTACAAGTGTGCATCCAAAATTTCTGAAGCTTATTTCAGAGCAATTTTCGGAGGGTATTTTTTATATTTTAAAATTGTAATTTGTTTATTTTATGTTTTGAAAGCAATAGTAATTTTTCAAATTTACTACAATTTGAACCATGACAATCTGACCAAGATGGGACCTACCAGTGTAAAACAATTATGTGATTTAAATTATTGGAGATAGAAAAAAATAATGTTATCAAGTCCGGAGTGCTTTAGTTTGGTTAAGGGATGGTGAGGTCGTTGTATAAATTTTTTTTTTTTATTTGTTCCCCTAGGAAACGAGGAAGTCTCGAGCCGGCCCTACCTGGTCATAAATATCACTCTTAATTCCCTTTAGTATATAATAATATATATACAGTTAAATATATACACCCGTCCTTCTATGTAGTTTTTTTTATTTTCACACCCGTACCTTCTTTTGAACAGGAATAAAATCATTTATTTTTTTCTGAAATAAGAAATCTCATCATCAGATAAGGTATTGTATCAAACATCTGAATGAAACTTTATAAAATACTGAGTTTTTTAAAAATTCATTTAATACAATGGTAAGTAGGTTTTTAAAACTCTAGCCTATTTATTTCCTAACCTCTTTCTCATACACATACTTTTCTTTAAATAGTAATATTACTATCATTTTTATACTATTTATATTTTGAGTGAGCACTGTTATTTCCTTTAAAATAACATTTCTTAATTTTCGTTTCATCCACTTTTATATTCTGTCAAACTGACATTTCATGTATCGGCTAATTCATCTAGCTTTATTTATTACATTGATTATTTCTAGTAAAAATCTTCAATTTTATTTTATTGTATTGTTTTGTTTATGATTTATTATAATGTCGAATAACATTAAATTTATATTTAATCTACTTGCACAGTGATTCTTTAAATTTATTTTATCCGAACCATGGGATTTTAAATTAATATCTTTCCTTTCTTTTTTTCTAACCTTAACAATATTCTTTCCTTTTTTATTTATTTAATTAATTTAGACACTGCTTTCTTTATTCTCTCCCTAATTGTGAAAACAATTCTCTCTGTTTGATTATAAATTTATCTTTTTCTTCTGAGTTTCCATTTTCAAATTTTACTTTCCTTCTTTTTGATTGAATCTAATTGTGTTGTTTTATTTATAAAGACATTCTGAGGCATATTTGCTTTCTGGAGTCATTGCATTATTGTGGTTTTAAATATTTATTGCATTGTGAAATTTTATAGCAAACATGAAACCTTGAAGCTAATACTGGAATATGAAATGTCTGTTAGAAACAAATGTTACAAGGGAATTTCGTGTTCACTAAACATATACATAGTATGTCAATGTTGAACTTGCGTAAGTAAGTATAAATTATTTAATTCTTATATTTTTAACAAATCCAGAATACAATACAATAATCTATCAATAAAACATAATATACTTAATTTGTTTCTTTTATTTTATTTCCAAAGCTAAATTAAACTTAAATCCACAATATAATGCGTTAATAGGTGGAAGGGTGTATATGTTATACATAGTGTTATACATGTTATACATAGTGAATCATTTACTTTAAAAATAAAACATACCTATTTTCATAATACGAATGAAAGGAAAAGGAAACTGAAAAGTGTGTCTTTGACCTAAGTTAATCTTTACTGTGTTATATTTTTCGATTTTCTATATTTTATTACTATCAATATCATGCTCAACTTCTTATAATAAGCTGAAATTATTTTATATTATGATTAATTTTGTAATTTTCATTTTTTCTCTTATTTTAATTTAATTCTTTTTTTCTTCGTTATAAACATGTATATTGTGTTGAGGACCAATATATAATATAAACTATAATATGTAATATATAATATTTTGTTTCTAACAATTTTCTATAATGTTATGTAAATTTATATGTTAAAAAAAAACATAAGAGGGCTGTGTTCTGTATTATAATGTTATTCTTGTATGATTCTGAACGACATTGACAAAATGAGATGAGCATGAGGTGAGAGGTGTATAAGTGATTATTTTTAACTCGGCTCTACTTATGTAATTAAAAATATATTTCACTAAGGTAAATATTTATTTATTTATACTCAAAAACCCATTGTTTTTTTGTATTCCTACCTAATCAATACCTTCTTTAATAATGCATTTACATAAAGTATTGATTATAAACTTTTGCCCTTTTAACCACTCTTATCAATCCCAGAAGGAGAGTAAAGGACATGGCCGATTAAGCTGATGGGTCTGATAATCAGAAATATATAAAAGAAAATTATCATTATATTGATAGAAATAAAATAAATGGTACTTGTGTAGTAACTTGGAGCTCTACACACTGACAGGAGAAATGGACATGGATAGGTGGGCTGGATATGTTGCCAACATTCCAAAAATGATGACTGAACAAATATATGGATCGAGAAGCGTCGGGTGACCTAAACTGTGATGGAGAGACGGAGTCACGAAGGATTCTAGCAATCTGCTTGGCGTCTGGAATTGGATCGCGGCTGCAGAAGATAGAGAGGGATGGCGAAAGCTGCTTGAGGAGGCCCTGACTCAATAATTGGGTTGTTACGCCACTGATGATGATGACTTGTGTATTAGCCAGATTGCAGGGACTGTAATCTGTCAATGTTTATAACCTGAACACTGATAATTCTTATACTGATAACACCTAGCTTCTTATTTATGTTAATGAAAATTGAAATATACAAAATGCGATATTAGCATGAATATGCTAATTCTAGCAACATACCTCTTCTTATATAAATGTTTTCCCTACACTTTCGACAAAAGCATCTCCATTTCTATCCTAATCGAAATTCATTTGATGACCTTTTTCATATTTCACAGCTTCTTATTTTAAGAGGTCGCATGAGATAAAGAGGTAAGTTTCATGCAGACTGGCTAATACACAAGTGCCAATAAAATTTCCCAAACAGTGTTTCATTTTAAAGAAAGTGTAAAGAAAATCTTTGGACCAGTCAAAGAAGAGGGGTCTTTTCTAGAAGACTCCCACTAGTTGCTTTTATTGATAACAGTTATAACCTAATAGAAATAAAAATGTAAAAAAGATAAAATCATGTAGTTCACTTATAGTACATATGATTTACTCAGTCATTAAAATGAATTTCTTAGAATTGGCAAAAATAGTTAAAAATCAAGAATCAAACATAAAATATGCTCAAGATAAGGGTATTATACATCAAAAAAGACTCTGTTCCATGGGACTTGAAATGAGCCTCAGTATTAGAGAAAAACGTTATTCAAGATGGAAATGCAGTAGACGAGAATGCAGAGAAGAGAAGGGCATGAGAGCAGGAACTTGGTTTGAGTGGAGTAAACTTCCTATAACATCATCTATTTTATTTATATGCTCTTGGTGTCATGAATACACTTATACAAAATTCTGCAAATGTAAATTAAATATGTCCAATAGTACAATTACTGACTGGAAAAACTTCCTGGAGGAAGTATGTGCTAATGACCTATTGGTTCATCTACAAATTATAGGAGGCGAGGGAATGTGTGTCGCTATAAACAACACATGCATAATAGATTCATGTCTGTGTGAATATATTTGGAGAAGGAGGTACGAAAACAAGGATTTATTTGAGCAGATTCTGAAGAATATTATGGATTTTTGTCCTCCAAATTGAAAATGTATATCTATATTGTCTTGTTTATTTGTTGTGTTTTAAATTATACATAACTACAAAACCATTTGTTTTTATATTTATATTAGGTTATAACAGTTATCAATAAAAATAACTGGTGGGGGTCTTCTAGAAAAGACCCAAGAAGAGCAGAAGTAATGTCAAACTGATGGAATTTGGAAAATGGATGGAGAAGTCCAGGCATACAAGGACTGTTGTGTCCAATAGTGAGTGAGTGAGTGTTTCATTTTAAAGTATCTGCAATGCCTAGACTGAAAAACAGTATGCATATATTGTATAATGGCATATAACTGTAGAAAATAAAAAATATATAATTTTGAAGCTTACAAGGTATAAGGAAAATGCAGGCAAGAATAAAAAAACTATTGCTTACTTAATGAGCACTGTCATTATTTATTCTGAAATATTTGTAAACTTTAAGATTGCAGCTCCTAGAATAGTCCATCTTGACCACTCGATATCAGTTATTCCAGTTCTGCATAAAATGGTTTTGAAAAATATGATGTTCTCCTGAAGACAGACTGAGGATGGTGGGAAACAAATGATGTCTTGATATTCTTTATTTGATCAACGTAAACAGAGTGAGCCAGGTCATTGTAAAGTGGATATTTAGACATAACCTGGAAAAATGAATAGCCTAAGATATTTATTAATTATTAAGATTTGAGGGCTATTAAAAGTGCCCTATTCATAGAGGCTGGGTGAGCCCTAGGAGGGTCTGGAGTTTCCACAACATCTAATCGTGGCTGTTGGAAAATAAATAATATATCTGAATCAGCTAGATTTGAATCCAAGACCTTCAGCAGAGAAACTCAGCATTCTACACACTAAGCTATCCTGATCTCCAGTAACCACTATTAAATTGTACAATATATTTTAAAGAATATACATATATATATTGCATATATATTGAAATACCTCTGGATCTGCACTGTCAACAATATCAACTACTTGAAAACCACCGCCTTGGAAATCTGACTTGTAGGAAGTATCTTCCTCCATTTTGAATGTTTCTTCTTCGCCACTCATTTCATTGACGTATCGATGAGCAATTTCCTGATAGAGAAACTTTCTTAATAGTTCCTTCTTCCGGGCTGAAACAATAAAATAACCGAACAATCCATTTTCAACACATTTTACGTATTCAATAAGATATTGATTTAATACGGAAAATAAATTCCTATGCAGATTAATTATAAAAAGTAATAGAACTAATTTAAAAATTGCATCTGCAGTTACGTTTTTTTGGTATTTAGATGAATTATTGGTGTTACATTGAAAGCATTGAACTTGCAGAGCTTTTGACATGTCCATGTAAAATTGTCATTCTTTTGTTAATAATTATAGATATGTCTTAATTAGTGTAAACTACAAAAATAAATTCAATTTGATTACCATGGGGGCCTTTTGCGTACTTTGGCCATTTGTAATCTTGTTTATTTATGGTCAAATCATCAATCGCGGGGTATTCTTCACTACCACCATTAAGAAGACCTATTCTGCTCGCATTGCCATATTCTGGGTCCCAATTATCCCAATTATCAGTTCTTTTGGCTTTAGCCATCAAAATTTACAGTAAACCTTAAAACCTAATGAAAATGTTCAACTGTTGGGTTGTCATGGTAACTCTAACTAATCAATAACTTTATGTTATACAGACACAAAGTATGGATATTTTGGAATGTAATAAAATTTTATAGCCATAAGGAAATGAATTTCAATCCAAAAGTATCTTTACAATTTTAAATTAAATGAAGATATTTATATGATCTTAATTATTATATAACCTTATAAATTAGAAAAACTTTTAATTTATTATAAAACATAGTTAGTTATTCAACGAGCAGAACTCAAAGTCTCACATAATAAATTCAAATGTATTTTATTAAGATTTAGAAACTAAAATTACCCTTTATAAAGATGTTTCTGTTCTCTTATTAAACAAATTCTTGGAACACTTTGAACCTTTCTTTTCCCATTTCACCAGATTTTTTAAAAAAATTTTTCCCTATTTTAATTCTTTAGCCAGTCATTCTACCATCTGTATTAATATCTATTTCTTATGCCCTATCTATATTCCTAAATTTCTTCTTGATTTATTGTATTGAGTAAGGAATTTGAACTATTATAATTATTTAAGGTATGTACCTGTCTGTATAGAAGTATATGAATGTTTGTATGTATACTACTTAAATAATTACATCTAGCTCTACTAAATTTTAGAACCCCAGCTATCACAACACAATCTTCAATTTCATTGTTTTGATTGAAATATACAAACTGATACTTACTGAGACAATTCAAAGAAAAACTATACTTGAAATTTTTTTTTTTTTTTCCTTTACATATTACATATTGGAGTAGGTGATTTTTTATTAGTTACTACAGAAAAAAAAATGTGAATTTAAAATTAATGTCTCACAACATCCAACATATTCACCTTCTCTCAATCTGACTACCATTTTTTTATCGCACTTCTCACATTTAAAAAAAACAAAACAATTACTCCAAAATTATAGTTAGAAGCTTAATGACTCTAGTTTCCTGATTCAAAACCAAAAGGTATTGAAGAGCAGTTTCTTAGTTCCAATATTTTGATTTTAGGATTGTTATTTCAATAGAGGGAATCCAGTGAAGAAATGTTAAGACATTTTGCTTATAAAATATAATTAGACTCCGTAGACAATTGTGATATACAGTAAAACCTCTATTATCCATCACTCTCTGTTAACCATCACCTCAGTTTGAAAAAAAAAAAAAGATCTATATATATTGTTTGGTTACTAAAGTCATAGGCCGGCTAAGAATCAATCGGTTTGTCTCGACAACTTCATTTTTTAGAATCTGTTGTTTACTCAAAATCTAGGCTTCCTCACACACATTTCTCAGAAATTAATTATCTCCTCATCTCTACCTAATGTAGCTTCCGCAGTTAAACTACCTTCAGTCTTCATTCTTGTCTTACGGGTACTTGTTGTTAACTTAAAAGTACGTATAATAATGTCGGAAAAAAAGACAAAGGAAGAGTTTAGATCCTACTAAGTTTGAAATTGTAAAACGTTTACGAAAAGGTGAAAGTGCTTCAATCTTAGAAAAAATCTATGATATTCCTCAGACAACAGTTAATGATATAAAATGTGGAGGGGGGCCCTAGAGTATGTCCCTTCTATGTAATTATTTAATGATTATTAAGAAGGGGCATACTAAGTTGGTGCACCAGGAAAGAGCTAAACTCCACCTTTAAATTGATATTAATTTCTGAAGAGGGAAAAATTGGACATACAATGATTGTGCTTTTAGCCATCGATGCACGTAATTATTATTATTAAAAAAAATATTTTTACTACATATGTATACCTTATTAGTGCATAAATATGTTACGAGTACATACATAATGTCAAATGTTTGAAATATATTGTTCAATTTATGTGCATATATATATATATATATGAGACATATGACTCATATATCCGTCTATTTCCCAAATCCGTCACCATCTTGGTCCCATACTGACGGATAATTGAAAGTTCATGCTGTAGAATTGGAATTCATAACTTTCCATCATAGGTGATGTGACAACCCGTCACTGAATCTGGACCTCAACCAAAAGCTTCTGCCAGTTGGCTCTGTATGTTGCAGCAGCTCTCCTGATCAGATATCAAGAATCCACACATCCATCACATCAAGGTTCACTCATATTATTTAACACAGAGCCATCCTCAACTTCTCATGTAGATAGTTGGATTCTTGTCTTCATCATGAGGCCTGCCAGTCAGAGTAGTCCTCCAAACTTTGTATCAATGTAAACATAAATTACTGAAGGCTCCACTTCTTTGATAAATAAATTTTTTCTGGAATGTTCACTGATAAACAAAAACTAAAAAATTCTCTAGGATAATTTATCAAATATTCTACTTGTATAACAAAGTATCATGAAGAAACTTCCTGACTTTTCCATAATTTCATAAGGTTTTCTCTGAGAAATACAGCAAGTTAAAGAAAATTGCATTTGTTACTTTATTCAATATGCATTGAATATTTTTACCAACTAGATAGGGAATACCTAACTGGGCCAATAATAAAATAAATATAAAATTAAAAAATAAACAAAATGGATCCGCAAAGTAAAAAGTTTTTACAAAAAATAATATAAAGGCTGAAGTAGCAACTGACAGAGAAGTGTTTAGGAAAAAAATATTGAAAATGGAAGGATCTCAGGGTATGAAAGTGAAAAATTCAATCCTAATAATATTCCAATTCTTTTTTTCTATTTTGAATAATAAAACTTAGTGTAATAATTTGCAGCATTTTAAAATTTTGTACATTATTTTCAATAACTGATATTTATAAGCAATGGAGCAAATAATATTGCAATCAAATGATATTAATAAAAAAATTTGTTTGCATTTTTTCCCTAAGACATTACTTTTTTTTATGACCTGATAAGATTAGAGATTCATACAGTCATACTTAAGCTATGATAACAGAGGTGAGAAATAAGGTATTTTATAATCAGTTTTGGTAACCAAAATATTTTAAATCAATAAAATAGAGCCAAAACTAAAAAAGAAACACTAACATTTATTAGAATGCAATTGGAAAAACCACAATGCAAGGCCTTATGTTTTAAAATTCTGGAGTAAAACAAACGCTTACCCCTCGACGTTTCACCTATTCCGGCATTATCAAGACAAAAAGAGTTAGATAAATCACATCTCGAAGAAGAAAGTGCAATATATCCCACAATCAACAGCCCAAAACAGGCTCTCAACCTGAGACAGCACCCCACCGGTTGTATGTTGAACGTCTTGATGTTGGGATGATGTCTCAGGTTGAGAGTCTGTTTTGGGCTGTTGATTGTGAGATATATTTAACTTTTTTCTTCGAGATGTGATTTATCTAACTCTTTTTGTGTCTTGATAATGCCTGAATAGGTGAAACGTCGGCGCTAAGTGTTTTTTTTACTCCAGAATTTTGAAACATAAGGCTTTGCATTATGGTTTTTCCAATCGCATTCTAATAAATATTTTAAAGATCGATGTTGTATCAATCTGTATCCTAATATACTTTCTATTATATCCATTTTTGAAATTTTTTACCAGAGATGATTGATTATTTTTTCTAAAGATTTACATAATTTCATGTTTCTGAGTCACTCACAAGACACCCATGTTTAAAAAAGGAAAGGCATATGAAGGATAAAACAAGTCAAATACTAATATACACCTAATTTTATTTTTAACACTGAATATTTATTACAGAATAAAAAAATTCAATCCCAGAAAATGAAATTCCTAAATCTATAATAGAATTTCTCTTCTGCGTGAACGAAATAATCCATGAGACTTGGTTTGACGAGAGCGTCTTCTGCTACAGTTTTATAAATAGGCTCGCCCTTCCACTTGCCTACTTCCCAGCCTTCTACATTCGCCATTATCTGCTCTTCAGCATCTCTGTTCCTTCTTAACTGCTTCAGAAACCTGAATAAAGGAAAAAACAACAACAAACAAAAACATTTGAATATTAGCATATGATCAAAACATTTCATAATAAATAATTTTTAAAAGTACATAAATCAAATAAAATATATTTATGGCCAAATAAAGGAACCAAATCATCCTATTATGAAAGATTGAAAAAAAATGAAGAACTATAGCCTGACAATTTAGTAAACAATCTGTGGCGGATCAAAGGCGAGGCCTAGCCAAAAGAGAAAAAAGTGTGAATGAAGCGAGTCAAGCAGTTGTGGTAAGAAAGTGGCTTCTCTATTTGCAACACACCTTCTGCACAGGCTGTTTAATGAATTATCAGACTACAGTTTAAAATAATTATTTATAAGTCGTATAAAACACTATAAGACTTATTATTTTATTGGTTAATTATTCTGCAGGTAGTTGCTATGAGTTAAGTCACAACAAGTTTTAAATATTCATTGATTGAGCTTTAGTACAGAAAAGAGAATATAATTACAGGAAATGTGTATACTTGCTAATAATTTCATCTAGAAATGAACGTTTCAACAAACATATACCACCTATACTTCGAAATGTTAGTTGAAACTTTTATTTCTTGATGAAATGATTACCGAAATCTACTCATTAGCCATGATTACATTCCCTTTTTTGGAAAATATTAAAAATGAAATGAATATACAGTTAAAACTTGGTGTAACTCAACTCAAAGCGACAACCTGCGGTACAGATAACATTTCATTTTATGAAATTGAATAAATCAATAAAGGTTGCAAGGTTTGAAGCTAGTGGGTTTGAGTGGAAACGAAGTTTGTCATGAAAAGATTGATATTGGATTAGGGTCAAATCAGCAACAAATGGGACATTAAGGTCATTACTTTGTTCATCGTCAAACATGTATTACTTTGTTCGTAACAAAGTAAGGAGCATTGGGGATTTTAGATTATAAGGATTGAATACAAGAGGGATTTGATGGCTTAGTGGAGCTCCAAAGCTCTACTCTGTAAGTCCAGATGGGTCTAATGATTGTCATGTACATGAGCTTTTTTATTTGTAATTAATTGGGAGCTTGTCTAGTAGATGTTAAAGTAGCCTGAAACGGTGAGCAGTTTCTTGTCGTTTCAATCTAGTATGAGAATTCCAAGTTAAGCGTTTCTCAAGGTGTAGTCGTAAGTACTGGACCTGTTCTACTCAATCAGTGGGATGTTATTAAAAGATATAGGAAGACCGGAAGTCGTTGTTTGACAATGGAGGGTAAAGGTGATTTTATGGAATTTGTCGGTATAAACTATCTAGAAGATTGGACCGAGGATACTCCCTTGAGGAACACCTGCAGCTTGAGGAAATAGGAATGAATAGACATTATTATGATTTACTGTAAATGACCTGTGAGAGATAGGATTGGATAATGAGAAAGTATGTAGGAGGTAGGAATGTACGGAGTTAATTAATGCCAAAAAAATAAATTGAAGCAGCTGAATTTAAATAAATGACACATGTAATTTATATATAAATGATATTGGTTATATAGAAAAAATTCGACTCACTCTCTATCTCTTTCAGCAAGTAAAAGAGGGGTAATAGCTAGAATGGAACTCTTCTGTTCAATCAGGTTGCGCTCGTGCCTCCTAAGATTGATAGAGTACAGATACAAAGCTCCAGCAGACATAGCTATATGTGTAGCGATCAAAGCAGGACCTGGAAAAACAATAATGAGAATAAATATTTTAAGCAATTTATGACTAAACGTAATAAATTTCCAGGCCAAAATTTAAAAAAAATAAAAAGAGCCCTTAGTATACTTTAAATTATTGCTTTAGCTACAACTTCCACAAAACAAACGAAAAGAATTCAACAGCGAAAATCATTATATTTATTACATCAATTTAAATTTAAATCATTCTAATAATTCCAACAAACATGAATTGATTACAAAGCGGTCAGATAGTAGGAAATGCAATGGATAGTATGACTACCACTACCGATTATCAAACCACAATGTAATTTTATACCAAATCAAAAAGTTCAATCAGTAATTATTCTGCAAGTTGTCGCTTTGAGTTGAGTCACAAGATTTAACTTTTCATTTTTAATATTTTACAAAAATACGAGTTATCATCAGCTTTAGTATGGAATAGAGAACATGATTATGAAAACTATGTATATTTCGGTAATCATTTCATCTAGAAATGAACATATCAAGAAACATCTATCATCTATACTTCAAAATGTTAGTTGAAAACCAACTCATTACCCATAATTACATTCTCGTTTTCATACTAAGTTCATGATAACTTGTATTTTTGGAAAATATTAAAAATGAAATGATTAAACAATTAATACTTGTTGAAACTCAATTCGAAGCGAAAACTTGCGGTATAGATACCATTTTATTTTATGAAATTGATGAAAGTTAGGCATTATTATAAAAAATGTATAGATATTATCGTTTTACGAAGGTTACAAAATACTACAAATCCCATAGTCATATCATAGTTCATATCATTCATAGTTTATCATATCATAGTTAAGGCCATCTATGGACTAGTGGTTAGCATAACAAACTACTAAGCCCAAGATCGCGTTCATAGTCTGGCAGGTGGCCCTAGGATTTTTTTAAGGGAGTAAAAAATCTTTAGTTACGCTGTCCTTTGAAAGGACATTAAATGGGGGTCCCGAGCCTGTACAATGTCAGGTACTCGTTAAAAATTCCTATCCTAATTTAACCTGAATAGGCAAAATTTAGAGCTCCCACTGTAGCATCGTCCGATCAGCCATAGCAGCATAAAGTGACATTAAATGAACAAATAACAACACATATTGTTTAATAAAACTACAAAGAACGTAAAAATTAGTAATAATTATAAGCTAACAACTGTTTGTAATGTGAAATTGCTAGATATAGAAAATTAATTGGCAATTAGATTCAGGAATATCCCCACTCATCTTCTAAGACCAAGCTATATATTAAATAAATATAGCAAATCCTATTCAAATATTATGCTTATTCCACGATTGATAGGCTAAGAATACAAAAAAAGTTAAGGGAATATAATAATGTGAACCTATTTCATTTAAGTTAATGATGTCAAATAACTTACCACTGAAGTATGTCTTGGCTGGAATTCTTGCATAATTTAAAGGCTTGAATCCACCAGGAGGTGGCATATCCTGTTTCCTCGTAAACGTTGCCATTTTATTTCAATTAAAATAGCGAACGTTTATGCCCGAAATTACTTAGGAAGAAAAATCTCCGACTAATATAACCTTAGTGATTAACCTTCCAGTCAGCTGTTTCTATTATCAATCCTAGGGAGGTTATATTTTCCAAATTTGAATTTTGGTTTTCTTGTTTAGTTAATGATAAATTGTATTTTTAAATCCGGATAAGAGATGTAGTGTTTATTGCAATCGACGGATTAAAATCATCTACATTGGAATGGATATCAGTTCATTGCCGGAAGAATTGTTTGAAGAAATAGCACTTTATTTAGACTTATCAGACATTTTATCATGTTGCCTTGTGAATTCCCAATGGAGAAATGCTATGAACAAAAATCGTATATGGTTCAATTTATGCGCAAAGCGTTTTACTGCGAATATGCAAAATTTGGATATGATTGAAGCACCTTGTCTTGTGGATCCACCATTTACTCCCCCGAGACAGAACTGTTATTCTTTGAGTGAGACATGCCCATGGAGGCTTAAATTTATGCAGGAAGCTCATGTGATGAGGAACTGGAGGTTCGGTCGATACTTGCCTCTTCCCATTACTAAAACTATTAATCCACTTTGTCTGGAATGTGATGAAGATGTGGTTGTTATTTCTAGTATGGAAAAAAGAGAGTTTACAACATGGACTATTGATACGCACCCGGTCGAAGTTCAAACGACCCCGTTTTCTTTATGGCATGTAATATCCGATTTTTTCAAACTCAGTGGTGACAAATTAGTGGTGGTTCAATGTACACTCTTGCAAGTTTTTGTTAAGAATAAGAATGATAATAATAAATTCGACCTTAGTTATAGATTTCTGTTCAATAAACCAGAGGAAGAATCTTTGCACATTCCTTCGACAGATGATGTATCTGATTGGTACAATAACAATATCGGGTTGTATCCGAGTGATTTAAATACCGTATCTGATCATAATGGTGATTATTTTGTTGGTCTAGTGCAAGAAGGCAACATGAACAAAGCCATTTTCCATATTTGGGACATTAATTCTGGGCACAAAGCTGGAGAACAGTTGATTCCTCAAGTAGACGATATTGTTACTGATGTGCACTTTTCGTTGCATTCCTCTAATTTACACATATTGATGAAATTGAGGGACAACATAAAAGAGAGAACAACGATTTTTTGTTTTTCGTTAGATACCTTTAAGTATACCAACCTGCTTATTAAGTTTGATTATGTTGTACCAATAGTTTTATTTGGAGAAAAATTTCTGTTAAACACTGATGTCTCGGGAAGAAACATATGGCTCTGGAAAAGCGAAAATGGAGAATTCGTTCATAAACTTTGTTGCAAATTTGACATTCACCCAACATCGCTCCAGTTTGTGTTGTCATTTGTTATATTTGCTGGTAACAGTGATTGTACAGGAAATGTATTGGTTTTTGATACCAAAACTCTTAAAACTACTTGTGAATTTGTTACCGATTATAGAGTTACCAATCTACTTTTTATCCAATCTGAATTAATTTTAGTCGGTGGTTGGATGCAACTTGGTATTTGGGAGCTTTCGACAGCCACAAAGCTTCATACGTTTGATTTTCAAGACTGCTTATGGATTAATCAATGTAAAACTAAAACGATTGTTGAAAATGATGATGATTTGTTCTTGTTACATTTTTGGTAATAATTGCGATTATCATTGTAATTTATTCATATATACAGCTCCCGTTAATGTAATTGATTGGAAATCCAACCAAAACCACCAATGTATGATCAAGGCATGTGCTATAGAAGATTTTTTTTAATATGAAGAAGTGCAATTTGTTGATTCTAGACAATGAATTTAAATATAGAGGTTGTGATATTGTTTTTTGTTTTTTAATGATATAGTTATAATATGACATTTATTAATTAAAAGAATTTCAAGACTTATTTACATAATAATAACTAACTTGGTTAATCTAATCATTGATTCTATTAAAAATAATTATTTTATTATAAACAGAATTTTTATTTCAAGCTACCCAACATGTTAAATTATTATTTGCATATGAGAAATGAATTTCCAAAGGAAGTTTATCTCAATTTTTGCTAAAATATTGGTGTAAGAAAGGAAAGTACTTTGTTTTTAAATTTTATTTACTGATGATGAGCTTCTATTTTTTTTTCATGTTAATATCTACTTACCTGAATGCTTTAAAAGCAAATTTGTGTAGAATTAAACTATTACTCAGTGCAATGGGTTTCTATACTTCTAATGGCATGTCTACGACACTTTGCAGATAGCTGCCTTAGACAATTGGAACCCCAAATAGTTAATATGATATGTCTTGGTCATACCTTGATACTTTTTGTTTAACCGCAGATAAAAAATGAGTAGAATATTGGAAATTTGTTACGGTAGAATGAGTGCAAAAACTCTAGAAAAGATAAAACTCACTGTTTAAACATTGAAGTATTAAAAAAAAAAAGCTTCAAATATGATTAAAAAATTAAGCTTTCAATATTTTGCTTACTTGGGGATCATTTAAACTGAAAAAGATGATATACAGAGCAGTGGCTACATCTCACATCAATGTTAAAAAAATTTTACGGAGTAGCTATATTACATCACGCCTTAACAGTTTAAAGTACAATGATATGTGTTATATTTAATAGTATTAGTTGGCCTTACATATATGAAGAAGAAAATAAGGTTCATCTCCATACTTGTTACCCATATACCACTGCAATGTGGGTCAAAAAAATTGATTTATAATAAATAACTTATCACTAATTAATTTTTTGTAGCGGAGTGGCTCAGTGGTCGAGCGCTGAGTTTCTGTGCCGAAGGCCCTAGGTTCATATCTTGCCGCTCGACAGAGTTTTATTTAATGCGTTAGCGGGCGGAGATGGATCCTAAGAGCCTTAGCGCAGCCTCTATAAAATGGGCACCCACAATAGGGAGAAAATCTATCTGTTGAGCGTGATCTAGGACAAATCACCTCCCTGCACAACCTTAATCACCTCCCTACCAAGAAATAGTACTACCACATTCTGAAGAGGAAGCCCTCATGGGTTTCAGTGGTACAGTTTTTTTTTTTTTTTTTAATTCTTTGACCTCCACCTAGACCATTTTCTTCCCAAATTTGTTTTATATGATATAGTAGTATAGCATACAGTAGTTGTGTATCATATGCATAAAATCAGCTGAAGCAGAAACCCACAAATTTAAGACAGAAATAAATTTTTCTTAAACAGGATACTAATATTTTTTTCAATATTTTCTAATTTTTCAAAACTAGATATGTACTGAAAAATCTTTATCTTAGCCTTTTCTGATTATTAATTGCAAATTCCTTTGTAAAAAAATAAATTTATTTTTTCATCATCAATTTTCAAATCAAACAAATTCGAAGGCAAGAAATTAATACCTGAAGTATTTACCCTCAAAAGGTAATCTATGCCTATTACACTATTCAATATGAAAACAGATTCATGGATATCACTGTTAATGATTTAAGTAATGTAACAATATTTATACAAAATAAAGCATGTTTACAGGGCTGTATTTGTAGTATGTGTATCCAGATCTATTTAATCTTATATTCGGATGGGAACCGAAGATCCGGCATTTTAGTGATCTGATTTCTGAGTACAACATAAATTTTATTAGCAGTTTAGCTGTAATAATAGTGATTTTTTCCGTAAATATATTTGACAATTTCGCCTATTAATAAAAGGATATTGGACAATACTAACGTAATAAGAAAATTGTCAGAATTTTGAGACGTTAATTTTCATCTATGAGTTATCAATTTGATGGAAGTCATTAGATTGCCAAATTAATATTTTCTAATGTGGTCGAGATAACAGCTAAGAATAATATATAAACTAGAATGGAAGTTGTTTATTAAATGGCGAAATTTTAAGCCAAATTGTAGGTCTTCATCACGACTAATAAAAAAGAAACAAAGATTGTAAAAACTATTGTAGGGGCACAAAAAAATTACTTGTACATGCATGTATAGAAATGATAAAGTTAAAGACAAAAAGGTTAGCAGTTGATTACTAAGTACGAAGAGCAATATTCTATAAAAGGAAAAATAATCAATAAATGTGGGAGTGGGGTAGTTCAGTAGGGCACTGTGCATCTAATTCAAGGTCTTAGATTCGAAACTGGTGGCGGCTGTTATTATTTATTCCATTATCAGGTCAAAACCTGTGAGATATAAACAGGAGAGAACCTCCTTGACTCAGCTCTCACTAGAGGGCTCACTCAGCCTCTTAATTAGAGGAGGTCTGTAGGTTGATAAAATCACTCCCTGCACAACCATTCCTTTTGGAAACATTGTATTACTTAAACAGCACTTAATCTAAGGCTCTTCATTATTAATAGTGTTACATGTTAAAAAATAGAAGCAATAAACATTGTTGGGTACTTTATTGATAAAATGTTTATAGGTAATTACTAATTGTATTTATTTACTTTGTGAACAGCCATAAGCAAAGATAATTCTCTGGTACATTTGATTTTGGGAGCGGGGTAGCTCAATTGGTAGAGTGCTGAGTTACTGTGCTGAAGGTCACTGGTCCAAATTCGGCTTTGGCAGAAAATAATTTGTTTCTTTATCCACATATGGAGTGTTAAATTTCTCCTATTCAGATGTAATTAGGATAAGGGATTTTCAACGACTACCCAACACTGCACTGGCTCAGGATTTCTATTTTACGTTCTCTCCAAAGGACAGCATTTTTACATTAAGGAACTAAGGATTTTTTACTACCTTTAAAAAATTCTATAAAAGCTAGCCATCTGCTGAGCTGCGAGCCCGCGATCTTGGGAATAGTAGGCTGTTATGCTATCCACTAAAGCAGTGGTGTAGGAGTCCCCAGAAAATTTAATTATTTATAAACAGACTCAGAATCTGTGATATCTGCAAACCACTGTGATAACTGCAAGAGAAAACTATGAGGTTGAGTGTGATCTCGACGAAATCACCCCCTGCACAACCATTGCCTTGGAAACAGTAACCATTGTCTTTTGTAGTTAATCGGGAACTTGGAGCATTTGGTCAAGTAAATGTTGAAGCAGCCTGAAACGGCGAGCTGTTTCTTGTCGTTCCAGTCTAGTATGTGGATTCCGAGTTAAGCGTTTGTAAAGGTGTAGTCCTTAGTACCGGACCTGTTCTACAGGAATCAATAGGGTGTTATCAAACGATACAGGAGGGCAGGAAGTCGTTGATTTACGACGGAGGGTAAAGGTGATTTGATGAGATTTGTGTGAATTTATTTTAATCCTCCAATTTTGACACCAATTTTCAAGTTCACTGATATGAGATTGAAGAGTACGGAATGCCATAACTGGATCAGTGTTGACAGATAATAGACATAAGAACAATTATAAATTGTTATACGCTTTATTAACGTCATATCATGCCCTCCCATTTACCTTAATAACTCACCCATCCCACGGACAGACAAACTATTTGGACTAACATTTGATAGGAGGATGACATGGGGTCCTCACGTTAAGATGAAACGCCAATCACAAACTCACTTTAATGTATTCACTATTCAGGAAAAACTCCAAATTAGACTTAAGACAGAAATTAAACACGTATACTTACTAAAACCAGTTTGGACATATGCATTACAAATTTACGGGATCGCTAAACAGAACGCAGAAAACGACTGCATAAAATAAATTAACGTCATATAAAATACGACTGAATCCAGTAATAATTCTTCAGTATTAGTTACTATAATCTTGACTCGACTGTCTGTACCTCGCCTGTCATAATTGGATATTATAAACGTTTCTTGTAGTAACTTCTATAAGTTGCAATTAATGATTTTGCATAATTAATAATAATAATTATAAATATATATTCGTTTGAACTGATGGCGGGAGAATTAGAGGTGACTATTAGCGATACCTTGCGGCCGGCGCGAGAGCCCTCTGGTCAAATAAACGATCTCTGTTGGTTGACTTCTGCTCACCGTTATTTAATAACAGTAACCCATTCCCGCAGGAGCAATTATTTGTGGCTTCTCTACGAGGAAATACAAAAACTCACCGATGTAGCTAATTAACATATGAAAAGGTGATTATTTAAAAATGAATGCCAACCCAGAACCATTCGAATCATCTTATGATGTTTTTGAAGAAATTGGAAAGTGAGTGATATATAATTAATAATTAATATCGAACGTTCCTTGACACAGTTTTTAATGATTAATTTTACAACTAAGGACGATATTTATTCAATGGTTGTATAATCTAGTTTAGATATGTTTGATCCTGTATACTTAAAGTGTAACTTAAATTTAAAAAATAAAACAACTATCAAACCCTGTCTTGTGTATACTACTATCATTACTAACACACTTTTATATCTATACTATCATTTATACTTAGTCAATTAGGTATCTGTTCCGCAGGTTGTCCCATCGAGTTGAGTTACAACTATTTAACTGATTTAATTTGTAATATTTTCCAAAAATACAAGTTATCATGATCTTTAGTATGGAAAAGAGAGTGTAATGAGAAGATTTCGTTAATCATTTTATCAAGGAATAAAAGTTTCAACTAACATTTCTAAGTATTGATGATTTATGTTTGTTGAAACGTTCATTTCTAGATGAAATGATTACCTCAATATTTCCCATAATTGCATTCTCTTTAACTTACTGAAACTTACGATAATTTCTACTTTTGTAAAATATTGAAACAAATCAAAAGTAGTGACTTGTTGTGGCTCAACTCGAAGTAATTAATTACCGTCTATTATAATCAATTTACTTCACTACTGCACTGTTATTCATTTAATTCTGTGTGATTATAGAGGCCATTTCGCAGTCGTAAAGAGATGCGTGAACAAACAGACGGGGATTTCTTATGCTGGAAAATTCATAAGGAAGAAACGTGTTTGTCGTGGAGTTCCATTAGAAGATATACAAAGGGAAATAGAAACTTTATCTCGTATGGAGCATCCTGGAATCATAAAATTTCATGATGTTTACGATACGGGGCAGAATGTTGTTCTGTTATTAGAACTGTAAGTGGTGTATGTTTACTTCTAACTTCCATGAAATGGTTATCAGTTTATTCAATAACTACTTTTAATATTTTTTAAAGTTGTAGAAGCATATTTAAAAAAGCCTTTCATAATGCCATTAAATCCTTACTATTAAAATGTTACATAAATATAAGTTCCACACAATTAACATTCTGTTACAAATGAAGGAAATAGTTCATTAGTTATCTTCCTGTTGTCAATTACTATCAAACTAGCAATGGATTTCTATTCTCTAGTAATTATAAATACATAATACACCTATAATTAGAGATTATAAAACATTATATATATTATGTAAAAATGAAATTAAAATAATGGTATAATAAATATTAAAAATTGTGTAGTAAGTCGGTTTCTATCATGATTTATAAACCAGATTACTTGGAATGGTTTAATATGAACTTTGATATCATTAAAATAATTTCTTGTAAGAAATTATTATTTTAATCATTAAGAATTTGAGATTTGTCTAACTTAATATTTTTCACGAGAATTTTAAATTGATGATTATCAGTATTCATTTTTCCAGATTAAGAATTAAAAGAAACATTTTTACACACCTATTTTGTGTTTTTCTATTTTTCAGAGTAACTGGTGGAGAATTATACGAATTTGTTTCACAACGAAAATTCCTTTCAGAAATTCTCTGTGTACATATCATCCGACAAATACTTGAAGCTGTTGCACATATGCATTCCCAAAATATTGCTCATTTAGATTTAAAGGTAATATGAAGAAGAATTAAGAAAATTGAATTTTAGTAATAATCTTTTCTTATTAAATGAAATATTATATGTTAATAAATTTAAATTCATCACTCAAGTGTCTATTATTGGGATTGAGAATTGATCATTATGAATAGTGTAATGTCAGTGAGAATGTTATTTGTCTTGTAAGTTGGAATTTTAGCTTGTGTAGTGTATATAGGTGGCACCTCCTAATTTATTGTTGCTGCAGGCAACCTCTCATCATTTTTGGCATGCTTTTCTTTTGTTATCATTCTTATCATGGCCTGTTTTTATTTTTCTGATGAAAAAAAACAACTCATAAACTCCCCGGTCATTATGAATCAATTCAATTTTGTTGTTGATTAGACTCAAAGAAAACTACAATTTAGTTGAGAACTAAGAAAAATTATTGTTTGAATCTAAATAATGCCAAAATTCTTATTAATTGTGGTTTGAGACTGGTACAGAATCTCAACATCTCAATGATTAAATATTTTAAGGACTATGTTTGATAATAGAAAATAACAATTGCTGATAATATCTTCAGCTTCATTTGTTTGTCTTTTGTTCATTTACTGTCACTTTATGCTGCTGTGGCTAATCGGACGATGCTACAGTGGGAGCTCTAAATTTGGCCTATCCAGGTTTAATTAGGACAGGAATTTTTAACGAGTACCTGACATCTTATAGGCTCGGTACCCCCATTTAACGTCCCTTCCGAAGGAGGGCGTAACTGAGGATTTTTTACTCCCTTTAAAACCTGCCGAGCTACGAATCCGCCATCTTGGGCTTAGTAGTTTGTTACACTAACCAGGTCGCCCCCATCTCTTCAGCTTGAGAGAAATACTAAGAATACAATGATAATTCAATATCATTTATTCATTCAAATTATTATACTGTGAATCGCATGATAATGTATGTAAATAATAAGAAATATGCTTTGTCTGCTTGTATATGCAGTCGTTAAGCTCATAATTATTTCACTCTGAAAAATATATCATTCCATGATAAATCAAAATCTTCCTGAGAAGTTGTATATTGTCTAAAGAATGTGAAAGATCTATTGATAATAATATTTAATATGAATATATTCATATAATATACCTTTATGGCATATGATGTGTATGAATTAATGATTATAGGAGGAATATGACTGAGCTTTTTTAATGCGGGAATTTATTTACATATATATAATACAAAAGCCTTTAGACAGAGATAAGTTGTTTCACAGATTAATCGTAATTATCGATGAAATATAATGTTTACTAACTACTATAAAAATTAACTACTGGTTTCTATGATAACTTGCATATAGGTATAAAAATATGATTAATACTAATGAAGAACTAGAAATTAATCCAGATAAGACAAAGTATATGTTTACCCGCAACAGCTGTGAATTTTAAAACATATATTAAATGGAATATGCTATGTTATGTTATGGAATATGTTATGTATGAATATGCCACTAACTTAGTGAAAAAGAGCATTGCCATAAGGTCTTCCAATTTATGTTAATGTATGAAATTTGGGTTGGACAACGGATGTGCTACTTGGATTATTCAGAAGATTAAATTATGTGGGATTTTGGAGTAAGCCTCCTGTTAAAGTATGTGAAGTTTTAGCTTTATATTCGTTGAAAAAGGCTTATAAATTTCTTGGTTTGGTAACAAACAAATCTTTAAAAAAAAAGAGCATTGTACCAATCAGTAAAGATTTTTGGATAGACCAGAATTTAAGGGGAATGATTGTGTTAATGGTGTTCTCATGTATGTTTAATTCAATGTTGTTTGTTGTAAAGAGGTGTTGAAGCAGTTACTGAAATGAAACCTTGGGTTTGATCAGCCTTCTATTATGGGAAGTAGTCCAACCACATGCAGTAGTTAGTATCTTCAAATATTTAGAAATTTTCTTATAAGGGTTGTGGCAAAGAGAACTGCTCTTGAGCCTTGCTTAAGACATGAAGCAGGAGTCCCAGACTCTAAGTGCCTTCCGCTGAGGATTTAGAGATCAGTCCATTTGTGGATATTATAATTGGTGTTACCACTGTTTTCCGATGTTAGAGTTCTATATTATTATTATTTTATCAAAGCATTGATTTGTTTTAGTCATGCTTTACTGATTATAAAAAAATCATCTTACTTACATTTTTTTTTATAGTACAGCAATTAATTTTGCTTCAGTTCGGTTTAAATTTATAATCTATACATGCTATGTGTTTTTCAGCCTGAAAATGTACTGTTGGTAGAAAAGACAGAAATGCCCACCGTAAAAGTAATAGATTTTGGCCTATCGCATCGACTGGATACTGTAGCAGAAGTGAAGGCTATGTTCGGAACCCCTGAATTTGTCGCTCCTGAAGTTGTAAATTTCGAAAAACTTACCCTCGCGACTGATATGTGGGCGATAGGTGTTATCACTTTTATTCTGTAAGTTAATAATAATATTTAAAATTAATTACTTAATGAATAGGCTTATTATTTTTTTTTTTAACTATAGATTTATAGTTTTATAGCTGTATTTACATTTTTTTTTGTTAGGTTGAGTGGTGCATCCCCGTTTTTAGGTGACACTGTGCAAGAAACTTATTCTAACGTATCAAGTGCTAGTTACAAGTTCGATAGTACATATTTTGAAAATATTTCAGATTTGGCCAAAGATTTTATCACTAGACTTCTTCAAAAAGACCCAAAGTAAGTAGTTAACTCTTATTATTATCTTAGTTCGTCCAAATAATCATAGGTTTTTCATTCAATATTCCACCTATAGTAGTTTACATTCTACATTTTATAGATCAAACGCAATTTTTTATTTTTTGTTATGGATTATTACAATTGATTGACTTGAGATATGAATGCATCTGGTATTCCAAAATATAAATCTTATAAAAAAATTTTTTTGACATTACTTTCACTGGTATGTGCTTAATTTATTAGGGAATTGTAAGCTAAGTGAGAAAAAAAGATAAGAGACAATTAACCCTGTTAAGGTTATGTTTTTTTAATTGCCAAGTTTATTCTTTTTGGAAATTATTGGAAGTCTTTATTTATTCACATAAATAAATGAGTGATGAGTTGCTATGCTGGAAAGTTCCAGGTTCGAAATTTGGTTGTGGCTGACGGCTTCTTTAATCCTTTAACAGTCAGGGATGAATCATTTGGGATCTACAGACCCTCCTGGGGCAACCTCTATGAAGTAGGTATCCTTAATTGGCGGAAAACCTGATAGTTGAGCGCTATCTCGGACAATTCACTTCTTTGCGCAACTGTTGTTCAAGAAACAGTACAATCTCTACTCCAGTAGTTGCCAACCTTGTACCACACCCCTCTTGTTCAAACCTTCCATCACCCCCCTATTCAAATTAAATTCCTACTGGGCCTCCTTGCAGAATAAATTGTATGGGTATATGCAAAAAAAACAAAAACAGTAAGTATTACTTTGAAAACAAAACATTTAGTTTTACCTTCACAAGATACAACATTATAAGTTTCAATTTGTGGTAAAGAAGTACTGGTACAAGAGAAATAACCAAAATTAAGTCAGATTATTTTATTTTCAACTGGTCTTGCAAACCCCCTGACTTGCACTCACGCCCCTCAGGTTGGGAACCACTACTCTACCATCTGCTCAACCCAAGACCCTTCATGGATTGTAGTGGTACAAGTTTTCTATTTAAGAATTTATTTTGGACCTCCACCTCCATGATATTTATAGGCCACCTTATAATTGTTCGAAATTGTTAATAGTTAATATATTATTGTACTTAATATATATTGTTATTGTGCAAAATCTATACACATAATAAAACAAAGTCCTCGGCCGCTTTCGTTCTCAGTAAACTCAATACTACTGCACGGATTTTCATGCGGTTTTCACCATTAGAGTGATTCACCAGAAAGGTTTAGGTATATAATTTGTCGAGGTTTTGTGTAAATGGGTTGGAATATCGATGGGTATCGCCGAAGGCGCTGCCTAATCCCTTGCAATTATCTAAAGTACAAGATAATAAATTTGTATTTAAAGAAATATTTGTTTTTGTTTATTTTTATAGTTTCTATATAATAAAGTACATTAGCTGAGATGGGAAGAAAGAAAATCAAGAGTCCCTAAGAAGCCTAACCAATGATATTCATGTGGTCCTTAGAGGCCGGTACCTGATAAAAAAAAATACATTACACAGACAAATTATGTAGGGATAATATGCCTTGTTATCCAAGCAAAGATGGGGTGGGTCGCTAGTATAATCTAAAGTGGAATGCTCGGTTATTTTAATATATCATGAATAGATGACTGGATTCCCTAGGCTGTGCAACTGTTCCAATTTCAGTTTTTAAATAAAAATATCACTGAATACTTCCTAGCACAATGTATTACAATGCACAAATTATGTAATTTAAATTAACCAAATTAGAATACATGAAAATTAAATAAATTATTATCTTCAGAAAATATTTGTTTGAATTAAACAAAAGACATAATTTTTTTTTAACTTTTATTTTTCAGGAAGAGGTACTCTGTCTTTGAAAGCCTAAGGCATCCTTGGTTACATCAGAAAGTGATTATTTTTTAATTTATTACTTCTTTTTTTAATGTAAAATTATGATAATTAATTTATTTATGAAATAAGAAATGCTTTTAATCAATATTATTGATAATATAGTGAGAGTTTGTATTGCATGACTTGGGCTCATAGGAATTCCATTTATTGATCCAGTGTGGAACCTCCACCTACAGCACCTTATCACAACTTTACTCACTGACTTACTTATTAACAGTACTTTGAGAACTCAATTAAAGTGCTTAATTTATGTGCTTAAATGGATTTATCTTTATCATTACACTTTTTTCAGTGTAAACTAAGAAAAATGCAATGTTTCAGTTTGGCTATTGTTTAATCAAATAATGTATTGATATTAGAAAGAAAAAAATATGTAATGAGGCCTTAAATTTGTGATATTTTTACATTTAATTTTCGATTTAATTATTTTGAAAACTAAAATATAAAAAAAATGGAACTAAATCCAGTATCTTTGGATATGATTGTAAGTTTTCAATTTATATCATATTTTATTTTATTCAATAATAATATTTTTAAATGAACACATGAATAAATTTTTTTTTTTTAAATGAGTTATATTTGTTTGTTTAATGCATTTAGGTTATGAATTTTTTCTTTTTGTTATAAGTATTATTTGATTATTGTTTTGTTTACTTCTCACACGAGTGGATGAAAGTAGTTCTGTTGTTATCTTTCAAGCTATTGAACTCAATGAAAGATACTGCCAATCTTTTTTGGTTAGCTTAAGGCCTTCTAGTCTTATCTTTGTCAGTTATCCTTTGTGTTCGGGAACATGATGTATAAAGATTTGTACCAGTTGGAAAGATATTTAATGAAGCTTCAGTTTAAGCTTCCGGGTCCTCATAAGCATTTGGTGCTTATTAGATAGATTTGTATATTTTTTAAAAATTTGATTCCATCGTTATAACTTTTAAAAAAACTCAGTGTATTATTTCAGGTTACGGAAATCGTGACTCCTCCGATGACCCTGCTTAGTGCCATAAAAGAAGGCGACATGAACACGTTCGAAGATATGCTGAACTCTGGTCAGGTCGATGTTGATCAAACCAACAAGGTTTGTTTGAAATTTTTGTTATAATAAAATCTTTTTGAATTTAGAGTTTTAAATTTATTTAAATTTTATGGGTTGGCTATAATTTTTTATAAAAAAAAATAATAAACATTTACATAATATTAAAATCAGATTCAAATTTATGATTTATGAAAAAGTTGAATGTTAGAAAATTTATTGGAAATTACTTATTGTTTACTTTATGTTTATTTATTTAAAAAAAAATGATAACTATTTAATTATTCTTAGTCTTAATATACTCAAAAGAGATTTCGTGTAAATTTGTTTAGGTTTTTAAAAATTTTCTTGACTGTTCTCTCTTGTCTCCCATTCTAAATTGATGACAAATTGATAGTAATTTTGGCCCTAAAGTTTGTTTTCACATACAAATTTCTTTCTTAATTATCTAGATAAATAAATTCATCAACTTTATCTTCTAAAGTACCTATCATCTTTTGATAACTGCCCATCTAATTTTACTGGCTCCTGCAAGAAACAAGTTTATCGATATAAATCTCAAATTTGTACTAAGCTATTATTGTCTAAAATCATTTTCTCACTTCATTTTTCTTCTCAATCAAAAAATATTTTTATTGCAACTGTAAATATATTAAACACTCGAACATGACCTTCAAATATAAGATTTTTTTTTATTAGGTTCAACAAATACATTCTATGAATCCATGTTCTTGATATTGTGTATATATTAAAAAATAATATATACAATTACAAAAATTGAAAAAAAGAAAAAATAGTAATAAATAAACTTGTTTATTAATATTGAAAAGGGAAAGGTAAAAAGATACCTTATATAAATGTTAAGACCGTGGAAAAATTCCAATGAAAAGCCCTTAAGTCTCTAAACTAAAACAGAAATTGAAAATATCTTTCCAATATTTCTCCTATTCAGGCATCCTCAGGGTAGAAAGAGACTAACAGGAAAACAAAACATGAATAAATGCACCTAATAAATTAATTATGAATAATAAAAATAAAAAATAAGTTATGAATAATGCATCCAAGAAACATCCCACCACCTCCAAGGCTCAAATGCAACTAATGAATCATAAGGAAGGTTACTCGACCCCAGCTGATAAATACTTCAGAAATTGAAAATTCAACTTACACTCACCAAACTTCAAAAAGCACAACAGGAAAAAATAAATAATAGCAAACTACACAAAAACTTAAGACAAAAGACCATATGAAAAAATGAAAGTAAAAGAGCAAGAAAAAAAGAACTTTATCAAGAAACCAGTGGACTTATGGGTATTCTACAAAATATATTAAAATTGAAAAGGGAAAGGTAAAAAGAGACCTTACTTAAATGTTAAGACCGTGGAAAAATTCCAACAAAAAGCCCTTAAGTCTCCAAACTAAAACAGAAATTGAAAATATTTGTCCATATTTTCAATTTATGTTTTAGTTTGGAGACTTAAGGGCTTTTCGTCAGAATTTTTCCACGTTCTTAAACTTGTTTATGATAAACTTATTTTTATAATGATGAGTTTGGACACAGTATTTGAATTTTATGAGCCCATCTCTTGATAAGGTTATGTAACACCTTAAAATTAATAAAAGTAATAAAATTACATTATGGAATATCAAGGATTTTTTTTTCATTAGAGTTCAGAGGAATATTTCTTGAATTTGAAAAATATTATCTTTATTTTATTCATGTTAATTCATACGATTCATTGAATCCATTTCAGATCAATATCATCTGATGAATCCACTTTACATTTTCACATTGAAGATCTAAATGCTGTATCGAAAATATTTTAGATACATTCACTTGTAGTTTAAAGTATAATGGATTGGGAAATATAATTTATTGTTATTTTTATTCTTAAAGTACATTAACAAAGACAATGTATTCTTATCCATATCCAGTATTTAGATATTGGAAGTACAGCTTATAAACTCAAATGGGCTAGAAAATTCTGTATTTGTGGGAAGAAAATGGTCCGGGTGGAGGTAAAAAAAAATGAATTCCATTAATAGCGATGAACTGTTTTTTAGAAGACATTTTGACCCACGTTGCAAGTCTTTTAGTGTAAAACTAAATACTCTATAAGCAAGGAGCTGAAACTAAATAATATTTTATTTTTATATATTTTTTTGTATTTAATAAAGGTATATGTAAAATTTAACTAAGCAACTACTTATTTCAGTTACTAATTTCTATGGGTTTTTTTTTGGAAAAAAATATATTTAATGAAATTTTGCAGATTTATCAAGAACAGAATTGTGTGTTTTTTCCAACTCATTTATTTATCATCAAATTTATTACCTGTGAGTTTTTGTTTTCGTATTTTGTGTTCATTTTGTTACTGTGATAAGTTTGTATCTTTGACTGCTGTTGTGTTAACTGCCTCTGTGATGACTATTTGGCTGGTTTAAAAAAAAACAAACTAAATTCAATTTTGAGTTAAAAAAAAATAAAAATAGTTTCTGTACATGTTAAAATTCCATAGATTTGTGTCTGTGCATGCTTTTGCTATCAAGTATTGTTGGTTTAATATATTGGTAACAAGTGTACTTTTACTGAAAAAAAAAACTTAAGTGTGATTTAATAAAATATCTCAACTCAGCGTCTTTACATGACAACTTAGGATGTAAAATGTAAAGTATACTACAATAATACAAAATACAAAATGTTTAAGCTGTACCTGTGCTAATATTATTAACACAGGTATCTACTTACCCCACAAAATTTTAAAGTAAACATGTAATATTAATTCCAAATGATAAACTTTACACCAAATCTGAAAGAATTTCTGATACAGTAAGAAAAAGGTGAAATGTGTTCTACTCACATCTAGTGAGAATGAAGGAAAATATATTAAGCAGATTTTAGATTTCCTGCAAATTAATGAAACAACAGGTAAATGCTTTGCTTAAGTCGAAGAGGATCTAAAGGAATTGAAGAAATCAGGATGAGTGCAATGGAGCATTTAGGATGTTATACATGGGAAATCATAATGATGAAAACATTCTTCGCATACTCAGCACAATCATATAATGATCTTGAAACATAAAAAAAAAGCATAATTTTCTCTAGATTTCTGGTGCATCAATTAAATATCGGACTATTATGGTGCATCTATAATAACAGACTATTAGCCAATGTTTAAGATTTTATTATTGTATTAATTCAAAATTCGGGATATAGTTTAAGTTAAATAAAACAAGACATAACTACAATAAATATTGTTCACAACACGTATTAAAGTTTTGGAAAATAAACACTTTTACTAGTTAAATAAACCCTAATCAGTTGTATAAAAAGGTTTCAGAATTTTATGATACATGTTTCTCCTTTTTTTTTTTAAGAGGTATAAAATACACTGCGACCCGAAGTAGGAAGTAGGTCTTTTGTGAGCCTTCAAGAGGATATCTTAAACAATGATTTTGGAAGAACTATGAATTTATGCTACCGTGTCTAATGGGACGATGCTATAGTGAGGGTCCTTAATTTTGCCCCTCCAGGTTTAATTAAGGACTAGTAATTTAAGGGTCTTTAACGATTACTTGACACTGCACAGGCTCGGCACATTTTACCTCCCTGAAGGATGAAATAACTAAGGATTTTTCACTCCCTATAAAAAATCCTAAGATCACTTACCCGGGTTACAAACCTGCAACCCCTTGGGCATAGAAGGTTAGTATGCTAACCACTACACCACAGGTGCTATATCTAGTTTTTCTGCTGTAAGTTAGATAAGTATCCGTGTTACTTAAAAATAATGTGGTGGTTTTAACTTTAAAAGGTATTAATTTCTGTTATAGACCTAGTTCTGTTCATTCATTTAACGTCATTTTTTGCAGCTATGGCTAATTGGACGATACTACATTGGGAGCTCTAAATTTTGCCTATCCAGGTTTAATTAGGATAGGGATTTTTAACGAGTTTCTGACATTGTACAGGCTCGAGACCCCCGTTTAACGTCCCTTCCGAAGGACAGCGTAACTAAGGATTTTTTACCCTCTTTAAAAAATCCTAGGGCCACCTGCGGGCCTATGAACCCGTGATCTTGGGCTTAGTAGTTTGTTACGCTAAACCATTAGACCACATGTTGCCCCTATACCTACTTCTTTTAATTTCCTTAATAGCGAATCTGGCATTAATGACCAAATACCTGGAAAAATTATTTCAATGTTACTGACACCTACTATAACTGATGGAATGTTGAAAAATCATAATGTAATTTTCTAATAACAATTTAATAACTACTAAATTGTTATTAAATATATATTAATGATAAATATATATTTATAACTAACATCTAATAAGCCATGATATTAAGATATTTGATCAATTATTGTGCTGATGATTTACTGACAGTTGAGAGATGTAAATCCAAATTTAATGAGAGGTAACCCAGATATATAATGTAATATTTTATTTGTGTGTGCTATTTAAGGAATGGTTTGCTGGAAAACTTTGAGTAGTTTAGATAATATGGACAATAGATGAGTGAAATGTTTTCAATTAGCTGATACTAGCCATCCTTAAAATGGTTCTTAGATTATAATTGCATTCAGTTTTAATTAATTGAAAAAAGTATATATATATAATCAAAGAATGTTACGTATCTGTAGTATTAGAAAGTTGATTTTTAGTTTTTATATAATTTTTAAACTTAAGATATTTTTGGTAAATTCCAAGATACAAAGTAATAACTAATCACTAATTTGTTCAATTCTTGAACTTGAATATTTTTTATTAATCAGCCATATTCCTCAAAGGTTTGAAAACTAATTTTAATTTGAATTTAGGTACCCATGTTTTAATTTCAAAGCTTCCTTATAATATATTTTAGGCTATTTATCTATGTAGGATCTAATTTAGCAAAGTGTTTTTATTTTTTTAAGTAAGTGCATTAAAATTGGAAATTGATTTATTAGTAGTTTCATTCCTGAAAATTTTTTATGAAAAAGAGGGAACGATCTATATTCGAACAAATACCGTAATTATTTTTCTTCTATATTATTATACAATATAATAAAATGAAAACATATTGAATTTTTTTTTTAGAACGGTGAGACTGGATTGCACTTAGCAGCGGCTGGTGGACAGACTGAAATGGCTCGACTTTTACTGATGTGTGGAGCTAACACTGGCATTGCTGATATTCAAGGTGACACACCTCTTATTCATGCGGCTAGGCACGCCAGTATCAATATTCTTACGATGCTTATAAAATCAGGATCATCTATTTCAGCCCAAAATCAGGTAAGAAATTATTTGTATCATAATAATTAGAGCCCTGCCTTTGCTGTTTATTCATTTAATGTCACTTTATGCTGTCATAGCTGATCGGCAATGCTACAGAGGGAGTTCTAAATTTTGCCTATCCAGGAATAATTAGGGTAGGGGTCATTAATGAGTACCTCACATCGCACTGGCTCGGGGCCAACATTTTACATCCCTTCCGAAGAACGGCATTACCTAGGATTTCTTACACTCTTTAAAAAATCATATTACCACCTGCCGGGCTACGAACCCGCGATCTTGAGCTTAGATTGTTATGCTAACCACTAAACCACAGGTGACTCCCAAAAAGCTCTGCCTTTGTTCAGTGGAATAATATTAAAATAGCACAATAAAAAAAATAATTATTTATTTTGTTGTTTTGAAGAAACTAATCATATTTTGTTTTCATTGTCAAAGTTATGTACGTTTGAGCATAGTGACTTAGTGTGTTTTACAAATTCATGGAGATTTATTTGGGGGCTTGTTAACTATTTTGTTCCATGATTTTGATTGACACAGTAAAAAGGCTAAAGCCCCAGTGAATAAATGGTTAATTCGAATTTTCACCAAAATGACCTGCAATTAGGGAAGTGAGATTGTGTTATTTTTGTAGTGAATAAGGGGTTAAGTCAGACATTGGCTTGATATGGCTTTGATGCTGTTATTTCTTATATTACAACTCCATTTGAAGCTAATAATGGAAATGACACAATTCCGCTTCTCTCAGTACAATTGACTAACTCAGGACAAAATTCAATTTAACCACTTATTCGCCTGTGTATGAGGAACAAAAAAAAAAGACTAATACTAATTATTGGTTTTTATTTATCAAAGGGAAGCAGTGGTGGCTCAGTGCTTGTTTAAGAGTTGCTGTATAGAAAATCCTAGGTTCAATCCCGGCCTTGGCAGATAATTTATTTTATTTGTTAATTGCGAGGGGTGGATCCTCTGGAATCTGTAGACCCTCCTTGGGTTTACCCAGCCTCTATAAAGTGGGCACAAATCTGGTGGTTGAGTGTGATCTCAGACAAATCACCTCCCTGCTCAACTGTTGTCCTAGAAACAGTACAGTCACTACCATGTACTGAACCCAAGACTCATCATGGTTCATTGGTACAAGTTATATTTTCAAAATTGTAGGTACTTAAAAATGTTTGCTTGATGTAAATGCTAAATGCGAGGCCCCTTTTATATGTCAGCTCTCAGACTTTCCTCTAAGGGATTGGTTAAATATAATTTATTCGCAAAATACCTAAGTTTAATAAGTAAATAAAATTAGTCATGCTTTTAAAATAATACTATTATCCATATTTTCAGGAAGGCGACACAGCCCTTCATGTTGCTGCAGCCTGGGGAGAACTTGAGATTGTTAAAGTACTTGTTGAGAACGGAGCTCTTCTCCACATTCCAAATCATATCGGACAATTACCTTTGCACGTTGCCATCCATCGAAGGCATTCCAATGTTGCAATGTATTTACTCAACTGTGGAACCGATTATGATTTGCACGACTCGGTATGCTACTTTATACTCTTTACAAAATTTTATAAATAATTTCAACTTTTATTTTATTATATTATATTGATAATATAATATATTTTAGGATGGTAATGCTCCGATTCACTTAGCTGTTAGGGAAGGCATGCTCAGTGTTGTACAAGCACTCTGCACGTTAGGGTGCAATGTTGATACACCGAATAATCTAGGATTGTGTCCGATTCACATCGCTGCGAGGCAAGGACATACGGATATAGTGAGGTGAATAAGGATATTATAGTGAATAATATAGTTAACAGGTTTTTACTAATTTACTTTAAAAATTTTGACCATATTAATACTTTATTTTAAATATTTATTCTTATGTAAAATAGAATTTTTTTTTAACAATAGAAAATTATTACAGGAATAAGAAATCCTGCTCTAAGAATGCCTGATAAAATAATATATACTGATATCGATTTAATATATGCAGATACAGGGGGGATGGGAATGGTGTTTTCAAGAATTAATTTATCACAATAAATTGATAAAGGAATGGCCATTTTTCTTATTTTTCAGTCTTATCATTTTCGCGTGAAAAGATATGTTTATAATGTCATAGCATATCTGAAACATATTGTTCCTACTGTTAGTTTGCTTTGCATTATGTTTTGAATTTGATTGCTATGCAATATTTCATTTGATTTAATTAAATTTTAAATTAAAAAGAGACACTAATAAATTAATATAAAGTTGTAAATTAAATAAAGATATCAAAATTGCGAATCATTGCCATGTTTTTTTTTAATTTCTCCCAATTTAAGGATACTCCAGATCAATCATTGGTGTTTATGGCTTTCTCTCCACCCAGTATTGCTTCATTCTCTCCGATTTCTTCTAATCTTTTCCTCATTAGAGGTTTTGATCATTGGCTTAGTTCTAGCCTCAAACCTCATCCCCTCGTCTTAGGTAATGCTCTCGGCAGTTCCATCCCTATGTGTATCCTCAAATAGGATATGGGTAAAAGGAACTAATTATTCTTTTCATTAGCTTACTTGCGTTCATTTTACAATATTTCCATGCATATAACAAAATTCCCAAGGCCACCTCATCTATGGTGTCTTCTAGGGCATAGTAAGATGTTATGCTAATCACTAACACCGCAGATGACCCATTACTCCAAGGTTTTTTATTATGTTTTAGAATTTAATAGGAAGAAGTAAAGTAAAGGGCACTGAGGAAGGGTTTTAATGAATTTTATTATTTTATTCTTCTTTTATGCTTAGCTTATATATACAACAATTAGCATCCTTAAATAAAATCAATATTGAAATATTTATTTATTTATTTCTTCCAGATGCTTATGCCTAGCAGGCTGCAACACAGACATGAGGAACAGTGATGGAATCAAGGCTGAAATAACAGCTCTAAAATATGGTTTTCATGATATCAGTGATTTGTTGAATAAAGTGAGATCCGTAAGTTTATGTATACATCGCCCTAAATATTATTCTTATTCATTGTCTCTATATATTCTTGATTGAAATGATTTTATATTATATAGAATTACACTCGGAAGATATATATTAGACAACTAGTTTCCAACGGCCAGCCGTTAGCCAGGTTTAATATTCAGATCTTCGGTCATACGGGTGTAGGCAAATCAACGTTAGTGGATACGCTCAAGACCGGCTATATCAGCGGTTTATTCAAGAGGAGTAAAAGTAACCACTTTGGCGTTTACCCACCGTTGTTGAGTACCCTTTGTAAGTAATTATACATTTATTATTATTTATTCGATCATCGCTCTTTATAAATATAGCGAAATATTTTTTCCCAGCTCAACCTAGTTCTCCGAGTCGGACTCATATCGAATTAGATTCTACTTCAAGGCAAAACTCATTGAATTTCGATCTTTACAACCAACAAAGTACTCAAGGCATCGATGTTCAACAGGTATCTTTGATTTTATCTAAAAAATATTTCATGAATATAATCATACTTTATCATCTATTTACTTCTATATTTTATTTCTTTTATAGGTGTGGATTTCAGATGTCGGTTATGTAACTCTTTGGGACTTTTCTGGACAAGACACCTACTTTTGTTTCTACCATCACATGATCGCCACACATGCTATATATTTATTGGTGTACAGTCTCAACGATTCTCCAACGATTCAATATAAGCAATGTTGTTTCTGGTTGACATTTCTCCAAGCTAGGCTCCCTCCAGCAGAACCAATAGGTATGAGTTTGCTAACAGTTTTTCCTTTTATCCATCAGTTAATATTATTTAAAGGTATAAATTATTATGATTTTATGATTCCATAAAAAAGCAGAACAATAAATGGAACATCCTAATGAAAGCTCAAAATAGGAAAAGGACTTAGACAAGAAGATCCATTATCAATAGTGTTGTCTTAGAATCTAGTCTTAGAAGCAGCCGGAAAATAATAACAAGTGGTAGAGGCACAATTTACAATCATATGACACAATATCTAGCATATTCCAATGATTTGGGGAGAAAAGCCTAGCATAAAATGTTTGGGCCTATCATAGCGGAGGACAAGTGGTAAATCAGATCCAACAAAGAATTAAGGACCTAAAAGATGTGAGGGTCATCCAGGTCAAGAGACTGCGATGGTTAGGGCATGTTGAGAGGATGAGCCGAACAAGAATTCCAAGGATGCTGTATGGAATACCAAATAATGGAATAAGATTAAAAGGGAGGCTTCATCTCAGATAGGTCGACAATGTGGAGGGTGGACATGGATGGGTATAGTGCTGGAGGCACTTTGCGGTTGATAGTGGTGAATGGCAGAAAAAGTTCTTTAAGGACTGTAAGCCCTGCAATGAATGAATGAATTATTAACTAACTGTGAATCAGAAGAAAAATAAATGCTGTGTTATCTATTAGTGTAGATTGATAAAAATGAAACTTATAAAATATTATCAAAATTCAATATCAAATTGATAAATAAACATTTTAACTATAACTAATTTTATATTTAAGGTTAATCAATTTGTTTTATAATTATGGTGCTACTGTGAAATATGTTTAGATAACTGTGGAGAGACGCGTAATACAGGAAGAGTGATTTTGGTTGCGACACATGCCGATGTGGTGCGTGCTCCTCGATTGCCTAGTGGAGATTTGAACTCTCCCCAAGCGTCCTCCCTAGTGAAGAGGTTGAGAGCGGAATTTTGGCCCTATTTCGATATCCACCCGACTCCTGTTGTCATTGATGGGCATCAACCCAATTCCTACGGCGTCAAAGTTCTTAAAGCGACAATGGCTCAACTCAAAATGTCTCTGTATCAGGTATGATAATTTGCTTATAGATGACAGTATTTGATTTACAAAATTTTAATTGTAATTATAACATATTAATCATGAATTGATAATAGTCATTTTAAAATAATTTATTTTTGTTTGAAAACATGTTATCAGCATCACATAAAATGTCATAATTTGTTCTCTTTTACCTCTTGTCGTGTTCCTAATAAAATTAAAGAGTTTGTGCAAAAAGGAGGTTTTTATAATTTTTTTTAATCTTATGAAAACGAAGGTTGTACCTCCTGCTCTGCCTAGAGACAGACTAACACCCAATGTCCCAATAGTATAATTGTTCAAATCTTTTTCAATTGTTTGGAAGTTAAATTTGCCCTTTTCTTTTTTAGCAATATTTGTTTTTCATGTGCTCTTTTTTCTTAAAATGTATTCTTGCTTCTTCAGTCTAATTCAATTTTCTGATGGCCTATTTTTATTATATCACACATATATTTATAAATTTATTACATGTCAGAATTTTTTTTTATTTAATAGTAGTCTTTTTTTTAGAATAAAAATTATGAACATTAAAAAATTTTAATTTTAATTGACCTACAAGGAAGGGAATCATCGGATTTTTAATATTAATCAAAAACTGACATTTTATGTGATGCTATTAATCTATCAATAATGAGTCATAGGTCTAAAAAAGTTATTAGTTCTAAGAGAATTTTAATTACATTCCATTTAATTGAAAAATGTAGCATTTTTTAATTCACTCATCTAATTTTCTCCATCTGCTCAAGACTATCTTTGTTCTATCATCTTATCTTTTCACAATGATCTACTTTTAATTCAATTTTTAGTCTTGGCTTTTCCTTCTCTTTATCGTCACATTCCAACTACTTGTTTTGATTTCTCTCAATAATTCTTAATCGTATATTCTATTTTTCACTTAAAACATTCTATTATGTATCACTTAATCACTTTTATAGCTATTATATGACTTTACTGCTAAAAGTTTTGATGATGGAGTCCTAGATATTAAACATAGCTATGTTAGGGGATATCGATAAAGGAAGGAGTAAACAACATCAACGCAGCATCGAGCCTGTTCGGCCGCAAGGGCTACAAACTCCTTACAGAGAGCCCGCACGCAGAGGCTGGACAGTTAAGTGTGCGAATAAAAAAAAACCAAACAAAAAAAAATAATGTGTTGTGCCCCATCCAAGCAAGCAAGCTTAGAACACTTTTAAAACACTTGTTGCTCGACATCACACGAACTGCGACATTTTTTTGCCATGATTTATGCCACAAATGTATTTTAACACCTTTTTAACACACTATATGCAGGATGTATATTTTTAAACTCTTAATATTTGATTTACATTCATCGACTTAGAGAAAAAGACAAGATAATGTGGGTATGATAATATCATCCCATTGTTTTAATTATTTTTAAATTTATGAGAAAATATATCACTTTATAGTTTCTATTTTCTATTTTTTAAGAATATTCGTTTATATTTATTATTTTTTAACTACTCAACAGAATTTTTGTGTTGTAATTCTTAATAAAATAGGATAACGATTATAAAATAAAAAAATATTTTAGTTCAAAAGTCTAATATTTAAAAAAAAAATGTCAATAACAATATTAAAAAAGGAATTTAAGTGATTGTGTTGGCCAAACTTCGATTAATAATTTTAAAAAGGCTTATAATTCTTTGATTAGCATATACAAATATATTATTAAACAAATTAATACTTTTTGAGTTTTCTTTTAATATTGTATAATTATTGGTTCACCTTTTGCATTTTATGAAGGAAAATTGGTCTAGGTGGTAGAAAAAAAAAAAAAAATTATTAAGTAAAAAATCACCCTTACCTTATCTTACATCTTTTATTAATTGATGAATAAGCATTAATGCAATTAAGGGAAAATAAAAAAAAAAATTCAAGATGGTGGTTATTTGTTAATACTAATAATACTAAACTTTCTAATATTATGTTGTGAGAGAGAGGTGTTCTTCTTTTTTTTCTTCAAATGAACAATTTGAAAGTTTATCAAACAGATTTTTATTTCTAAGATTTTGACATTGCGGTGTTGTTTAACCAAAATAATTATAATCATATGATCATATTAATAATAATTAATGAATAGTTGCCTGGAAGAAGGGCGCATGTTACATGTCATTTAATTAGGTGACTGTCACATACACCCTTATTACATTTTATAAATTTTGCACTTGCCCTTGTTCGATTGTAAAATAAGCAAAAAAATATATAAATTTAAAAAAAATTGTTACATTCACAAAGCTTTGGTCAAAATGTTTATATTGGCATGACATTGAAAAACCGAAGAGTCTATAGGAATTTTGGGTGCGGACGGGTATTTCTTGACGAGAGAGCGGTAGGGACCATCACATGGACCTTGTTCCACAAAAAAAAAAAATGAAAAATGTAACATACGCCCTTCTTCCAGGCAACTATTCAAATAATCATTGCCACTTAACAATAATAGTTTATGTTTTTGTTCAAATATTAAAATCATTATCAATTTAATGTACTGTTCAAAGTACCAACTATTCTTTTTATTTCATAATAATCATGTATTACATTAATTATTTAAAAACAAAAATTATCTTACTAAAATTAATTCAATTAATTTTTTTACCTATATTACAATGCAGATCAATTAAAGAAGTACACATACGACAAGAAATACCAGACTAACACATTACAACCAGTTCCTGCCATATCCTGCACATAGTGTGTCAATTTTGTTTTTCTGTTTGTTTTCTCCTATCACATCAAGTGAGCACCTTTTCACTCGAATTTTTCTTTTTCTTTTTTCTTTTCTTTTTTTTTGGTTTTCTTGTGTTTGCACCCTAAATGATGTATCTTTAAATAATGTTTTTTTATTTTATTTTCTAATAGCAGACTTGAGAGATTACGTATTGTATTGTATGGTTTGTATAATAATAAAGTTTCAGATTGTATATTATAAAGTGTGTATAATATTTATGAAACGTAGAATAGATCCTGTATATATCTTATAGTTTTACCATTAGGATTGTACATATTATACTGGATAGTTGCATTTAAATATCCTTTTATAATATTATGTGTGAGAATAGTGAATGAATGAAGTATTGTTGATGTTTGAATCAGTTGAAAAAAATTTATATGCAGTAAAACGTCGATTATCCGAACATCAGTTATCCGAAAATTCAATTTCCCAAACTGAGTTTGCAGAAAAAATACTAGGGAGGGGGGGTCAACATTGCTATTCCTAGATTTGAAGAGTATATTTTCTAAAATTTTCATTCCTACAACTATCAATTCTGTACTTAAACAATTCAGAAATATAGCCGCTATGAAGAGGAAGTCAATACTGAAGAAAGTTAATATAACAACTTTATTTGTGTTAGAACCTTAATATATATCTTGCTATGTGCATACATGTTTTTATTGATGTTTATTATTTTAACATACATAGCACTCAATAAACTACATTAGCATTAGTTCAGAAAATCGACGCTCAACATTGTTATTAAAAATACCTATTTTTTATGAATTATCTGGTGAAAAGTCAACAATTTATAATTCTATCAATTTTATTCACCAGGTATTCATATGATAGAACTATTCTATAAGATTCACGACTTAAATAATTGGTTATTCACTAAACCAATATGATGCATTCATTTTCAAAAACACGACAATACTGCTCCGTTATACTTCAATAAAATTTTGAGTATAAGTTCTGCTGGTTTTCACTTCGATTTAACTCACAATAATTTTTAACTTTTTATATGTTTCCTTTTTAATATTCTCATAAATAAAAATAAGGCTACTGCGTGGTCAGAAGAGAGGAGGCAAAGTATTGGGAGAAAAGGAAGAGGAAAATGAGAAAAGAAAAGTAGTGATATTCGCGTGGCCTTAAAAGACTTGTTTTGTGAAAAAAAAATTTATTAATTACTACTGTATATATGTAGATCAAAGAATCGACTTCAAAATGTTTGTTGAAACATTCATTTCTTGATGAAAAGATTACCGAAGTATACTCATTTTCCAGGGAGCAGAGTGGCTCAATGGTAGAGTTCTGAGTAGCTATGCTGGAAATCCTGGTTCAAATCCCACTGCAGGCAGTTACTTTTATTTAGTCTGCTTGTGGCGGGAGATGGATCATATAGGTTTTCTAGGACTCTCCTGGGATTCACCCAGCCTTTATAAAATATTATAAAAATAGAGGGGGAAAAACCTGGCGGTTGAGTGCGACCTAGGACAAGTCACCTTGCAGAACCGTTGTCCATGAAACAGTACATTCTCTACCATGTACTGAACCCTGTAGTGGTTACAAGTTTTTTTTTTTTACTCGTTTTCCATAATCACATTCTTTTTTTTTTTTCATACTTAAACTCACGATTATTTTATTTTTGAAAATATTAAACTCTAAGCGACAACCTGCAGAATTGATACTAAACTTTGTTTTATTTGAAAGGTAACGGATTTCTAAAATTAAAAATTGAATTTGTCATATTATAGTAATAATTTAGCTCTATTCTATTGAGTTTTATTCTATAATATTAAATTAGAGGAGATTTCCTACAATTACTTCCTACTAAAAAGTAATTATTTTTTATAATTGTTATGAATGTAATTAATAATGAATTAAGATATGGCAGGAGAAAAGAAACATGTAGTTTTTACGAAACGTTTATTATTAATCAGTCTGGAAGTAAGAAGAATAAGATCTTAATCAGATCATCATTGCCATTTAATATGGTTTAATATAAAGGTAGGAATCTTAAAGCTTACTTATGAGCCAGCCGCAGACCTACGTCAAACCCTTTAAGAGAGGTCCCTTCCCTAATTTCATATTTATTCCTACTTTTTAGATATTTGTTTAGAAAGATATCAATTTTCGTAGTATTGTATTTATTTCTAACATATTTGAGGTTAGAGTTTTTATTAAAATGTACAGCTCTTTAACTTCAAATAAAAATTAATTTTGAAATTAGTTTTTTCCAAGTCTGTATTTTTTATCTACTATTTAATAAATTACTGTAACAATGGTTTTTAGGAAGAATACATTTATAAGTTAAACCAAGACTGTAATATTTCTACAGCCCCTGTGAATAAGTGGCTAAGTTGAATGTTCTCTAAAATGAGTTTCTTGTACTGTTAGAAGCTCTGCTACTGCTAGAACTGTTAGAAGCGGAATCAAGTTATTTTTGTTGTGAATAAGTGGCTAAGTAAGGCATTGCCTTGAAAGGGGGTTATTGCTTGTATTATAACTATATTTCATACAAAACCTACGAGACACAATGACGCTTCCTTCAATACAGATAATTCTCTCTGGACAAAATCCGACTTAACCACTTTTCACTGGGGCTGTAAATATATAAACACTGGCCCGGTGAATAAATGGTCAAGTCTGATTTTCTCCAAATTGAGTTTCTTGTACTTAAGTAAGTGGAATCGAGTTATTTTCATAGTGAATAAGGGGCTAAGTAAGGAATTGGCTTGAAAAGGAGTTATTGTGTTGACTTAATCACTTATTCACCATGACTGCGGATTTAATTCACAACTTTAGATACATTATTTTTTATTGTTAATTTTTTTTTTAATTTTCCCTTTTTCTTATCCTTTATGTTCTTAAATTTAATTTTATTATTTTTCTTTTGCTTTTTTAAAAAAAAAACTTTACTACTTTTATTTTATTAAACTATGTTTTAAATTTCATGCATCGCCTGAATATTATTTAATATTTGCTTTCGCTTTACAGGGGGTGCGCGAAATGACAGGATTCTGCGAAGCTGTTCTCTCGTGGTTGCCCTCGTTACGCAAGGCGGCTGAATCCGTACCCGTCATGACGTGGGAGTCGTTTATAGACGAAGCTAGGGCGCAAGTGAATCCATTAGCAGGCTATGATCATTTCAACCTTTTACTCAATCAGCTACAGCAAATGGGAGAGGTCAGTTCATAATTTACCATACACATTATAAAATAAAATAAAATAAATTAATGAATTAAGCCAAAATGAATACAATATTTTGACTATTTCTTTTTGAAAAATTAATATAGGGCCTAGACAGTGATTATCACATTTTTTGAGACAATCACGTTAAATTTATTTTTTTAATGGTTTGGAATTCTCTTTCCCTCAGTGTTAGTCATGCTACCTCCTTTCTTCTTATAGAATAATATTTTTCATAAGCATCTTTTAATGTTTCATAACAATTCATATTTATTTATTTTGTTTTATTAATTACTTGTTCTTTTTCATTTAGATTATTCTCGTTGGAGATCTGATCGTACTGAGTCCTAGCTGGCTCTGCAGCCAAGTCCTCGGACAGTTGCTGTCGATCAGCTTCATCACACACGCTCGTATCACGGGTTGCTATACCGTCGAGGACTTTCAGTTTGCTTTTCCAGAAGCGGATTCAATGGCTATGCTGGAAGTACTTGAAGCTCTGCAATTATGTATCCAGGTACTTTTCTTTTACAAGTTTTTCATTGGTATAATGAAACATTTTAGTATATCAGAATAAGTTAAGTACATGTAAATAATAATTTTATTAACTTAACTGCTCTAAGTTAAAAAAGTATGGTTCGTGGGAAAAAAAGAAAGAATTTTTTCATCATGTTTTTTTTAATACAATTAAAAAAAAATTGCAATCTTTTTTATTTTGTTACAAATGAAAAAATGTGTTGGTAGCAGGGATTATAGCTAAAATCTAAAAAAAAATTATGTTATTAGGTTATATGTCATAATCCTTCAAAATAAAAACTTAAAAAAATTTAAATCACAATATATTCAATCTCATAGCCAACAGAATGCTCAAATTTGTTTTTAAGTAATGTTTAATAAATGTCTTTATCTAAATAAAAATAGAGCCAAAAAGTGGCTTTTTGTAATTTTTTGCAGAAGAATATGGAATGATTTACACTTTTAATGTGCAGTCACTATTTTTAAAATATTTTCTTGATACCTTTACAATAGATCATCATTTATGTGCTATACCTATAAGTTGGGAAAATGTTCTTATATACATCTTTCAATCCCCCAGAAAACTAAAAATATTTAAAAATTTTTATAATTTATAATTATTTAAGTTTGAGTGGAAAATAGTCGACTTGATAAAAAAAATATTACAAAAAAAAATAGAAAAGAATGTTAAAAATAGATAAATATATCAATTTAAATATTTAGAATTCTTAAGAAGCGAACCAAGGCTGCTCAATTTTTTTTTTATTATTATCTTTTTACAAAGTGAGGCGAATAAGATCTTATGATCCTATAAATAGTTAGGCAGAGTCTAGAGACAATCACAGCAAATACTGAATTAATTAATGAATTAATGATTAATGAATTAAAAAAATCCTGTACCACTACAGCCCATAAAGCGCCTTGGGTTCAGCGCTTGGTAGAAGCTTTACTATTACTTAGGCAATGGTTATCTAGGGAGGTGGCTTGCCCGAAATCATGCTCAACCCACTTTACAGATCCTGGGTGAACCCCACGAAGAGCTGCAGATCCCACTGGGGATTGATAATCAAAGCCCCACTATATTATTAATTTTTTCCTATAAAAAAATTAATGGCATTGATTTTATTGTATCCTTTTCAGTGTGATAATGATGGTGAAGTTGAATATGAATTTCCGTGTTACAACCTAGTAGAAAAATTGGATGGCCTCTGGGATATGTCTGATCCTAGGTATGTTGATGGAGCTTATGGCGGTGTCAGGTTAAAAACAGAGGAAGGCACAACTCATCTTCTTCATGCCGTCTTTCCAAGGCTACAGGTATTTATATTTTATTTTTATTTGAGTATTAACTTCTTAATTATAGAAATATCATTTTTAGTTTTTAATTCTTAAGATAAAATTTTATTAGAACTTCAAATAAAAATAAACAGTCAAAGATATTAGATTAAACTAACTCATATAGAAGTCTCTTATTTTAACTCGAAGTATACTGAGACCTTTAATTTCTGCTCTAATTATAAATATTTATTAGTTTGAATGGTCATTTATATTTTCCGATTTGTTAATAAAAAAGGTGGAACTTCGGAGAACAGTGGTCGGCTATTATGACTGGCAAAGTGATCTTTACCAGTGGATGTGCGGTTCGAAACTCTGCCTCGGTGCTATGGAAAGTATGTTGAGTTTAGAGGTCGAAGATGAAGTCGAGGCTATCGAAGTCAAGGTCCGAGGGCCTCCTGGTTCTGGCAGGAACTGTTTCCTTTTCCTTGAGGACCTTCTGGGTATCGTAGATATGGTAAGTGATAAAAATAAATCTATGGATTATTTATTAATTAATGGGAGCAAAAAATTATTTAAAAAAATACTTATTATTACAATTATCAATCATTGCTAAAAATATTATTACAGATTTAGACTTCAAACATATGACTTTAATAGTTTAACTAAGGCATGTTAATCAAAATATTTTTACAATTTTAGACCGAGAATATTTTACTTTAATAGCCTAATTAAGACTTAGGTAATAGAGATTTTATGTAACTTCTGCAAATGATTTGCTAAATATAAAATGACAACTTGTCCACTTTTATAAATTTTAAAGAGAAAACAAAAAAAGGATCTTGTCCTGGGCTAGTTTCCTATCTGCAGTAAACAAAATACCGATGGTGTCAAGACTGTTCTATCTTCAGTCAAAAGTTATAAAAACAAAACTCAAAATTTGGACTCGTTTTTCTAAAGTTAGCGATTCTTATGTTGAACTGTTTTTGGCTGGTCTACTATCTTTGTTTATTTAATTATTTTTAGGCCGTTGAAGTGAAATACACCAGCCCAAAATGGCAGAATACATTGGTTATTTATTTGCTACTATTTGAGAGACTCAGGGATTTGTTCTGGAACATTCCGTTATTAAAATGCCAACAATGTTTTAAGCAGCCTCATAGATTATCTTATTTTACTTATTGACTTAAAATTTGCAATGACCATCATACGACCTATTTGGACTTACGGAGTAGAGCTTTGGGGCTCCACTAAGCCATCGAATTCTTCTCGTATCCAACCCTTACAATCCAAAATCCTTCGTAAAATCCTCAATGCTCCTTATTTTGTTAAGAATAAAGTCATCCATAACGACCTTAATGTCCCTTTTGTTGCTGATTTGGCCCAAACCCGGTATCTATCCTTTCATTTCAAACTTCATTCCCACTCAAACCCTCTAGTTTCAAACCTAGCTTCCTCTTCAATTCCCGATAATCCTCCGAGGCGTCTGAAAAGAAGATGGCCACGTGACCTTCTTATTTGAACTTTGATTTGAGTACTACCAGTGGGTAGTTTCTCTACTTGTTATTCTCATGTCATTATGTAACATGCATTCTATTTACTTGTATAATTGTAATACAGTTGTAAATATCAATAAATAAATTAAAAAAAAAAAAAAAATTGCAATAGAAAAATCAAAATATTACACTTATGTTGCTTTTTTTGTAATATTTTTCTTGAATTAATAACACTGTGTTTGCATGTTCTAGGTTATGATGGACATGGTTCCTGGCCTCTTGATAGAAAAGCACTTCTTGAGCGTTTACGATCTGAAGACGCACGCATCGCCTATGCACTCCTATCCTCCCGAAACTGTAATGCTAGCTGCGATCAGTGACACCGGTATGGATACGAAACTGAGTAATCCTCTGGCCAACGTTTCTGAATCTGTTCTTCAGTTGATATCATTCGGCGCTGAAGAGGTATGATATAAAAATTAAAATAGTTGTATAAATTACTTTTTATCGACTCATTTTGTTTGTACAATAGAATTAAAATAAAAAATGATGATGTAAAAATACCCATAAAAAAATAAATTTATATATATATTAGAGAGGAAAATAGTTGGCTGGATGATATAATGGAGAATGGAGATAGTTGGGGCCGTTGCAGTCAAAAATACACTAAATAAGTCAAGTTTACACCAAATTTGTGCCGACGTTTCGACCTACTTTATAGGTCATCTTCAGGGCTAATAGGAGAGGTGACAGGGTGAACTGTGTACTGACAATGATATTGTCTAATTTTTGTCTAATGTCTAATTTTTTTAAAAATGGGCACAAATAAGCAGGTAAAAATTAACCTGGTGCTAGTGCCGACAAAGTTTAGTTCATGCCATCTAAAGGCTCCTTAAGAAGGAAGAAGAACTCCTGGTACATAATATTGAGCAACTGAAACATTTTCGCACACTTGTTGGAACCACTTTAGTGGTTTCGGGCAGTTGAAGGGTTAAGGCCCTTATCGAATTTCTGGAACTATTCCTATCTTTTTGCCTTATGTTTTATAAAATTCCATATTTTATTTGTCAGGGAGTCATCCAACATTCTGAAGATGTGTCCATAGAACAATATTTTCTTTTTAATTTTTTTTATATTGGTCCTATCTTTCTATACCTCTTTTGATCATAAACATCTATGCCCATTAACCCACCTGTTGCCTAAAATCTTCCTTAGTAATATTTTTAATATTAATGTTTAATTTTTTTTTCTTGGTAGGAGGTCAAGAGATTGCTTGAAAAAGTCGACGTTGGCTCACTGAGCAGCCTGACTCGGCAGAGGCTGTGCAAGCAGCTGGACCCGACGGACCCCCAGGGAAGGGACTGGTGCCTCCTTGCCGTCGGCCTTGGCCTGACTCACAGGATCTCGGCAATCGAGGCCGCATCACACTCCAGGACAGCGGCTCTGCTCTCGGAATATGCCAAGGTTCCTGGGAACAACATTGGTAATTAAAGATAGATCTTAACCTAGCACATTCAGGATCAAAAGCGGATTACTCAGAAATTTCAAAAATTTATTTTTTCACATTTTTCACTTGTTTAATCAAGCAATTAATGCTCCCGAAACTTTACGCTCAAGACGAGACTATTGCCATATGAAATAAGTTGGCAAAGTGTTGTGTTAGACAAAATTGCTTGATTAAATTATCAAAAAATGTAAAAAAATCAAGTTTTAAACTTTCGGACTTATCTGCTTTTGATTTTGAACACCTCACATAAACAAATATATAAATTTTTCTATCATCAATTTCGCATTTGATATATAATAATAGAACAAGAGGCCTAATATGTAACTAAAGCAGTTACATATTCAAACATCTTCCTCTTTATAAGTGTAAAATGTACATTTGTGAATTTGTTACATAACTTAAGGACGGTTTGCCGTGCATAAGTTAATGAAGATAATAAAGCAGTAAAATTCTCTTGTTTCCATTCTTATTATTTCTCATCAGTTATTTCATAAATTATGCTCTTATTCTTTGTATTTCTTGTCATTAGTTTTTTATATAACCATATTATTTTTATAGTTTTTCTGTTTTATTTTATTCTCTTAGTCCTGATGACAGGCTTAAAATTAGTTTTAAAGTTAAAGTTGTTTTATTTGTGTCTATGGTCATTTCTACTCTATAGAAACAGTGTTCTCCAAGTAGTTTTAAATTATAGACATTCACATAAGACCTATTAGTATGAAAATTCCAGGAATGACTTGTGAAATTGAAAATGACTATATAGTCGAAACGTCTTTGTAAAAATTAAAAAAGAAAAATTATGACTGGAAAATGGTTTACCTCATCAATTAAATATTATATAAATTAGTCCAGTTGAATCCATATTATAATAATATTTTTATCTTATATTTTATTTTGTTTTTAGGAATTTTGATAAAAAAGTTATTCGAGTTAGGAAGAGAAGATGCCGCAAAAATGCTGTTGAAATGCGCGCCTCTGTATAAATTGAATTCCGAACCTTTGCCTGATCAGGAAACTCCGAGCGACACGTCGCGAAATATATCCAGGTGAGGTCTACAGACCGGAACGACGGTAAACGGGTCGTCGTTAAATGCCATGGACTAGGTTTATGTGATTATAGTTATATTTTTATTTATTGAATGGAGATGTATTTTATGAAGATGAATGAACTATACAAGAAGGGATCATGACATTTTAATTATATATATATATATTTAACAAACGTGCTAATAATAATAATCTTAAAGTGTAAAGTACAATTATTTAAAAAAACCAAATTTACATTAAAATAAATATTTTTTAATAATAACCTGTTGGTAGTAACTGGTTTCAAATTATTATGCAGTCATGTTTAAAAAGTATTGGGACCATCGTGCTTTTATATTTATTTATTTTTAGTTCTTCTTAAGTTTTTTTTTTAATCATATGTAATAAGGCTGTTAATTATATGGAATCTCGATTAAATTCCCTCTTTTTTTAATTACATACTTTATTTCTTGTTAAAAGTTATTAAATATATTCATTAATATGGTTAAGTTTATAGAAAATGAAGCTTTAAAATATAATAAAAGTTTTTGAGTCTGAAAATGAATCTGAAATTAGATATAACCAATCGAATTAAATGGTTCATTCATTGAACCTTTTCTTATTTATTTAAATATAATAATTATTGCAATTAAGCTAATGCTTAGAATAACCCGATGATTGTAGTATTTGTCAGAATACATATCGTGTTTTTGTTATTTTATTTAATCAACTTTGCTGATATTTAAATAGGTCTGATATATATCAAGTAATGTATATTAAAAAAAAGAAACAACTAATTATACAATTATTATGTATTTATTGTGTTATTATTAAGGATGTTGTTACTTACTACTCAGTTATTTAATGTAATTATAATATGTTTTAAAATAAAATGTTAAAAAGTTGATACAGAAGGTGCAAATGTGCCCTTTTTGCATACAATGCCACGATTAATCAATTTAATTGTTAAAAAGAAAATCGACAACAATCTTACAAAATTTGTTTTATACAAGTGTCCATTTTGTTTCTGTTTAATAATATTTTGATATGAGTTTTCCAGATTTCTTGTTAAGTTGTTGTTACTGCTACATAAAACTTGAATGACACTCCGTCAGTTACCCCACTTTAAATCAAATAGATGTTCGCTCTGGAACTGTAGGATGCTTTGGATCCTTTTATCAAATTTTGATATTTATAGATAAAAAAAAAAATTGGCTTGGTTCAAAGTTAAAAACAAATAGTGTTTATCTAATTTTCACGAAAACCTTAAAGGATAACTTGAGTTTTTTTTTATAATTCACTTAAGATAATTTGTTTGATATATCGAACTACTGTTGGTCACATTGGATGCAAAATTAATTTCTCAGTAATATATTCGATAATTTTTTCGATTCAAGAAGTTTTTTCTTCATTAATTGGTAAAAGCGTGTCAAAGAAGCTATTAACTCATTTTTATGTTTTTGTTCTGAAAACTGCCCTAGATTTTATTTGAAAATTATCAATTTAATTGTCAACCATTAATTTAATATCTCAGATAACTACAGTTACTGATGGAGTGTTACAAAATTTATTTACTGATAAAAATTAGAAAAAATTATTTGTACATTTCTTAAATGATATTGAATTTAATTTAAATTATATAATATGTTACTGAAAATAGAGATGGTTCATGGTAATAGTGTGTGGGAAATATCTCTACTAGAACTTGATACCTCAGTTGAATTATGTCATTCTCAAAATTTCATGAAGCATTCAAACACTTGAATCTGTATCTAGAGCTAATCGTAATAACAATTAGGGGTATTTTGTTATCTAAGACGGGATTTACCTGCGTTAAGGTATTTTAAATACAGTAATAAAAGTTTAGATGTGTTTTGAATGAGCAAATAATGTGATCGAGAAAATTGATGGACTACTTTTTCCTTTTCTTCTCTCTTTGTTAGTCGTTTATAATTTATTTGTTTTTTATCACTTCCCTTGAATTATAATATAATTATATTTAAATAATTTTAAAGGAAACATACAAATTTTTTTTCATTTATTCTGAATAATAGCTTATATTGCATCTAAACACACTAATGTTGATGAATATTCCGACATCTGCTTCGAAAAGTTACTGTGTCGAATAAAGTTGTCATCTTTATTAATATCTAAAAAAGTGCATATGATGAAGATGAAAATATTTCTTAAAATAAAATTAACTACTCTGATCTCACTCGAATATAATGTTAAAAAAGATTTTTATCAAATAAACTTCTGATATCAGTAGATTAACTGAAATAAAAAATTAAATTGGTCAAAGGGTAATAGTTTATAAAAGTTTACTCTTTCAAATAGCCTGAAATATGTCAGGCGCTATGATTGGGCGCCAGTTTCAACTACTCGGACATAGTTACAATTTTTTTTTAAAATAATTTTAAATACATCAACTGTTATTTATTATTACCTCAATAGTGTTGACTTAATTTAATATAGTTTTGATTAATTATTAGTCGACCAAATAAATATAATGGAGCATAAAATAGTCTGGGTGGAGGTCAAAAATAAATTCTGAAATAGTAAAAAAAAAAAAATACGATAACTCATTAAGGATCTTAGATTCAGTACTTTGTAGAGACAGTTTTGTTTCTATGACTACAGTTGTCCTTATAGAGTATTAAATAGTAGATGGCTATTTTAGGATTTATTTTTGGTCTCTTGATTTACTTTTTCTTTTTTTTTAAATTCAACCTACCATTGACAATTCTGTATTTGACTTAACTTCTTATTTATTTTTTTTTCTCTAAAATTTGTTATATAATGCCTGAATGTTTTTGGTTTTACATCGCACCTAACAGTGTTAAATTTTTTTGTTGCCTTTATTTATTTATATTTCTTTTACTTTTTAAAATTTTGAATTTTAATGTTACCAGAGACTACTTTTTAACATTATTTTGAGAAGTTTTGCATCAATGATGAAACTACATTTTTTTTGTTGTTATAAAAAGTAATTAAAAATTTGTAATCGCTAGCGTGTCTAGGTAGAATCCTACATTAAAACCATACTTTATTATGCTTAAATTGTTGAGGTTGAAATGATATTTATTGTTCCGTGATTGTGCGAGCTTTTCATGACATTATTATAAATTTGAGAGCTACAAGGTTATTACTTGCTTCTAGTGAGTGTGAGTAATAGTTTTTATTAGTGCCTTTCGATTCTATTAGAAAATTAATTTATTAAGGAGAAGTTTTATGCCCTTAATATTAAAGCTAGAAGTGTACATTTATACATAAAATATATATATAATACAGAAAAATGAATTAAAGATGAATTATTATTGAAATTCTTGTGATCCACCATTTTATGGTACTTGGGATTCATCGTTTTTCACAAAACCGATATAAGAAAGTATTTTTAGTTTTATATTTCATAAAAAAAAAGACACTTATTTATTTTATAAATTATTAACAGAGGAATATTTTTGTTTTATTGATGTTATTGTATTGAGATTTGGAATATTAACATTTGCAGTAAGCTTAAATCAATTGATGCCATCCGTATATGTAGTGGTAGCCATTCTTGAATGAGTATTGGTATATAGTACTTTTTTTACAAAACAATATATATTTTTCATTATTGTGCATATAATAAGGCATTAAAAATAAACTATTCACTACAATTTTGCTTTTTATTAATTTAAAATAAAAATAGCTTTAAATTTTCATTTTTTTTTTTGTTCAAACTGTAGTTTATTTCATTGCTATATATTACTTTAAATAGACGATAGGAAAAAAAAAAAAGATTAAAGGAATTCATAATTTAATAGCTCTTCTCCTTTTTCGTCTATGGCCTATTTTGTTTTCTATCTGTTATAGTAGTAAACAAATGAATAAATAAATTTTGAAAATGATTATTTAAAATAGTTTCCCCAATTATAATAAAAGATTTCCCCATATGAGTGCTTGAAAAAAAAAGAAAGATGGCATGCTCATTCAGAGAAATGGCATTAATAATGAAATTGAGTCATTATGTGAATTCTAAATTATTTGAGTTACGGATAGATGTATTTAAATTTTGTTTATTTTTATTTTTATTAACATAAACAAAAATGAGCATTAGGAAGACATTATTGCTTTTGTTGTTCATTTAAATATAACTTAAACATCACATTTTTTTTGTTATTTTTTCATATAAAAAAATAAAGTAATATGGGAATATCAATATTTTTTTCAAATTTATAATATATGAATCATATTATTGAAATGGACTTTTTATCAATAATATATTTAAAAACCAAAGCTGTTTTCTCATAACTAGTCAATTACTTATTAGGTTAGTCTATATTTAATATTCTTGATATTTTTAACACTTTGTCAATTAAATTTATATCACTACCTCAGTTCAACAGTTTAATATCTTCAAAAAATATTAATTTAGAGAGTTTTAATTATGTAATTTTAGCAATTTGGGCAAGTTTTATTATGCAGTTCTGTTCTAGGAGAATGACGTAAGTCGCATCCTCTTGGAAAAATTTGTTTGCATATGTAAATTCATAATTTTGTGGTCTTAAATATGTGTACTATAAGTCTAGTAGTACATTAATTTAATTATTTTTAAACCATTTTTCAAATTAAGCATTAAATAAAAATTTAAATATCAGAGGAATACTTTAAATAATAAATGGATATATATTTGTTTTTCAACTTCAGTATTTTAGCAACAGTATTGAAAATTAATAGCCAATTACTAAATAAAAAACATTAAAAAAGTAGCTATGTTACTGGATGCATCGTAAAGCTACTTTTTGATGGTCATAAATAAGTGTTTGCTTAACTTTTACAGTTTTTTTTTCTATTATTTCCATTTTAGTAAATTAATTTTAAGTAGTTTTAACAAATGTTATTGTATTCAGGAAAGCAACATTTTCATATAACTTATCTTATTTTATTTTTTTCTATTTAAATTTATCTTTAACAGTTTTCTTTAATAAAAGCATATCTTTTTTTAAGTATTGTTGAAAAATTTACTTTAAAATGACTTGAAACGAAGCTAAGCTAAAACAAGGACAGTCCGTATTGATGTATACATACCTAATAAAATACTATCTTATGATTGTGAATTGAATCATTTAGCTTCGATCAAAAACCATTATTAAGTTATTACAACTAGGTTAACAAAAATTGTTTCGGTATTAGCTTTGAACTCCGTAATATTGATTTTATTGATAAGAATATTTGCACATCATCAATATTAACCTATTGTTGAACTGGGCCAGTGATATGCTTTCTTAAAAAAAATTTTAGCCTGAATGTTTACCTATGCTCATTTTTATTGGATGTTTCTTTTAAATTGTATAACTGGGATGGCCAACTTATTCGGTTCTCAAATAAATATTTCCATTTGAAAGAAAATATACTTTATTGGAGTAAATTTACAATTAATTTCCGTTGACATAAGATTTTAGCTGCTGGTTGACTTCTTTGTTGGTAGAGTTTTCCTTCAAAACTTATTCATTCTTCATTCGTTAAAACCTTTTATGTTTTTCATTTAATTACCCGTCTCAAAAAATGTAAAACATATTGCTTTGTTTTATTATTTTTTCTAGAAATTGCTCTTACAGAATGACTGGGGCACAACTTGACCTTTTGCCCAATTTTTTTCATTGTTTTTATCTAATAATAAACATGACAATCAAATTAGAATAAAAAAAAGATATTGAATCAAAAAAATTATTTTTAAATTTTGTTCAATTGTTGAAATTTTATTTCTTAATCATGAAATCATTCTTTACTAAAGATGTTTGATAAAAAACAATGTGTTGTTTCGCTGCTGCTAATAACTGATTTATTTTTAGCAATAAAATATTGTATTTGTAAAATATTTTTTATCAATTTTGTTTTAAAGAACGTTTTAGAAAACTAATACAGCAGTTTCTGTAAGGGAAAATTTAAAGGCAAATAAAAAAAAATTCAGAAAATAACAATCTCCTGCTTCAAAGACTAAACCGAATTAATCCGGTTTATTTCAAAGATTAAATAATCCGAGTATTTTCAGATGACACGTTTGGAACATGGGAAGTATGACACGGTAGGCATACTAATACAATTCCTTTTTAAAATATCAAAATTATGATCGTAACTTATTTCTGTTGGGCCCTCGTCATTCTGGTTGTTAATCCTTTAATTATAGAATATATTTTTTTAAAATTTCGGGTAACCCTATTATAAAATTTGAAATACATAATCAGAGTTTTATCCTATTTAAGATTATTTATAACGAAAACTCTCGAGTTGTACACCTTTTATTGAGGATGTATAGTAAAAAAAACATGGTCCTAAGTTAAGAGCTTAATTATCTTAAAAATTGATCATTGTTTATAAAATTTAATGATATAATTATAATTTGATGACATCATAATTATAATGTTAAATATTATAAAATTAAAATTATCTGTCACGATAATCTACCTTTTAAGTTGTTAACATTATTGAATTCATAACCTGTGTTTAGAATTTTGTTTACTAATGGTTCATTACCTGTATTAGTTTTATTCTTGTTTAGTTTTGTCAGTACTTAAAATATTTGTAAGTTATAATTTTTTCTTTGTAGAAGTAAAACCTGTAAGATATTGTTTCATGAAGAAATGCAATTATAGTGATACCTGTTAAGATTTGAGTCAATTTTAAACTATCCGATACACTTCAAAACAGGCTAATGTAAAATTCAATTAATTTTTATTTTTATTATTATCGCCTGGCCAATGCTTTAGCATTTTTATGTTGGCTAGCCTTGTTGTACTATCTGTTAAAAGGTTACATCATATTATTTTCTTCGATATGCTACATTTTTTTATTTATTATTTATTTTTAAATTTATTTATTTTTTATTATTTATTTATCTAGTCAAATATTAAAATACATTTCAATACAAAAGATATTTTTCATTTTTTTTATATACGAACTATTTATTTATTTAGGCATATTGTTAAATGTTATATTTTATATACTATCATTATTATTAGCCATTTATTTATGTTTTGTATATTTGTTATTTGTATTACGCTGCTCAAAATTTTTGTACTTGTTTTATTATGAAAATAAAATGACTTGTTAACAATAACTAATTTAAAAATATATAAATATATACATATAATAAATAAATGATGTTCTGTACTATTGTTTATTCATTTTTTTACTTGTTTTTTATGATTATGGATGCGTATCAATAAACCCCACCCCGCCATGGATGAGTGCTTCTGCCATTTTTAAGTAATCATTTTCCATTAAATTTTTCATTGCGGCTCGTCTTACCTGTTGAGTTTAATTTATTTCTTCTCTTTGTAATAATCAATGTGGAAACTTAGCCTATAATTGACGACATGAAATCAGGCGGGTGAGCAAAAATGCTCTGTTGCTGCTTGTAGCGAGAATATGGGCGTGGTTTTACTCAAAACTGCCAATATTTGACAACAATGTGCTAGCTTTGTTGCATAGTTCTCCTGGTTTCAGTTATTTGTTTTTTACCCTTGGTACGCTAGTGGGGGTCGATTTGGCAACACCGCATTTTCTTTGAGCCGTCCAATTTCATGTCAATTATAGACTTAGATTATTATTTAAAGCCAAAACATGTTAGTCTAGACCAAGGTCAGCAACCTTTCTTGGCCATCGGTCAAAATCAACCAAAATGTGATAATTTTCACATTAAAACATTCTTTATGTAAATTTAAATAATAAGAAGTATTTAATTAAGAATAGGGAGCTGAGTGGCTCAGTGATTGAGCATTGCCATGCCGGAAGTCCTGGTTAAAATCCCACTGCAGGAAAAACTTTTATTTGGTCTGTTTGTACCTGGAGATGGGCTCACCCAGCCTCTATAGTATGTTATAAAAATTGGGTATCCAAAATAAGGGGGGGAAATTGGCAGTTGAGCATGATATAGGACGTCATATCCTTGCAGAACAATTGTCCATGAAACAGTACAGTCTCTACCATGTACTGAAATCCAGACCCGTTCACAGTTGTGGTGGTGGGTTGTAGTGGTACAGGTTTTTTTTATTTAATTAAGAAAATATTTAAAAATGTAGTTAAATGAACGTTATTTAAAGATGTTTTCTTTGATAATTTACTATTCTAATGAAACAGTAAGTACTAATTTATAGAATAGTAACTTAAACACATTTTGACATATTGCTATAAAGTATAATGACACATCTGCAAAAATTAAATTTTACAGGACAAGCAAAAGAAAAATATGTAATTCCAATTTATCTTAATAGAATGGCCTATAGATAGGTTTAATTCATTTATTAGAGTAGTTTAAAACATATATGGGTTATGTCGATTAACAAACATCTATTAAATGCATTTATGAGCCCTCCAAGATCAAGTCAATTTCACAAAATTTTATAGTTGCGTCATTATACTTCCGGAGCAATGATATTTTCCGGGTTTGTTCATTTTTTAAATTATATTTCTTTTGTAGCATTGAGGGTGAATTGTAAGGAGAAATGCAAAAACACTGAACTGCAAATTTATTTTATTACAGACCAAAATTCATGAGTGCTAGAGAGGGACGTAAGAACGGGAGTCCCGAGCCTTTAATATGTCAAGTAATTGTTAAAAATCCCAGTTCTAATTATACCTAGATAGGCCAAATTGATGACTCCCATTAACACTTGTCGTCCGATTAGCCTTAGTAGCATAAAGTGATGTTAAATAAATAAAAATACAGAATCCATGATAGGGTAATCAAACATATCAATTTTAAAGTCACTAGCTTAGGTCAATTATTCATAACATAAAGGATGTTTTCGATATTAAGATCTATTATTATGAGTTATGAAACATGCTCATTTGAAAATCATCAATTTTCTGATAGCATGCTACGTATTGATTTAAACTTTTTGAAGTTGAAGTAAAGAGGTTTGTGCACATTATTATTATTGTTTTTCTTTAACTATAGGAATACTCCCTGTCAGCCCAACAGCGAATGAACCTCATTTTTCAAATCCCACAACTGTTGATTTAATTGTGCTACTGTAGGTTTCTTAGGGACTAAGTTATTCTTATATTATTTCAGATTAGTACTTATTTTAGTACCCCGTGTAGAAAATACACGATTCCATACCAGGATACTTTCTTTTTTGGCAGCATTTAACTCATCCCTGCACATTAGGAAAGTGCTCATGAACGGGCGCCTATTTTTCGGATCGATGCGGCTATCCGAATCGTCCAGCTCATTTATTCTTTTTTGTCTGTAATTTAGAATTTAACTTAATTATTGAACGATTAATTAAACTTATTGAACTATTTATTGTAAGAAATGCTAAAGTTATTAAGTGGAGCATGGAATACTTTCATTTGTCCAAGGAGGGTGGGGCACAAAAAAGGTTGGGAATCTGTTCTAAAGGTAATAAAAAATCCCACTGTAGCATCACCTGATTAGCGACAGTAAAATAAAGTGAACTTAAATGAATAAACAACAGATATTTTGTATCCAAATACAGGTGTTGACATCACACACATCTATTATTTATAATTTCAAAATATTTATAAAGATAATCAATGAGTGCAAAATAAAAATCAACAGTCTGCCAATTCACGTACTATTAGTACATCTCACTTCGACAGCCTTTGACTGAGGTCTCCTCGGTTATGTTCTGAGTGATGAAAGAGCTAATTTGACTATATATTATAAGATTTCTTCTTTGAATCTTTCTCTTCTATATACTAAATAATTTCTGTTGCTGCTTGATTTGGGTTCTCCATGCCTCACAACTATACACAACTAGACTGGAAGGACCATCTTATATACCCTTATTATGAGGTTTCTGAGTCTACCTCAATTTTTAAAAAACTTTTCTATGTGGATATTAACATTTGTTTTATGTATCAATTCTTGCTTTTATTTACTCTTCCAAATACAATAATTTCAACTATATAGTAGTGCAGTAAATAGATGGATGTTTATAAAAAGAAAAAGGTATTAGTTGAAAAGGTTGTTTCCTGGTGAAAAAAAAAATCCTGTACCACTACAATCCATGAAGAGTCTTGAGTATATGGTTGAGAAGGTACTGTTTCTATGACAACATTTGCGGAGTGAGGTGATATAACATTTTCCATACGATATAATGTGCTTTAATTACTTTTCATTTATTATGAATCCTACCTCTTCACATTCCAAAAATGGTTCGAGGAAGTGATATTTGATTTCTTACTGTGACGACTTGATATGGTAGGCATTTACTTGCTCGTGTAATCTAAATTCTTGTTTCCAAAATCAAGTAACTTTGCAATTATTTTAAGCTAACTTTTGTAAAATCTATTATCTGATAAATATAATTTTAGGGTCTAAATGTCAAACAAAAGCTATTTACATTCATCCTTACATATTTGAAAAAATATCCATTTTTATAACTTCATCCTCAATAGAATTCATAATCGAATAATTTCGATAACAATGACAGTAAGTTAAAAACAATTTCAATTAACACTTAAGAGAATACAAAACCATATGTTATTTATAGCTTATAGTTGCTTAACTAATTATTAACTGTTATAAATAGTCATGTGTTATGAGGTAAAAATAAGTTTAAAGCTAAATTATAATAATAGTTGCAGTAAGTGCCAACAGAAGTCAGCACTATTTAATTTATTTAATTATAATTACAGTTGCCACCAATAGATGTCAGTACTATATTGTCTTAATAAATAGTAATTGTTCTTATCAACAAACAAACTTAATAAATAAGGAATAAATGTAAATAATTTTATTATACTAAGGATACATATAACTATGGTTGGTGTAGGGCATAAAACTAATTTTACAAATAAAATACAAAATCAAATAATTTTTATAGAACAGCCTCCAAACATTTTTTTTTTTCAAATCACCCATTTTGGGATACTTTACATTAATTATATTTACATGGATGTGTAGACTCTTCCTTCTCCAATATTCCTTCATTCTCTGCAATGTTATTTATTATTATTATTATTCTTTCTTCTTTCTTGATGCTGGGTGGAGGTAAAAAAATTCTCTTCTGTAGGGAGAACTGTTTATTTGGAAGGCAATGTTTCGACCCACACTGCAAGTCTTCTTCAGAGCTATTATAGTAGGATCACATTTGAGACTAGACTTTCTTCTTTCTTCTGATATAAATATGTTTCTTATAACCTTAGGCTTAACCCCCCACAATATAATGACAAAAGAGGGAAACAAGTACATAGTTTGCAGCGACTCATTATCTGCACCCCAAAGTCTATTAGAATTATACAGCGATCACCCATCAGTCACAAAAATTCATGGATACCTAACTATGCTGAAATCATTACAAAAAGATATTGAATTCCTATGGACACCATCCATGATACCAAAGCTGCATGGCAAAGTATGTGGGACAATGTAGACAATAACAAATTAAAAGAAATAAAGGCAAATACAAACAACTGGAAGACTTCAGTGAGATAAACACAAAGAGAAGAAACTGCTCTTACAAGATTAAGAATTGGCCACTCACGACTGACTCATATTTATCTGATTGCAAAAGACCCACAACCTATATGCAATCGATGCCAGACACCCATCACTATAAAACGCTTTAGAAAAATGCCCAGACTACAGTTACTCATGTTTAAATACAATCTCAATAGATCTCTTAAACAATCACTAAATGACTGTGAAGATACCAGAAGTAGACTACTCAAGTTCCTGAAGGAATCCAATCTAAGAAAACATTATAATATAGCCACTACAATGTAATTTAGTCATATTCAAAAATGTGTACCAGAAATATCTCTAAAAAGAAAATGACTTCAGAATATTAAATTCATATTTATTATTTATAATTAATATATAGCAATGTAAATAATTTAAGCTTGTATTTTACTTTATTATCTCTATGTATATATTTATGTCTATATTAGAGAAATACTACCAAATTCTTATTTCATAATTTAATCATCAACATGTATGTGTGTGCGTGTGTATGTAAATATATATTAATAAGAAAATGACGTAAAAAAACGTACAGTTAAAGAGCCTTACCAAAAACCCTAAACCTTAGGCTTAACCTTATTTAAAAAAATATATATTATACCTAATTTATAATTTGATGCTGTTCTCAGCACATCATAGAAAATCTATTTATATAAATTTAAGACTTTTGATATCCATATCCTTCGATATTATGGATGTAAGGTTAAATTTAAAGATTTACTTATGCCGTTTATCATTTCTGAAATAGGCATTAAATTGAACCTTTTTGTAGTTTATAAGAGAATACTTAAGAATAAGTTTCCAGCATTAATAGTTCATTTTTCATAAATTTACTTTAAGAATGGCTGAATGAGTTTTGGTTAGGGTTATTAAAACTTGAATATCAATGAAGTAAACGTAATCTCTTTGCAGTAAAAAACTGAGATCTTAGAGGTTTCTTTTATATGCACAAATATCTAAAACAAAGGATAAAGATATTATAGACATTTATTTATATTATACTAATCATTGAGTTTAAAAAAGTCCTTTATTAATTAACTTTCAAAGCAATTGCTATGTTTCTACTCTTAAATATATCTTGAATATATATATTGATATTTGGGATGCCAGAGTCTCATTTAGGATGAGTACTGAAATTATTATTTATATTCCTTAATCTTAATTGGGTTCCTCTCCAAAGGTCTATTCTTGTGTTTACCAATTTACTTATCTATTATACCTTCAATATATTATTTATAAATAACTAGTTTATCTGGGGTATTTAAGCACCAACAGAGGATTACAATAAGGATCGTTTATTTATTTAATTTCAACAAGGTTAATGATTCAGATTTTAAATATATAAAAAGGATTGCCATAAAATACATTACAGGTTATCTGTGGACAGGGGTAGATTGGGTTACTGGCCGTTCTTCGCTGTGCTGCCTCCGGGATTCTCTATCTTCTGCCAGATCTCTCCTCCTTGCTGTACATCTCCAGAGTACCTCCTTCCTGTTCCGGTTTCGTCTCCAGAGTACCTCCTTCCTTCTCTGTGTCTATCTCTCGAGTGTCTCCTTCAGCCTCGTTTTTCAAGAGTTTTCTTCTCTCCCCCTCTCCTTCCTTCTCCACCATCTTGGACCATAAAACCATAAGGGGACCAAGGGTCTGTTCTATGTCCAAAACACATTTCCTTTCATGTGTCCGGACATGACACATTTTCCCCGCTGAGCATCCCTTTCATGGTGCCGCCCGCATCAGTACATAGCACAATAGTATTGTCTAATGAGTATGTATTAGTAAAAATAATAGTTATTATTCAGTTAGTAATTGAATTTTTAAACACACTCATTATTTACGAGTTGTGTATAAGCTGTATATGACTATTTTTCTTTATTTAAAAATTTTTAAGTTTATTAAACTTGAATTATTTAATTTTTTTATAATTTACTTATCAATACATTAGACATGCAAAAATTATAATACAGTTAAACTACAGATAGGAATATTTATCAAATATTTATATGAATAAATTAAAAACATGAAGAAGTAGGTAATAGAAATAAATAATAAATTACCGTTAATACAACATTTTTTATTTCCAATATTTAAAAAGACAAATTGTGACAGCGATGATAAATTATTTTTCATGATATGACTGACATGTGTAAAAGTTATTGCAAGGCACTTGTCTTAGAAAATTGCCCTTATATTATATAAATATATATAATTAATAAACACAAATCTAACAAATATTAACTTTTGTAAAAAATTTTTTAATAACTAAGTATACTAAGTACTTTTTATTATTTTTTTTTAAATGCCGTACCCTTTATCCTCGATTCCGATCAATACATTGACAAATTTAATATTTATTTAATATAACAAATAACTATAAATAAATACATTTTGACTAAAATAATGAGCTACAAGTTTGGTCTTGTCTATAATTCTAAATATTGGTTCACAAACTTACGCGAACGGTGGTAGATAGGTCCGACATAAGAATATGGTCTCTTACTGATGTGAATTAACCAATAATAGTAATAAATAATTTTTAATTTAATATTTACAAATAAAACAAATTTGTTTTTAATATGGATAAAATAATTTTTCCCCATAAAATTTGGTTGTTATAGGTGATTGCTCCCCATCTTTTCTAATGATATTGTTCTGGAAAAAAAATTGTAACTTTCCAGACTTTTTAAACATTTTTCATTAGTATTTTTTTTTATGGGCCCTTTATAGTTTCTCGGATGGATAAGTATAAATATTAATAATATGTAGGACAATACAAAACCTTACTATTATAGGCAGTTTTTGGCTTAAGTAATTTGGTTAGTAAGTAATGCATTACCTCACAGTTTTATATAATAATAAATAAATGTTCTCACTTATCGACAAAAGTTATATATTACAAATAAGAAGCACTTCCAATCCATAATTTATATTTTAACAATCATCGAGTAAATACAAGGTCATTTACATCACGATAAATAACTTTGACTTCCGAAAAACGTTGAAGAATATATATGGTCGTATATTCTCTTCAAAAAGCAAATGGATGGAAGTTGGACTCCTAAATAAATACATTTCAATTATAGATATATTGTCAATTAGATATGCTATGTTTTTACAATGTAAACCAGGGGTATGCAAATTAGGCCAAATAAAATTTTGGAAGAAAATCATTTAAAAAAAAACACTTCAGTACACTTTGAATGAGTATACAATTGTTTAGTTATTGTAAATATGTGTATCCCTTTATATTTATAAAAGGATCAGTTACATAGCGGGAAAATTGACTGTCAAATATCAGAAAAAATCTTTTTAGTTCTTCCAATATAATTTTAACTGAAACATAAACAGATATGGTTTCACAAAATAACAATATTTTAAGAAATTAATTATTTTATTCTGTTTTTTCTAATCTTTGAATTCTAATTTTGTATTTTGTATTGTGTTTGGAATTTAGTTTATTATTAGCTGCTAAAAAATTCTCATAAAACTTGAAGAAATGAAAGCAGTTTATCTCTATGTTTAAGGTTTAATTACAAGTACCATTTCCACAAAACCACATTTTCATACATGTGTTGAAAGATGAAAAATATATACTAAAACTTTAGGATTTGCATTTGACCCACTACATTTTATCAGTAATCATCTTATAAAAAACAATTGCTCACCCCTGACTTGGAGCAATGAAAACCAAAGACTGCCTCAAGTATTAACCTGTCTCTAAATATATGTATTATAAAAGTTATTGCTAACAAAGAAATTAATTTCTATAGTGTTAATTAAACCAATTAATATAATATTAATCAATAGTATCGTGTAAAAACACAGCAAATATGAAATTCCATGTGATATAAATATCAACTACTCTATCTTCCAATATGCACATCAAATTGGGAAAAAAAAATCGCAAAACAAAATACAACATAACATGGGTGTTAACATTAAAAAACATCGAACAATATTCAACACCACATACACAACTAGCGATTACATGGTACATGAACATATTATATATTAAGTTATATCACTCATCAATCTAACAACAATATTCTAACAACAATAAGCATAAAAATGACTCATCCATACTGTAAGAAGCAGTATTTTCCTTTCTTTGGTATGAAAATGTCGAATGACTGCTTGTGCAAAAAATGTTTGGTCAGATTAGAAACAATTTTTTATTCTTTCTACATCTCGCCCTCGTCCATCGCTTTGTTCATGTCAGAAACGAGCCTGTCCAAAATATCCTTATATTCTGAATTCGGCTTGAAGACGGCATCTAGGAAATCGGGATCTGAGAAGAAATTGAATACTGAATCGATCCTGACGAGAGATTTTTCAGTGAGGTGCCTTTCTACAAGCTGCCTTATGGCCTGATGAGACTCTTGGAGAGCTGTCTTGAGGTAATGACGATCGTAAGAGAAGTCAACCTCGTTGAAGCTCATGACAGCCATGGCGGCAGCATGGAACTTGTTCTTGAACTTGTCCGCGAACCGCAGCTCATCCTGGTTGAACTGTCCGTTTCTGTAGAGCACCCCGATTTTGATAACTATCTTTATAATGTTCTTGATAAGCTTTTCAGATTCTTTCTTGTTATCAGTCTGAGAACAAAAAATGAATAATGAATAATAATAATTTTGGATTAAAGATAATAATAATAGAAAATAAATAGGGTGGGATAGAAAAAATTCCCCAAAACAAAGCCTTAAATCTCTATAATACTGGAAAAACCAACCAGTTAATGATTCACCAATTCAGGCATCATCGGGACACACCTAAAAAGAAAAGCCACATCAAAGACAGTCACTTGTTGAACCTCTTGGTGCAATGTTGCTGTCTATATTTGATTAATTTATTTGGACTGTTGATGTGAGATGTGCTTTGAATTATTAAGCGAGATTTTACTTTTCAATGTGTTAAATTGGTTAAATATTGACTGGTTGTTTTTTCGAGTAGTTACGAGACTTATGGCTTTCCTTTAGGGTGTTTTTCCTACTGCATTCTATAAGTAAATTATGTTTATTTTTGAATGTTTGCTCATATTTATTGATAGAAAATAAATTTGTATCGTATACTATGTAATGTAATTTATATTAAACTTTCAATTATTTTGTTAACAGAATCAAATCGAGTAATAGCATAGGCTCAGATATATTTGTTTTAACTTCTTATAATTGTTAGAAAGTAGTCTAAATTGTTAAAGAAATTTTTAAAAATTAATTTTTAATAATAAATAATAAATTTTAAGCCTTACGTATGTTTTGGCCAATTTGTAAAGATTGTCTAACAAGCTGGCCGTCGTATCGTCGATGAACATTTTGGCTACACTTTTATTCGCCATTCGGCTCAAAATTTTCTTCTGAGCTCTGAGCCCAACATCTCGGGCTTTGAAGTTCTCTGACATGACTGTAACAATTTAAAAAAACAATAAGCTAATAAATAATAATGTATTAATTATTTCCTAAGTAAAAATATTATATTCTATAACAAAAGTACTTCCTTAATTGTTTTCCTAAATAGCCTTTATTTACCTTAATTGTATAATCATTTACTTCCATATCTAGTGTATCAACAATTATGTATACATATATACACACATATATAAATTGATATTTTGGGCCTCCTATTTTTGCTATTAACCCCTTCCCTTTTTTAAAGGCTTCAGGCATAAAAAGAAATACATTGATATTTTTATCTGATAGTCATAACTTTAATGTAATGGGAATAAAAAATCCTTGGTTACGCCATCCTTTGGAGGGAACATAAAATGACGGTCCTGACCCAAAGATCAATTTTACTATTATACCTTGATAGGCAAAATTTAAGACTCACACTGTAGGAACGCCCGATTAGCAATAGTAGCATACAGTGATGTTAAATAAATAATTAAAAAACTGAATATATAAATATATAAAATAAATTATAAGTAATTAATTTTTATTTCACAATAAAAATTAAAAAAAAAAGTATAAAACACTTACGCTTGAAGAAATTCGGCATCACAAATTATTTCACTAAATTTTACTAAAAACCTTAATAATAATAATCTTTAATACTTTTGTTGTGAAATTTTTCAAAAACTTTTTAAAGTTATGCAACTAATATTTAAATAATACTAAAAAAAAAAACTGTAAGAAATTTAAGGTGTTTATATCATGGTGAAAATATTAGAATACGGTATGGTTTTAATAGTTTTAAGGTTTTAAATCATACTTTTACATACATCTAAAACAAATATTAATTTTAATAACTAGTATTTAAGAATTAATAAAGATGCATTAAAAAAAAAAATTAATGTTAAATGGTTCATATCCTTTATTTTAATTTAATTATTTTTCTTTTAATTTTAATTTTATCCTGCCAAAGATTTCAGCTCTTTAACAAAATAATGTTTAACAAAATTGTTTTTAAGATGATTTCAATTAATATATAATAAATTAATGTGATATTAAAGAAAATTTAATATCACATTAATAAAATAAAATACAATACACATAAATAAAAAATAATACAAATATTGTTGATTAATAAAATTTAATTAAACACTAATGCAAACACTAAGAACATGTTACACTTATGAAAGCCTTGCACACATTCACCGCACCCTTTTAAAAGCAAGGCAAAGAGATAAGCATGTATTGGTGTCAAGGTAGATATCATTTATTATATTAACATATATATATATATATATATATATATATATATATATATATATAAATATATATATATAGATTTTTTTAAGAGATTTTATTAATTATTAAATTATAATAAAAGCAAGTATAACTAAATAAAAGAAAGTTAAAATATACAAAAATGCTTTATTAGTTTATTTTTAATTAAAAGCACTTCTATTGTAGTTTTATGGTTTCTGGGGGTTATAAAATTTAAAAGAAACAAAATTAAAAAAAATCGAAGAGTTATATTTTTTGTATATTTTGTGAACAAATGAAAAGAAAATCTATTTAACTTAATTTTTATTTACGTTATTTATTGTTTAAGTGCTCTCAGCATTTAAAAAGATAAATGGATGCTTTCGTGTTAATTTATTCGGACCACGTGTTAGTTACTTATTTACACCTTTTCCATTTTATTTCAATTGTTTTTAAAGTTATAATTTTAATTGTTAATTCTTAGCCTTGTGAACCAGGCCTTCTGAATTTTCATTTATCCAATTTTTAAAAATTTTTTTTTTGCAAAAAGTATATATATTTATTATATATATATATATATATATATATATATATATATATATATATATATATATATATATATATATAATAAATATCCCAGGATTGAATGTCATCAGATATACTTTTTCAGTAGGAATTGTTTTGAAAAAATTTAAATACAGAGCGAAAGACATTTGTTATATGAGGGTGATTATTAAAGGTAAGAAAGCAAAAAAAAAAAAAATCAGCTAACAAATGTCCTACAAAAAAAATTTATTGCTTAAAAAAATACATGTTACTAATATTGAAGTAGATGAAATTCCTGAAAATTTTCCGCCACTTTATAAATATCTCTGATGGGATGGAATATAATATTTGAAATTAAAACCAATTTTTTTAAACATCGATGAGTTTTTTATAGTCCTCAATTGCTCTAGAAACACTATACTTTTAAATGAATTAAAAAAAGGTCTGCATGGGAATTAAAGAGGATACTTTAAAATTTATTTAAGTTACGTGAAAGCCGTATATATTGTACACACCAGCTCCAGATCAATCTAGTTGATAAGGCATTAAGTTCTGAAATAAATGTCTTTTTTTTTTGTATATACCCAAAGGAGGATTAGACAGATCCTCTTGGAGTGAGGTTGCAGCCTCTGTTTGGTGTCTGTTGATGTGAGTTGTGCTGAATTTGATCTTCATTGATCTGAGTTTTTGGTGATGTCCTAATGAAACCTGAGAATTGGTGAAACGTTGACTGATTTGTTTAAATTTTTAACATAAAGTTAAACAAAATTTTACAAGATATTTATGATAATAATTAGAAACGATTTAAGTTTAATATAATGAATTTTTAATATATGTTAATTATTCCGCAGGTTGTCTCTTTGAGTTGATTCAAATCAAGTTTTAACTTATCATTTGTTTCCCTTTTAATATTTTCCAAAAATACAAGTTATCATGAGCAATAAAGAATGTAATTATAGGAAATGAATAGATTTAGAAAATAACTTCATCTAGAAACGAAACATACATCATCTAAACTTGGAAATGTTACTTGAAACTTATTATTACCGAAATGCATTCATTACCAATAATTATATTCTCTTTTCCTTACTAAAGCTCACTGTAATTTGAATTTTTGGAAAATATTAAAAATGAAACGAATATACAGTTAAAGCTTGTTTGGAACAGATACCAAATATATTTTTTTCGTAACATAAACGAATAGCAAGGTAAGGACAATCTGGATGTTAAGCTTAGGAACTTATTGATGGATATTGGTGCTTTGGTTTGTCGCAGGAAGTCATGGTAGGAGGAAGATAAGAAGAGAAAACGGAAGAAAGAACCAAGAAGAACCTGAGGAAGTAGTTGAAGAGACCTAGAAGAATAGGGACAAAGAATGAAGAGAGGATGTCTAGAAAATGCACGATTAGACTCGTTAATATTCATTCCTAATAGAGATTACGGAAAATATCGATACATCGAAATTTTTATATAAAAAAGTAACTATTTTTAGCCCCGAAACTTTTGATTGGATACATCGAAATATCGATGTTTTATTTTGAGTATCGAAGACCGACATTTTTTCACTCTTCTCTGTAAAGTTTGTTATTATAGGGCGGATCCAGGATTTTTTCTAGGGGGGGACAACGAGCAGACGGGAAAAAAAATCAACAAATTCTTACAAATAAACTTGTAGTATTAATGAAAAGATTTCAAAGGTTCATTAAAACAATAGTTTCATTAAAACAATAGTTCATTAAAACAATAGTTAAAACTCATGTTCTTTCTGTTATTTTAACAACTATGATCATGTAATTTGCCTATAATTATGTATTATAATCGATTCTCCACAGTACACAAAAATCTGTTTGGGGGGGCACGTGCCCCTGTGCCCCCTAAGTAAAAAATCCTAAGTTATGGTGTATTTAGGAAGGGATGTAAACAAGGGGCCCAGAGTCAGGTACTTGTAAAATAAAATACTCCCAAAGTAGCTTTGTCTGATTAGCGGCACAAAGGGACGTTAAATCAACAAACAAACAATAATAAATGTTTTGATAGGTTTTAAGTAATTCATTCAGTATTGACTTGGGATCACTGGTAGTGTAGTGGTTATCAGAACCTTCCATACCCAAGATAAGGGTTCGCAGCCCCAGGTGGCTTTAGGGCTTTTTAAAGAATGTAAAAAATCCACCATTATCACACTAATTATTATAATGTAATTATAAAAATCAGTCAACGTTTCGACAATTCAAGTATCATCAGGACATATACAAAAAACAAAATCACCTGTGTGTAGTGGTCAGCATAACAACCACCAATGCGCAATATTGCGGGTTCGGCAGGTGGCCTTAGGGCTTTTTAAAATATAGTAAAAATAACTATATAATTATATACCAATAAAAATATATACAGGTTATGCCGTCCTTCAGAAGGGGCGTAAACTGGAGTTACTGAGGTTGTGTGGTATCAGGTACTTGTTAAAGATTCCTATTTTAATTATACCTGGATAGGTAAAATTTATAACTCCCACTGTAGCATTGTCCGATCAGCCCTAGCAGCATAAAAGTGTCGTTAAATAAACAGAAAGCAATATTTTTTCTATTTTCTTATATGTTTCTGCAATTTAATAATTATTAATTTTCTCTAATTTCAAGCTGTAAGTTTTTTAAAAATCAATTTAAAGAAACGTATTTTTTGTAATATAAATAATTACTTGCCACTATAAAGCTAACTAAAACTCAATGCCTAATTAATTTATATTTCTTTATCATTCAATAAACCCTCTTCCTGTGTTTTAAAATATCGATAAAATTCATAATCGATGTTTAAATTCATATTTCGATGCATTTGGAAACTACTAATATATAAATAATATCATAATCCCATATTTACAGGAAAATGTGAATATAGTTGATCCATAGAGTAAAATAACATCTTTATAAACTGTTTACTTTTTGCTTAATCTTTACAGCTCCCACTAACAGTATTTAACTAATTGTTTTCATCTTGAACTAGCTAATGTTTTTAGGCAATCATTTTAGCAACATTATCATTGAATAGAAAATTTTTGAAACCCACAGAACAAAAATATTCATACAAAAGAGTTCAGTGGTATCTTCTGGTCTAGACCGTGTAGCTAAACTTTTCGCTAACTGACTTCTTCAAGGCAGAAAAGAGAAATATTGTTGTTCATTCTCTTTTCTTCACTGAAGAAGTCAGCAGCATGTCTGGCGAAACGTTGGCGAAAAATTTAGCGACATGGTCTAGACCAGAAGATACCATTGAAGTCTTTTGTATAAATAGTGGCCGTGGAAATCTAAAGAATATTTTTTTAAGAATTATATTATTCAAACGAACCACGAATTCAAGAATTTGGGAGAAGTAATGGAATGTGACATTAAGGTCATTATGGACTTTGTTCGTAACAAAATAAGGATATTTGAGAATTTTACGAAGGATTTTGGATTGTAAGGGTTGGATGCGAGAGGAACTCGAAGGCTTAGTGGAGCCCCAAATCTCTACTCCGTAAGTCCAGATGGGCCTAATATAGCTTTTGTAATTAATTGGGAGCTTGCAGCGTTTGTCTAGTAAATGTTGAAGTAGCCTAAAACGGCGAGCAGTTTCTTGTCACTTCAGTCTAGTATGAGGATTCCAAGTTAAACGTTTGAAATGTAATCCCAAGTATCGGATTTTTTCTACAGGAATCAATGGTATGTTATTAAACGGCACTGGAGGACAGGAAGTCCTTGGTTTCTGAAGGAGGGTAAAGGAGATTTGACGGAATTTATTTGTATTCACATTTATTTTTATTTGTGAGTTGAGTCACAACAGGTCTTAACTTTCCATTCGTTTCCTTTTGTTCTCCTTTCCAAAAGCACAAGTTATCATGAGCTTTAGTATGAAAAAGCGAATATAATTATGGTATATGCACATACTCCGGTAATTATTTGATCAAGATGGTACACATTCAACAAACGTAAATCATCTATTTTTATTTTTAAAGAGAAAAGATAGGCCCTCGGCCGGGATTCGCACCCGGATCCTCTGTCTTTCCGTGACAGCGCTCTAACCATTTGAGCCACCAAGGCCGCCTGCCGGCAGAGGACAAATCTTTTCTCTTATCCGATCTCATGTTCTTTTGTTCTCGCAATTTTTGCGATGAATACACTAGAACGAATGTACTTTGAACATTAATTTAATTTTAGGATCTTATTGAGTTACGTCATATTACTATTTATATTTTTTTTTAATAATTATTGGTCAATTTTTTTATTTTTAAATATTTTTATTTTTAAAGAGAAAAGATAGGCCCTCGGCCGGGATGGGCTAGAGTATAGAAATCATCTATACTTCGAAAAGATTTTTTTGAAAATACTATTTCTTGATGAAATGATTAACGAAATCTTCTTATTACCTATAATTAAATTCTCTTTTCCAAACTAAAGCTTACGATAACTTGTATTTTTCTAAAATATTAAAAATGATAAGAATGAACAGTTACAATCTGTAACTCAACTCGAAGCGACAACCTGCGGAAAAGATACCAAAGTAATACTTAAGCAAACTTAATTAAGCTAAGCTTTTATGATAGTATTACAAATAAAATAACTTCAAAAACCTTTAAGAGATTCCGAATATTTCGACCAGAGGGTGCTAAAATCGTGACAGAAGGGACCTGCGACACCTTCGAACTTTGACTCCAAACCACTTCACTCCTAAGATGTAACTGGCAGCAGAAAGGTACCGGGATAAAAATAGTACAACACACAAAAGTAATCTTATCGAGACTGACAGATAACCCGAATGAATGCTAAACTTAGCGACAGAGATGTGGGGAAAATTGATAACTCTAGCTTGGCATGTTTCAAAACCATATACTTCGCTAAGCATTAAAAAATAATGTATTACAACGATCCATGAAGGATCTTGGATTCAGTACAAGGCTGAGATTGAACTGTTTCTAGGGCAACTGTTGTGTAGGGAGGTGGTTTAGCCAAGATCACACTCAATCTATCAATGAGTCCTAGTAGGGTCTGCAGACCCAACAGAGTCTATGCTTTCTTTTTTCAAATATATTAATATTAAATAATAGAGCGTCAATTATCCTAACTAATGTTATCGGGTGTGTTTCGGCTAATCGATATTAACTTAAAAAAAAGGAAACAATCAATGGCTTTTTAATTAAAACAGTTTTATTTTATCGTGTAGTAGTCAAGTTATAAAATATATATATATATATATATATATATATATATATACATATACATATATATATATATATATATATATATATATATATATATATATATATATGGACGGCCTCGATGCAGAAAGTAACTAGTCAAAAACTCAACTTTTTAGGAAATAATAAAAAACAAAAACATTTCTACAATTTCCTTTGAAAAATAAATTGCAGGTATTCATATAAAATGTTATTATACAAGTAATGATTGTTGTACTAATTAAAGTTACGTAATTTAATCGAAAATTTAATTAAATTTGTCGACTTGTTTTCAATAAAAAAAAAATCAAAATATTGACCATATATATGAAAGCCGTCCATACATATATATATATATATATATATATATATATATATATATATATATATATCAAGGTTGTGATACGGTCACCTGAGGTCTAGTGGTTAGCGTAACAAACTACTCAACCCAAGATCGCTGGTTCGTAGCCCAGCAGGTGGCCCTAGGATTTTTTTAAGGGAGTAAAAAAGGCTTAGTTACGCCGTCCTTCTGAAGGGACGTTAAACGGTGGTCCCGAGCCTGTACGATGTTAGGTTTTCGTTAAAAATCCCTATCCTAATTAAACCTGGATAGGCAAAATTTAGAGCACCCAATGTAGCATCGGCCGATTAGCCATAGGAGCATAAAGTCACGTTAAATTAACAAACCAACACAAGGTTGTGACAGTAAGATACAGTTTTGACTTCCCTTCATGGCAGCTAAGTCTCTGGTTCTTAAAACCTGTGCCACTACTACAACCCGATAAGGGTCTGGGATTCAGTACATGGAGGAGACTGTACTATTTCCTGGACAACGGTTACGCAGAAAGGTGATTTGTCCAAGATTCCGCTCAACCGCCAGATTTCCCCTAATTTTGAGTACCCACTTTATAGAGGCTGTGTTAGCCCCAAAAGGGTCTTAGATCGCAATGGATGCATTTCCGGCCGATAATAACAGATTAAATAAAAGTCTTGCCAATAGCGGGAATTGAACTCAGCACCTGGAGCACTTATACAGAACGACATGAGCAGCCCCACTATTAAATCATATATTCACAAAAAATAACAAAATTCCCCTCTTCAATACAAAATCACCAAAATCCACTTATTCTTCTTTTCTAAACCTTGTTACTCGAACTTGATACGAAAAAAATTAAAAAGACAGTGGCCAAAAACCTGCTCAAGAACTATTTATCATTTCCAAAACTTGATGTTCCTGTAGCAAAGCAAAGGGAAAAACAAACATTTGGATCAAATTTGATGCATGCGCCAATGCGCAGCTGCGAATGAAAAAAAAAAAGAATAAAGAAGATAAATCGAATTAATACCATCGGATGAAAATATCGATATGAATGTCACCTGCGTGTACTGTCAGCGTGTGTACTAGACTAGTTTATCTTTTCAAAACACTATCATGACAGAATACTGTCAAGGCATATAAAGGAGACTTGTTTATTTGTTTGTTCATTTAACGTCACTTTATGCTGCTATGGCTAATCGGACGATGCTACAGTGGGAGCTCTAAATTTTGCCTATCCAGGTTTAATTAGGATAGGGATTTTCAACGAGTACCTGACATCGTACAGGCTCGGGACCCCCCGTTTAACGTCCCTTCCGAAGGACGCCGTAACTAACGATTTTTTACTCCCTTAAAAAAATCCTAGGGCCACCTGCCGGGCTACGAACCCGCGATCTTGGGTTTATTAGTTTGTTACGCTAACCACTAGACCACAGGTGACCGTATATATAAAGGAGATATAACAAGAATGACGAAAATACATATTATTTTCTAAATAAATTATTAAGTATGCAACAGGAGGCAGAGGAAATATTTTCTTGATAATTCGCTAAACAGTATGGTTCCTTTGGTTGCTAGGGTTACTCCAACCCATAAATCAAGAGAAAATAATGGAGAGACCATGTTTATATTGTTAGAGCCTCCGAAATTATTTAGCACAATGATTTATTTCCTCCTCTCCTTAGAATATATTCCCTTGGGGCTATAACTCTTCAATAAAATGTAAACTTATTCGGAAATTGTTGAGGTTATTATTTCATTTAATATGTTCGAATTGGCATCGATTCGACGCAATACTAATATTTATCTATTCCGATTTTTATTGTGTTCTTTCATATGAAATGTCCATTTTTATTATTTCTTAAATTCAAAGTGGACTTCTGTAGTTTACTATGTTTATACTTCATTTTTTATAATTTTTAATATATCTACAACTGAATGAACATTGTTAATATGCCCTCAGATATGACCATGTAAACATGTGAGTTTCGTGTATTTTTTTTGTGTTTAAAACATAGGAACTAGGCAGCCCAAGCTGCAAGAAACGTGGTAATGTTAATAGCGTTCGGTAAGGTTGCTGTAACGAAAAGACTGTTTGCCACTGGTTTGAGAAATGTTTAGCTCGTAAAACAGATTAATTCATAAAAAAATAATTTTTTTTAAAAATTATTTTATTGAGTTGTACAGCTGTAATATATACATCTAGTACAATTGCTATAAGAATAAATAATACATGATAGGACATGCAGAGACATTACCCACTGGCAGCACTCTAATAAAATTTCTATAATAGAAGGTCCCGAGGCCATCTTCTCTTCAGACGTCTAGGAGGATTGTCCGGGATGGAATTGGATACAAGGATGGAAACTAGTGGGTTTGGATGGTTTTGAAGTTTATTATGGAATGATGATGGAGTGGGCTAAATCGGTAACATATGGAACGTTAAGGTCATTATGGATGGTTTTATTTGTGACAAAATAAGGAGCGTTTAGGATTTTGCGAAGGATTTTGGATTGCATGGATTGGATACGAGAGGAATTCGATGGTTTGGTGGAGCCCCATAGTTCAATTCCGTACGTCCATATAGGTCTTATAACAGTCACATAAATAAGTCTTTTGTAATTGATCTGAAGCTTTGAGCGTTTGTCTAGTAAGTGTTGAAGTAGTCGGAAGCGTCTAGCTATTTCTTGTCTTTTCAGTCTTGTGTGAGGGTTCCAAGTAAGACGTTTGTCTAAGTTTAGTCCCAGGTAGCGAATCTGTTCAAGAGGGATAAGTGGAGCACTATTAAAGAATACAGTAGGACAGGAAGTCATGGGTTTTCGGCGAAGGGTAAAGGTAATTTGATGGGACTTGCTGGAATTGATTTTAATTCTCAAATTCCGACACCATTCTTCGAGGCTTGATAAGTGTGATTGAAGGGATTGGGATGCAATACATGGGTCGTTATTAACTGATAACACACATGTGTCATTAGCATACGAGGAGATGAAGGTGTTAGGATGGGTTGGAATGTCAGCTGTATATACTGTGTAAAGGATAGGACCGAGGATGCTACCTTGAGGAACGCCAGCAGACTGGGAATAGAGGGACGAGTAGGAACCTTTATGACTTACTTTAAATGTTCTGGCAGTTAGAAAGGAGCGAATGATTAAAAAGTATGTAGGAGGAAGGAATTGTCGGATTTTGTAAAGGAGACCTGGGTGCCAGGCTCGATCAAAAGCAAAGAAATAATTAAATAAGTTCTCTTTTCTATACAGAGGTGAAATCGTACTGCAGGGATATTGACATAACGCAACCAAAACATACAAAAACACAACCTTGATTGGTTGATCGGAAGGGACTTTACAGGACAACATCAGATAGTGAAGAAACTAAAAGAGCTGGGTTACGAAGCCCTCCCACAGCCACCTTATTCGCTAGGCTTATTTCCAATAGATTTCTGACATCGGAATTCGGGACAACTTTCCCAAGGGTAGTTAGAGAAGAATTGGTTGACTGTAACTTCTAATATAAGGAAGAAATAGTTGGGGGTGCAGTCAATAAAAACACCTAAATAAGTGTAACTTATTTATTGTGTGCCGACGTTTCGGTATGTAGGCCATCTTCAGGGCTAAGAGAGAGAAACAAACAGAAAAACATATCATCGCCACGCAATAAATAAGTTACACTTATTTAGGTGCTTTTATTGACTGCACCCCCAACTATTTCTTCCTTATATTTTCCCAAGGGTAATTTTTTTAAAAATAATTCTCAAGTCAAAAATACATTTTCAGACTATATTTCACCGAAAAACTGTGAACTAGTTCTGGGATTGAAAATCTGATAACACTTTGGGAAAAATATATATAAAATGAAGGTAAATATTTTGAATAAAAATGTTTTGATTTCATAAAGTTGCTTTAAGAAATAACCTACGCGAAAACATTTAATATGAAACGAACCAATAGTAGTGATGAATTCGGCCGTAATATATATTACTATTTTAAATTATATTTGCAACTGCGCAGTAGGGCGTTCAGTAAATTGTACGCCAATGATTTTTCTCACCGATTCAAGTGTGTTCAAGATAAATACGTTTAATAATATTGATATATTAATAATAACAATAATAATTTAATGTTAATCAAATAACATTCAAGCCTTTGCCAATTATCTGTCGACATAATTTATACCTGAAGACAATTCACCGAACCATTGAATGAAGATTTAATCAAATGATAGGTAACTAGCCACCGAAATCGGACGATTAAACTCGAATTTATACCGTCTAATCTTGATACTTAAGTTAACTCAAGAGAAATTGTGTATCAGAAGACTTGAAAGGAAATGCGGATTTTTATTTTCGTACAGACACGCGATCTTCAATTGTCATTGTTATTATAATGATCGCTTCAGTTATTTTTAACCTTTAAGACGAGAATATCAAGAATCGCTGGCAATTAAAATTAATAAAATATCAGGTTTATTTGCTATTCTTAGAGTTGTATCGAATTTCCGAGGCATTACTAAAAAACGTTTTGTCCTTATCATTTTAGATATAAATCAATAAATATGAGCAAAAACCAAAAATAGGCATACAATAATTATTATAGAGAACGGAGATAGTTGGGGGGGTGCAGTAAAAAAAACACCAAATAAGTACTAGACTTATATTTAGTAAGTGCCGACGTTTCGACCTATAGTGTAGGTCATCTTCAGGGCTATGAGAGAGAAACAAACAGAACAAAAAATATATAAAAACAGTAACATACATTTTATATCTTTAATTTACTAGTTTTTTCTAAATCCTTCATGTTCCAACCTTTTTTTATATGTTAATCTTCTCATTTTGTATCTTTGGTTTACCTACTCATTTTTATTTCCCTTTATATTATGTTTACTTTTCTATCCTTTCTGTACATTTATTTTCTGTATTTTATTTTATATTCGTTATCTTTAATTATTATATCTGTCACTGTTTTAATTTCTGTTCATTATCTTTAATTTTATTAAATCTGTCAATATCTTAATTTTATTATATTCTGTCACTATTTTAATATTCGTTATCTTTAATTTTCATATCTGTCACTATTTTAATTTTCTACATTACATGTCACTATATTATTGTTATTGTAATGTTTTTATATGTTTTTGTTCTGTTTGTTTCTCTCTCATAGCCCTGAAGATGACCTACACTGTAGGTCGAAACGTCGGCACTCACTAAATATAAGTCTAGTACTTATTTAGTGTTTTTTTTTTTTACTGCACCCCCCCAACTATCTCCGTTATCCATTTTATCATCCAGTCAACTATTTTCCTCTCAATAATTATTATAATGCAATTATAGAAATCAGTCAACGTTTCGACAATTCAGGAATGATCAGGACATATACAAATAACAAAATCACCTGTGCGTAGTGGTCAGCATAAGAACCATCAATGCGCAATATTGCGGGTCCGGCAGGTGGCCTTAGGGCTCTTTAAAATAACAATATAATTATATACCAATAAAAATATATACGCGTTATGCCGTCCTTCAGAAGGGACGTAAATTGGCGGTTCCGAGACTTTGCGGTTTCAGGAATTCTTCAAAGATGCCTATGCCACAAATATTATGTGGAATGGTAAACTTTAGGGCTCCCCCTGTAGCATTCTCCGATTAGCCATAGCATCATGAAGTGACGTTTAATGAATAAACAAATAAATTCACTAAAGTCATGATCATATGCAGCACATCTTACATCAACAGTTCAAACATAATCATCAGATATAGCAGCCACATTGTAGTAAATGTACAAAAGTTCCAACGGTTGGTTAGCTAAGTGATTTGATCGCATTCGCATTCAACAAATATGCTCTTTTAAGGGTACACACTATAGAGGATGAGTGAACCCGGGGAGGATCTCTAGATCCCACTGAGTTGACGGAATAAATAATGTGTCCACCACAGTTTTGGATCTGCAGATCAGGATCAATGTATATGGAAATGCTATCAAGCCACTATCCAGAAATAAATAAATAAATTAATATAAGACTTAAACAATATAAAGAATTTATTTTCGTAGAGATTATTTATGTGATTGAAATAGATCTACTTTAGAGAATTTTAGCATGATTAATTGAGATATTTATAAATAACTAAACGATATTTAAAAAAGTAAAATAGGCATCAAATTTGTCATTTCATGATTATTCTTAAATCTATTATACAAAACTCATTCTGATTTCTATTTATCTTTGTTCTTCATTTTTATAATGATCAGCAATAAATGCTTGATAATTTATAATGAATAAAATCACAAAAAAAATAAATATAATTAAAAAAAAATTAAAATTAAGAAATAAATCAATAAATAAAAATACATAAAATAAAAAATAAATAAATAAAAGCTTACCTTCGTTCATTTGAAGTGTTTCCAAAACTTTTTTAAAATTTTAAAAACTGGACCAAATAATACAGCTAATCTATTCATCCGCCAAACAAAAACAAAACAAACAAATTAAAATAAATTCCAAAGTAAAAAATGAAATCAATAAAAGAAACTAAACAATAAAATTAAAAAATAGAAAATAATATTGATAAAAAAAAAATCTCAGTAATTTCGTCAATAATAATGAGAAAAAAAAAATTATAACATTAGATGAATGATACAACGTTTATTATTTTTTCAAACAAATGATAATAAAGATACACATACCATTATATAATAAAAAGGTTATAAGAAGAAATAAATTAAATTAAAAAATTGTGTAGTCAAAGAAATACGATTGTTTTTTAATTTAAATCTCTTTATATCAGTCATTTAAAAAACCAAACATTATTTTTCCGTGGATATGTTATAAATAAGATATTAAGCGATAACATTTTCATATTGTTCCATTAGAAAAAAAAACTGTTCTCGAAATGTTATAAGTGTTTATTTATAATTTAAAAAATGTTTAATACCAAGACATACATATGTATATAATAAAAGTATGTACAAAATATACAATATATAATAATATATATAATATAATATATGATATGTATATAATATATATGTATATAATAAAATCTTATCTCTTAAAAAAAATAAAAATATATAATAAAAGTTTTGCATAGAGCTAATAAAAATAATAATAATAATAATATATATATACACAAATAAATAAATAATAAGATACAGCTTTATATAAAGTGGTTAGGTGCCCTGTAAGTTGGCAGGGGTGCAAGTTACTACGCCAATGAACTTCAGAGGAACCTAATAAGAACTCTCTTACTTTCTTTATTATTTAATTAACTTTCTTTATTGCTTTATTTAATAATAATCTGAAGGTTAATAACCTCACTATCTTGTAAAGATACGATTTACTGTTATCTATACTGTTATTGTATTAGATCATATTCGCGAAGCTGAAGAAATGATTTATAAATATTTTCTAGTTATCGAAATATGCCTTTGAATGGGGCCTAACACTCGTTTATTATAAATTTATTAAAATTCGAATGACATAATAAATAAATAAAATAAAGTAAAAGAATGACTACACGCCATGTTGGATTGGGGATTGATGATGATCAATGCATTATAAGGGCTGTACTGCCAAAACAAACGGTTGTGCAAGGAGCTTATTCGCCCGAGACTATGAGCATCCTCAATAAAAGGAGGCTCCCTGGATTCAGGTCTGATGCCTCACGTCCACGTCCTGTTACAGAATAAAAAACTAACTGCCATAGTTGATCTCGGATCCGGGACCTAGTAATGAGTAGTACATTGACTAGCATTGAGTTACCATCTCTCATGCATTGCAAATTTTAACTTTTTTGGGAGTGGAATAACTCAGTCATGATCTGCAGAAGCTTTTGGGGTTTACCCAGTCTCTTTATAGTAGGACATCCTCTTAACAGGGGAAACATCAGGCTGTCTAGCGTGATCTCTGCACGACCATTGAAAGCAATAACTCAATTTCAAGCAATGCCTGACTTAGCTAATGATTCACTACGAAAATAACACGATTCCACTTCCCTACGTACAAGAAACTCATTTCGGAAAATTCGACTTAACCACTTACACTCCGGGGCTGTAGATACTCAAGATTATATATATATATATATATATATATATATATATATTTATATATATATATATATTTATATATATATATATATATATACACATATATATATGTATATAACTATAAAAATATGTATACTATTATATTTAATATATAAAATATTACTCACAATGAATGTTGTCCTTTGGTATCCAGTGGTATATGAGCCATGCTTGGAGCTCGCAGATTGTCGACATAGTCACCATACCTGGAAGAACACACTCGGATTTAGAAAAGTAACCACACGATATATAAACACACACACATACACAGATATGGACAGTATATAACTGAAGTGGGTTCACACCCCTCCCCCCTATTCACTTCTCCCCTTACCCCCTCTCTTCCTAACTCAACGTACAAACTCTCACCTGGCCAAACGGAGCCACTTCGATCTTCATTGCGACGACGGGGATGTGGTCTCATGGATTTCCAATCAATCTTAATTTTATACCTGAGTGAAGTCTATCTAAATTAATTGACAGGACATTCTAGGTAAAAATAAAAAGGTTCAGGATTGAAAAAACATTTTAAAATGTCCTTTCTACCTAGCACCTTCCTTAGTTTTCATTCACTTCTAGTAATAAATAGGTTTATTTGGTTGCACACAAATACAAAAAATAATAATAATTTTTATATTTAAATTAGATAAATATTACTGGATGAACCGAAAATATACTCAACAGTGAGTCCGAGTGATTGGAGTGAAGTCCTACCCTCCCCTCCCCCCCAATACAAAGTCAAACCCACTTATAATATGAATATTGCAATACAAGCACATTAAATATTACGAACTATGATAAATATTTAATAAAACCGAGTAATTATTAAGAACCTTAATATATATATAGTCCCTGGCCATATTAATGTGCCCACTGGATAGGTTCGTTCTTTACATGTTTGCATTATCTTTTTGTATGCGTAATAATGTAAATCGAGTTTAAATATTAGTTTTATGGGTAAGTTAGTTATCTGATAATAATATAAAATTGAAAAAAATAGTTTCGAAAATAAATCTTTATTTTTATAAAATATTTTGTGGTGTCGCCCTATTTACACACTATTTCACATATTAATGAAAAAAACTATCAAAATAGTTAGACTATATGATACAAATAATAAACTTACCGAATCCGACTTGTATTTAATGAAAAAAAAAACAATAAATCCACAAAAATTTCGAACACAAATTATGCACGCCGTCACTCGTAAAACAAAATGGCTGTACTTAAAATACTATCATTACTAAAAAAAAAAAAAACTTTAAAAAACTTATAACAGTGTTGCCATTACTTAAAACAGCAATTTATTAAGACACGCGAAAGTATTATATTAAAAAAATTAGGAAAAACAAAAAGAAAATAATCTTACTTGGTGGTCCCATTGATATGACCAGGGACTGTATATATTTAAGCCTCAAACTAAAATTTAAAAATAGTAATAAGTGAATTTTTATAATATTTTTCGAGCAAAAGTCATACACATTTAAATAATTCATTGAAATAATAATAAAATCATAGAGTATCATCATTTAAAATCCAGGGGAGCGGTTTGGTTAGTAATATAGTGCTCAGTTGCAGTATCCGAGGCCCCAAGCTCAAATCCGGCAGACAGTGGACTAATACTCCACTTAAAACCTGGCCAAAAATAGAAATACGGAAATTCAATAAATGCTATCAATATTGGTATTCCCTGATACATAACTATCTGTCCTTTCTGCTCGGCACAAATTGGGACAATAAACCTCTCTGACTTATCTTAAACAACAGTTGAACACAAGTTTTCGACGACGCGACGGATCACGCTTTTTTATGTTCAATATTATTAGTTATGTTTTTTATTTATGGTTTCATTGCCCAGTGATATATTTTCCTCAGTTGTTTGCGAGGTAAGTAACTAATGTTTTCATGGTTTATTGAAAATTAATATCAGCACTTAATTTCATATTTTACTGTCTTTTGTATAATCAAGAAGTAACATATTTATTTAAGGTAAGGTTTCAATCATGTTCCGAGTCTGTCCGCGATAATTTTTTGAAACCATGTTATTCTACTTTTAACACTTAAATAATCCATGCAGTAAAATCTTAAGCATGTAGTTGCCATTTTTTTTACAAATGAGTCATCCACTCAAATAAGCAAAAAAACCCTTTTCCAGTCAAACACCTCCTCCCTATTTAAAAATATGTTTCAACTTCTCAAGTCATTTTCAATTTACATCTCTTATAAGTCCATTTTTTTAATTTCATTTAAATATATTTTTTAAATATTGAAAAGTAAAAAGAGACCTTACATAAATGTTAAGACCGTGGGAAAATTCCAACGAAAAGCCTTAAGTCTCCAAACTAAAACAGAACTAGAAATTATCTGTCCTGGGGACTTTTTACTTTTCAATATTAATATATTTTGTGGAATAGCCATAAGTCAACTGGTTTCTTGATAATGTTATTCATTTTTTTTTTCTTGCATTTTTTCATATGGTCTTTCGTCTTAAGCTTTGTGTTGTTTGCTATTATTTATTTTTCCTGTTGTGTTTTTTGAAGTTTGGTGAGTGTATATTGAATTTTGAATTTCTGAAGTGTCTATCAGCTGTTTTTATCTAAGCTTAACCAGCTGGGGTCGAGTAACCTTCCTTATGATTCATTAGTTGCTTTTGAGTTTTCGAGGTGGTGGGATGTTTCTTGGGTGCATTATTCATGTTTTTTTTGCTGTTATTCTCTTTCTACCCTGAGGATGCCTGAATGAGCGAAATATTGGACAGATAATTTCTATTTCTGTTTTAGTTTGGAGACTTAAGGCTTTTCGTTGGAATTTTTCCACGGTCTTAATATTTTTTAAATACTTATAAATTTGAACATTTTTAACCTTTTAGTAGATTGTCAAATAATTTAAATTTTTCTTATAATACTTAGAGTTTGCTATGTACTCCATGGTCATTATTAACATTTATGAATTGTTGAGAAGTTGAAACGTATTTTTAAATAGGGAGGGGGTGTTTGACTGGAAAAGTGTTTTTTTTGCTTATTTGAGTGGATGACTCAAAAATATGTACTCCAGTAACATAAACAAGAGAATTAAAATTATAAATGAGTTTAAAAAAATCTTATTTGTAATGGTGTTTGAAGGAAAAAAGGACAAAAGTTCAAATAGCTTTATGTTTTTGAACATTTTCCACCTGTTTACACTTAAATCTGGTGATTAGTGGCACTAATTTCAAGATTTTTGTTTGGCAATTTTAGAAGTGTGTTACAAATTTTTAATTCGGAACCACTTTGTTTATCACTTTATATTTAAATAAAAAATTAATTTTAAAAATCTAAATTAGTTTTTTATTTTCTGGCTTGAAAAAGGAGCGAGAATTAACTCGCTTGCAATTGTTTGAAAGTTGGTATCCTTAATTTTGGGTACCCTTAAAATCTGGCGGTTGACCGTCATTTTGAACGAATCTCCTCTCTGCACAGCCGTCCTGGAAATAGTACAGTCTCTCCCATGTACTGAACTCTAGACCCATCGTGGGTTGTAAATGATTCTTTATAATTAAGGAGTCGACATTTAAAAACAGTCAGGACATTCAAAGATCCTAGTAGGAAGTACTGAATGAATTCAGAACAAAAGGGATGGTGTGATTCCCTGGCACAGGCAATGGGGGACGATTACTTTCATAGCGGGCGTAAAGAGAAGCCTGCTGCTGGATATTACACAGGTCTGTGATATTACCACTTTGGATCTCATCGCTGGCTAATTGTTATTAATCCCATTTGCACTGAAAATGTAGAAGCCGATGTCAGATCTTAGCACTTAAATAGCTTTGGACTTAATGGCCGGCTGACTCTGATTCATTCGGTGTGATATGGGGAAGTTTCCAAACTCATCTAAATACATCAGTCCGTATCTAAAGTCATCCAGGGGAACGTTTGACGTTCTCCGTCTCTATTTTTTCACCAAAAATATTTTTCATAATACATCTACTGTTCGGTTCGATGGACAGGTGGATATAATCACATTATAACCAAGACAAGATGTTACTGTTTATCGTAGGTTGCTTTTTTAAGATATTTTCGAAATGTCTCTACATTTACCAATAAAATATTTACAACAATTGACAACAAGCATCATAAACTTTTTTTTACGATAAAATGATTTTTTTTATCCGTTACTCTATTCCTATTTGAACCTGTACCAATACAACTCGTGAACGGATCTGGGGTTCAGTAAATGGTAGAGACTGTTCTGTTTCATGGACAACAGTTGTGGAGGGAGGTGATTTATCCTAGATCACGCTAAACCGCCAGATTCCCCCCCTTATTTTGGGTACCAACTGAATAGAGTCTGAGTGAGCCCCAGGATGGTCCTAGATCCCGTATGATCCATCTCCAGCTGCAAAAAGACTAAATACAACTCTTGACAGCAGCGGGATTTAAACAAGGACTTTCAGCATAGCCATTCAGAGCTCGACCACTGAACCACTCAATTAAAATTTCCATTTTAAACTTATTGAAAATCATTTCCTACTTTTTAGTTCCATAAGGGTATAAACGTTTGTTCTATGGTTTTTTAAAAGGCTAATATTCATTTTTTCTACTTTTTGGTTCAGGTAGCTACATAAACCTGTATTTTAGTTAATTTAAGCTATTGTTTTTTTAGTGTAAAATATACGGAACTCCTCAGGTCTCAAGTATGCCTTAGTCCTTAGCATAAGACACCACCGTGTCTTAGGGTATGAAAATTTGCTGAAGATCCTGGCCAGACACTTATTAAATGATTGTATTGACAAGGCAAAATTTTGATATTTTGAAGTGACCCAAAAAAGAGTTCAAATATTCCGTTACATATATATGTAGAGCTAATAACAGCGCGTTAAAAATAGTGTGCATGCCACTTAGATTCGACCGACTTCAGGAATTGATGCAGGGCCCTAAAGGAAGTTGGTCTTGAGGCAGACTCCAGGTGGCAAAGAACAGCTGTTGCTGGCATCAAAGGGCCAGTTGGCTAAGGCAGCTATAAAGGTCCTGAATTACGACCCTTAGAGAACTTTTAGAGTTTTAGACTTAAAAAGTAATACTTCCTGGTAATATATAATTTTTAATAAATAAATAAATAAAATATAGTATGCAATCGGAAATATCATTAACACAAAACCGGAAAATGACTAACCAGCCAGCGGGTCGCCAATCCAAGCATCATCAGGATTTAAATAAAAAATTTACATCAATGGAGATCAATAATAGCACATCTTATATCAATATCCAACCGGAGATTGAGCCAACATTTGTGAGAGGAATAGCCAGAATAATTTCTGAATATTCTGAAACACAAATGTGTGGGCCATCATCAGTGCAGATAACAAACCAGAGATACAAGATGGTGTTAAGCAATGGAAGGTATCTGTTCCGCAGTTTGTAGCTCCGAGTCGAGTTACACCAAAGTTTTAACTGTTTATTCGTTTCATTTCAAATATTTTTCAAACATTTATCGTGAGCTTCAGTAGAGAAAATTCCTAAAATAAAATAGAGAAAATGTGTGTAATGATTATATTTCGGTAATCATCATACAAGTTTCAATTAACATTTCGAACATTTCGATTTCCTGTACCGTTAAATAACACCCCACTGATTCCTGTAAAACAGGTCCGATACTTAGGACTAAAGATTAACTTGGAATCCTCATACTAGACTGAAACGACAAGTAACAGTTCTCAATTAATTACAAAAGACTCATTACATGGCAATCATTAGAACCATCAGGACAGACGGAATAGAGCTTTAGGATCCTCTCGTATTCAATTCTTAAAATCCAAAATCCTCAATGCTCCTTACTTTGTTACGAACAAAGTAATCCATAATGACCTTAATGTCCCATTTGTTGCTGATTCGGTCCGAATCCGATATCAATCTTTTAATTACAAACGTATTTCCACTCAGACCCTCTAGTTTCAAACCTAGCTTCCCCTTTAATTCCTGATAACCCACCGAGGTGAAAAGAAAATGGCCTCGTGGCCTACTAAGTAAACTTTAAAAGAGTACTACCACTGTGTAGTTTCTCTACTTTTCATGCCAATATGTACCATTCATCCTATTTACTTGTAATAATAGTATGATACAGTTCTAAATTTCATTGAATGATACAAAAAAAACCTTTCGTAGTGAAGATGATATATGTTTGTTGAAACGTTCATTTCCAGACGAAATGATTACCGAAGTATACACGGGGCGACCTGTGGTTTAGTGGTTAGCGTAACAAACTACTAAGCCCAAGATCGCGGGTTCGTAGCCCGGCAGGTGGCCCTAGGATTTTTTAAAGGGAGTACAAAATCCTTAGTTACGCCGTCCTTCGGGAGGGACGTTAAACGGGGGTTCCGAGCCTGTACGATGTCAGATACTCGTTAAAAATCTCTATCCTAATTAAACCTGGATAGGCAAAATTTAGAGCTCCCACTGTAGCATCGTCCGATTAGCCATCGCAGCATAAAGTGACGTTAAATGAACAAAATGTGAAGTATACACATTTCCTTAATTATATTCTCTTTTCTAACTTACTATTCAATTTTTTACTTCTCATTTTTTAATTATTATTTAATCTTTCGTTCGATTATTCCTTACGTCTTCTTAATTAGTGGATGTGAAAGGGCATACTTCGTCCGAGAATCGAGTCCAATGAGGTCAAATGTTGATCTTTCGGCAAAGTAAGCTTTCGTCCTCAGGTAAATCTTTTAGCATTTAATGATTGCATGTTTTATTTTTATGACTAAACTAGCTTATGCCCGCGGCTTCGCTCGCGTGGAATTTGGTCTGCCACATAAAGTTTCGTGAAAGATCATTTTTAATAAATAATTTAATTATTTTTTTTAAATATAAGTTACTCGTACATCCAAAATTTCAGATGTCTAACTTCAAAACTGACGGATTCTATACAACCTTTGAACCCCTGTTATATTAAAGGAGAAACCCTTGGGGTGGAATTATCCAAATTTCTTTCTTAAACTATACAAAGAACCTATCTACAAATTTCAAGATGATAAGTTCCTGATTTGCCTTTTATTGTGTACTATAATGGATTCTCCACAATACCTAAAAAACTGTCAGGGGCACGTATCCTCACAAAAATCCGTTCTTGCTGTAGCCTATGTGTTATTCTGATGTATAACCTATATTTCTGTAAAGTTTCATCCAAATCCGTTCAGTAGTTTTTGCGTGAAAGAGAGACAAACATACAAACTTTCACATTTATAATATTAGTAAGACAAAATGAAATAGCTCATCTCAAATCGACAGCCATGGCAAATTTATTGGTATTTATCTCTAAAAAAAAAACTATGCCACTTTAACCCAATAATGGTCTTGGGTTGGGTACCTAGTCGAGACTACATAACTAAACTTGAAGGTATAGGATTTTTTAGACAGAAAAGTATTTATTATCTTAACAGCCATAGATCGACCCTGTGGAATTCGCAGTCCCTGTTGGAGCTCACCCAGTCTCCATAAAATGAGTACCCTTTATAAAGGGAACACCTAGCGGGATATCAATGAATATCGCTTATAGTTCTGATGTATTACAGAGAAGAAGGATATGTATCTAACATGAAGTCTATATTATAATCGTTGATATTGTTAATTATTTCATGATAGAGAGGGAAATAGTTGACTGGAAGATCTAATCTGGGGGTGCAGTCAATATAACACAAAATAAGAAAAACTGATATCATGAGTGCAAACGTTTCGGCCGACGTTGTAGTCCATCTTCAGCGCGGGTGGAAGCCGGAGCCAATATCTATCATATCATATATCATATTGGCTCCGGCTTCTATCAGTCCTGAAGATGGCCTACAACGTAGGCCGAAACGTCGGCACTCATAATAAATAAGTTTTTTTAATTTTGTATTACATTGACTGCACCCCCAGACTATCTATATCCCACGTTAATTATTTCAAATTATAAACACCTAGAAACTTCCTTCGCTAAGTTTTTAATATATTAAATTTAAATATTCAGTGTTTTTCTCAACTCGATTTAGAAGTTAGACTCGAGGCAATTTTAGCAATTTAGATTAGGAAGCCTTGAGAAAGATCTGTAATGTGTTATCTCAAAATGAAAATAAACATCTTCAGGTTAATTTATGTTGGAATATTTAATTTTTATGTTCTTTGTTTTATTATCTTTGTTTATGCAATTGTATTACATAACATTAATTATGCGAAATGCAAAATATATCTTGATTATAACAATACACCAGTAAAATGAGAATTTATAAAGATGTATTCAAGAACAAATTTTGACAGTTAAAAAATTGGAATCGGTTCTTTTATAATAATTTTAAGTGATTTTGAGATCGGGATTGCTCAGTAAGTAGAGATCAGCGTTACTGAGCTAAAGATAATAAGTTGGGGACCGATATCTAAATTATCAATTCTGTTATCAGTTAGCTGATCGACCCTATGAGATCTGTACTCTCCTGGTTTTGGAGGTTCACCTAGTACCTTTAAATGGGTTCACTTAATACCCTTAACAGAACCATCCCTACCGTGTACCGAATCCAGTACGGACTTCATTTTAGGAATTAGCTGGAATCACTTGTATTTAACAGATATATATGATTTATTTTTTTCTTTACCAAGAATAGAGTTTATACTATTCTTATACAAATTAATTCGAACATATTAATTAATCTATGCATATAAAATGCTTTGTCCTGAATGCCTGACTAACGGATGAACGCACAGCCTAAACCACTGATCGTAGAGACCTGAAACTTGGAGGGTGTGTTCTTTGTATGACGTAGGCATCCGATAAGAAAGGATTTTCCGAAATTCTACCACTAAGGGGGTGTAAAAAGGGGGCAAAGTTTGTATGCTTGCTCAAGTGTTTCTTACTCGCAAAATCTACATATCTACACAGGAGTATATTGCAGTAGGTAAGTAGATCTAATCCTTTCAGTTTTAATTTCTCGCTGCTGCCGTGCGACAGCCGAAACCGTTATATTAAGTAATCCTTTTCAATAAATTCAATAACATTACATACTAATCCTTTACTGACACGAACAACAGTAAACTTCTGTCCGTTCCGTTTGTTAATCAGTGTCAATGTATGTTTCACGCCTGTGGTGATTCGTTTGTGATGGACTTTGATATGGATAATCTCAAGCCTGAGGAAGGACATAGGCTATTTTTTATCAATACACCACACATGCGAAGTTTATATAAAACTGTAAAATGATTGACTAACACACCCAGCGCAACTCAACGCACAACAGAAACCACTGAACTTTGCGTATTGAAATTCGCAGATAGATTCTTTGTGTAGCTTAAATGAGTAATAAGAGGAATCTGGACGATTCCAACCCCAAGGATTTCCCCCTTAATATAATAGGGGTTCAAAGAGTGTATAGAATCCATCAGTTTTGAAGTTAGACATCTAACATTTCGGATGTATGAGTAACTTATAGTTAAAAAAAATTAAATTATTTTTTTAAAATGATCTGTCACGAAACTTCATATGGCAACCCAATTCCACAAACGAAGCCCTGGGCAAAAACTAGTTATTTATGTACATACTTCACATTAACTAAATACATGTTTCAGACTACTTCATCACATACTAGACAAGCGCCCTAAGCTCCTAAGACTCACGTACATGACCATTATAAGAATCTAAAATTTAAAAAAGGTCAGTTTCTAATATGTTTAAAACAGTATCGGGACTGACTATCGGAGTAATTTATAAAATAGTCTGGTGTCATACATTATTGATTGGAAAATTATTTACTATATCATTCCAGCATTCATGTTCTCCATATATATCACTTTTAATCTTTCTTTTAAAATTTTATTATATCTGTCACTTTTTTAATTCATTACTTTTACTATTTTAATTTTTTCATTATCATTAATTTTGTAAATCTGTCTATATCTTTATTTTATTATAATCTGGCTCTTTTTCTATCGTCATATCTGCCACTATTTTATTTTTTTCTACATTACTTGTCACCATATTATTGTTACTGTACATTTGTTATATTTTTTTGTTCTTTTTGTTTCTCTGTTAGCCCTGAAGATGACCTGCACTGTAGGTCGAAACGTCGGCACATAATATAAGTTCATCACTTATTCTGTGTACTTATTGACTGCACCCCCCAACTATCTCCTTTACACAACATATTATAAGAATCATTTGCACTTACGGAGTAGAGCTTTGGGCTCCACTAAGCCATCGAATTCCTCTCGTATCCAATCCTTACAATCTAAAATCATTCGTAAAATCCTAAATGTTTTGTCACGAACAAAGTCATCTATAATGACCTTAATGTCTCATTTGTTGCTGATTTGGCCCGAATCCGAAATCAATCCTTTCATGAGCAACTTTATTCCCACTCAAACCCACTAGTCTCAATCCTAGCAGCCCCTTTAATCCCAGATAAGCCTCCGAGGCGTCTGAAAAGAAGATGGCTTCGTAGCCTTCTAAGAATTTGTTATTCAGATTATATACAGTGGTTAGTTTCTGTATTGCCTTATACATTAGTAAATTTCAATAAATAAATTTAAAAAAGGTCAGTTTCTAATATGTTTATAACAGTATCGGGACTGACTATCGGAGTAATTTATAAAATAGTCTGGTGTCATACATTATTGATTGGAAAATTATTTATTATATCATTCTAGCATTCATGTTCTCCATATATATCATTTCAATTTTTCTTTTTGATAATGTTATATTTTGTTTATTCTGACCTTTTCTGGCCATACAACTGTATTATTTTTCTTAGCCCTGATGATTCAAACGTTTGGCCGAAATGTAGGCATACGATTTCCTCACTAGTTTTATAATTCCATTGACCGTACTCTCAGCATTATTTTCTACACACAAACACACACACACACACATATATATATATATATATATATATATACATATATGGTTTAGGAGCGGAGTAGTTGAGTGGTAGAGCGCTGAGTGAATATTTATTCTGTTAGCGAGCGGAGATGGATCCTATGGGATCGAGGGACCTTCTGGGGCTCACCCATCCCCTATATTACCCAAAATAAGGAGGTGAATTTGACGGTTAAGCTTCATCTAGGACCAGAGCCTTCATGGATTGTAGTGTACAGGCATATAGATATAAATAACTCCTATGTGACAGATAAGTTAGTAATCTAATAAACATACCATATAGATAATGTAATATTCCGCTATAGAGGATGAATATTGGCCCTTGCTGAGAGGAGAGAGATGGAGGCTATAGATTGCCAATAGCTCGAAGCTCAACTGAGTTAAGGGTGGCCAAATTATCCCTGCAACAGTTCCTTTATTGAGATCTTCCAAGGTAGATAGGTTCATCTATTCCGTATCATAGAGTCGTTATGTATATAATTTATAATTGATGTAATAAAATAAAAAAAATAAGGCAATTTTTGGAGTTCATTATGATATATAATAAAATATGTTGTCATGTTTTGATTGTTTTGAAGTTTTTTTTCTGAACCTGTTGACTACTAATTTTTTTTTATACCTAGTTTGGAATGGGTAAAAATATGAATTGGTTGTAAATTTACTTGAGTGCTATTATCCCATGTCTGTTCTGCTAAAGTCATTTGAATTTCGTTTGGAAATATACGGGCAAATTTTTGAAAAACAAACAGTATATTTATTACACGTTTCTCAATACAGTCGTCAGAACAATTGTACGAAAAGTTGTCCCAATTTTTTTTTCAAGGCGGGGAAGGACTATTAAAATTTTTAAAATATAAGTACAATGTGCCCATATATAATGTAAGACTATAATGTATCCACATTCTGAAACGATGAGGATTTTCATATTTTGATCCTCAAAATAATAAACATTTCATCTAATTTTTTTGTGAGTGTTTTCAACTAAAAATGGTTTCATATATCCATAGGAAACCAACTTTTTTTCCGAAATTCTTTACTTCGCTGAAATTTTAAGAATAGTAATTTCCAGGAATATATCCTAATTCGTGAACTAGAACGTTGTTTTTTTCAAGGCATGGTAGACCTAGGATGTTTTAAAAGTGAGTACAAAATTCTTGGTTATATTGGTCTTCGGAGAGGACGTAAAGTGACATTCCCGATCTTCTTTTTTTACTTCCTCTTATGCCATTTCCCAACGAAGAACCTGGAGACTATTTTATTTACTTTGAATAGATTTTCTGCAATGCTGGTTATTAGCCCAGCGATGGAGGGCCTGTATCCCCGGGATAACTGGTCTCCTGAATATTTATGTCCCCTCAGAAGAAAGGGTGACCGTGCTATACCCCCTGCATATATAGCACACTATATAACCGGTCCTGGGTTTCCTCCAACCTGGAGGACAATGACTAATTGCAGTCAGATAATCTGGGAGATGGGGCAGCCATCTCCCTACGCCATAATTCCCGATCTTGTGCGGTATTATTTACTCATAAAACGTCCCTACCCTAATTAAACCTGTATAGTAAAATTTAGAACTCCTAATGTAGCACCGCCCGATTAGCCATAATAGCATAAAATGAGGTTAAAAGAAACAAACCAACATTACTTTTGATACAACATTGATAAAAGGACGAGCTATCTTTTAAAATAAACCTGTACCACTACAACCCGTGAATGGGTCTGGGGTTCAGTACATGGTAGAGACTGTACAGTTTCATGGACAACGGTTCTGCAAGGAGGTGACTTGTCCTAGGTCACGCTCAACCACCAGATTCCTCCCCCCCCTTATTTTGGGTACTCTATTTTTATAATATTTTATAGAGGCTGGGTGAGCCCTAGGAGGGTCCTAGATCCTATATGATCAGGCTAAAAGTCTTGCCCACAGCGGGATTTGAACCAGGATTTCCGGCATGGCAGCTCAGTGCTCTAAAACTGAGCCATTCCTCTGAGCTCTCTATTATAGCTTCTAATATTCCCAGGTTGTAGGGGGACAAAGGAAGCGCCAACAGAGGTTGCCGATTGAGGCAGGCCTAAATGAAAACCAAAGAGTTTTCAAACCAGACAAGGGAAATCCCTCTTTTCGGAAGTTCTCTTCAGATTGAAAAACTTTAGTTTCGAACATTTAATAATTCAAAACTTCCTTAGGAAATCCGTGTGTGGGTTGAGAACTTCTGGAAGGTAATTGCGAACACAAATACAAAGGATGAACCTCGGAGGAATGTCTACATGAGCTTGATGTACTAGATAAGTGAATTAACATCCCGAATCTAATTGGATTTCTTGCTTGCTTTGAGTTCAGAAGTCTGTTATAAAGAGACAAAGTTCTAGAACATTCTGATAGTTTTATAGCATGATAATATCCCTGTTCCAACATGAGTTTTGAATATTAATGGACTGTAAGGCACAAGAAGTAGGGCTCTGTCCATTTCATACAAGGGATGTTATTCGAATATTATGTACTTGAATGATTTTTGAGATAATTAAAACTTGAATTGTTTATAATATGGTCTCTAAGTTAATTTATTTAAATTTACAGCTCCTAGGACTCCATCTAGACAAAGGTCTCACTTGGAATCCTCATATTCTCGACGTTTTCGCCTACTTCAACATTTACTAGACAAACGTTCAAAACTCCCAATTAATTACAAAAGACTCATTTACATGACAGTTATCAGACCTATTTGAACATACGGAGTTGAGCTTTGGGGCTCTACTAAACCATCCAATTCATCTCATATCCAATCCTTACAATCCAAAATCCTTCGTAAAATCCTCAATGCTCCTTATTATGTCACAAAATAACTCATCCATCATGATATTAATATCCCATATGTTCCTGATTTGGTCCAATCTAGATACTTCCATGACAAGCTCCATACACACTTGAATCCGCTAGTCTCTCAACTTGCTTCCCATAATATTCCTGATAACTCTCCGAGGCGTCTGAAAAGAAGATGGTCTCGAGAACTTTATTGGAGTGCTATCAATGGGTAGTTTCTCCCCAAGTGTTTTTTTTTTTTCATGTCCTTTGTTCATACAGCAGATTTACTAGATGTAATATTATTACAGTTATCAATAAAAATAAATTATTCTATTCTAAAAAAATAATTTACTACTGTATAATAATAATACAGATAGGGAAAAGCTGAAGAAAGAGGAAAGGAAAATTCTGGGACCAAGATGGACCGAATAAGGATAAAGATTACGGAAAACATCTAATATTGAAAAGTATTCTAACATAGAGATAGACATCAGGAAAAGACGTGTTAAATTCTATGGCCACATATTGAGGGTTCCAGATCACAGACTTACAAAAAGAATAATAATAAAAATTAGTAGCATCCCTTGTTAATGGGGGGGAGGTGGATCCTAAATATTGGGAAAGACTTGGAATTAGCTAAAATCACTAATGAAGAAATGAACAAAAGAAACAAATTAAAACTTAAAGTTTAAAAATGGGAGGCTAAGACATAGACAAAAGCGCCGATAACTGGAAAAAGAATAGAGCAAAGAAAGATTTTTTTCTTAAAGATTAACTATGAGTAATTAACGCAATCCTCCCAACTACGCCTTGGTCTATCCCTCTGACGCTTCCCAGTCGGCACAACGCTTATTAACTGTTTAGGAAATCGTTCGTCGATAAGTCCTATAACTTTATATGCTCATCTTAATCTTAGTGGCGCTATCACTTGAATAATATTAACGGGTGCATACTTCGCAATTCCGCTTTGTTTAATCCCTTAAATTCTTCAGGGATCTCATTCTTTTTTTGGACCGAATATTTTACGCAGCACTTTAATTTCGAATACATTAAGACGTTCATACTACAGCGATATGATTATTTAATTTGCATTTGCACCTGCGCAATTGCGCATCCAGGAGATTTGATTGAAGTGTCTTTCTCTTCGCTTTTCTACCTGATCATCCAGTTATATCGGAAACAAATATATATCAATTGCTGAGTGCGTCTCTTTACCAATGTCTTTTTAACCTTTTTTTTATCAAGTCCAGGTGACAGGGAGTAGGAATGCGGAAGAACCCACTTTTGGGTGATGAAAATAAAAATAAAACAAGTAATTAGAATGAAGGATACATTACGGCATGATATACAGGCAAGCAGATAAACTACACAGTGATATTCTTCAAATAACAAATTCAACTTAAAAGGTCACGAAGCCATCTTCTTTTCAGACGCCTCAGAGGACTGTCGGGAATTGAAGAAGTAGCTAGGTTTGAAATTAGTGGTTTTGAACGGGAATAAAGTTTGTCATGAAAAGATTTATTTCGGATTCGGGCCAAATCAGCAACAAGTAGGACATTAAGGTCATTATGGAAGAGTTTATTCGTAAAAAAGTTAGAGTCAAAGTATTTTACGAAGGGTTTTGGATCGTAAGGATTGGATACGAGAGGAATTGGATGGCTTAGTGGAGCCCCAAAGCTCTACTCCGTAAATCCATATAGGTCTTATAATAGCTATGTATATGAGTCTTTTGTAATTAATCCGGAGCTTATGTCTAGTAAGTGTTGAATTGGTCTCAAACGACGCGAAATAATATTTAATACTCAACTCAACTAATAGAGAGTAATTCATAAATTTTGAAGTTAACGATAATCAACTAGTTATTTCAAATAAACATTATTTATGACTAAAGGTAAGTTACCTGGCTCAATGTGAACGAATGTTAAGAAGTTAAGGCGTTTATTTTGTAAGGAAGAAACTTCTGAACATTCTTTTCAAACAAGCTAAGTGAGGTTTGTCTAAAAGAAGTTATTCCGAATTGTGCTACTTTAAAAATTGAGATGGAGTTTGTAAAACAAGTTAAAATAAAAAAAAAGTGGGAGAATATTAATTTTTCTTTAAAGTTATAACTATTTAAAACCGGCATTGAAAAGACTTTTTTCATTAAAACTTTACCAATTCCCCGTTGAAATACATTGTTAGGCTAGGTACATGCAATGACTCGGCTCTTAGTAAAGCATATTTACTGTTCCTACCAGGTCTCGGATTAAGCATTTAGCTGGCTGATCTCTCTTTACCCCCCTCCTAGAGCTTGAATTACGTCAAGGCAAAGATTTGAGAAAGCCAAAAAAAATAAATAAAAAATCCTTGTGAAATAATCGAAAAATTAAAAAAAGGGGTAGTTCAAGTCTTGTCAACTGACATCACGTTACGTCATTTCAACACCACGGTCTTATAACTTTTGTAATTTTTAAATTGGAATTGTTAAGAAAAAAAAATCGGTTTGAAAATATACCTCAATAAAACAATGTGACAGGTTATTTGATAATGACTAACCAACTGTGAGTAATTACTACTGGAATAATATCCTGTCATATGACAAGGCTAATATGATCTTCTTTATATGTTTCGGGATATAAAATTATGCCAGATTCGAATAACGAAATAAGTTCGCATAGGTTCATTCCAAAACTAACAAACAATAACGACAAATTAATAAAATCCACTAACTACAAACTAACTCAGGTTCTAACTGAACATGGACATACCAAATTATACTTACACATATTTCACATAGCGACACTACTTGCTCAATAGACAAAGAAGAACAGACATTTAAACACACAATATATGACTGCCAAATGTATGAAGGACAGAGATCGAAATTAATTATCTCCACAATATTAAGAGGGAAAGTTTGGCCAGTTGCTGAACATGACCTATACAATCAATTTCGACCCGAATTCACTAAATTTATTTATTTTATAGTATCGATTTTGAAAAGTTGACATCCATTTAAGAATAACCATATAACGTAAAGCATAGAGAATCATTATGTAATTATTGTAATTTTAACTTAGTTAATTTGTTAATTGTTAAATTTGTTAATTTTGTTAAGTTGTAAAAGCATGTATATAATAATGCCTTAAGGGTACTTGTGTCTTAACGCAGCCCTGGTTACTTTTCCCTGCTTGTTCGCATGCGCGAGCAGTTACATTTTGTAACGGTTACATTTCTAACAGTTACCTTATATTTATTGGGGTTGAAAAATGATGAATAATTACAAATCAAAAGAATTTATTGACAAATGGAAAATAATAATAATAAATAATGAACAATTAAGAAATAGAAGTAATGAAAAATCGCAGTAATGAAAAATTATGTAAAAAAAAAATTGAAAAATGTAATGTATGATGAACAATTAATTAAAGAAGAATGAACAATTACAAAATACAAATAATAAAAATTTAAGCGCATTTAGGTGGAAAATACGTCGAAATAGACTTCAGTATAGATTCAAAACAGTCTGTATTTTGTTTTGACTGATTCTGTCGCCATACGAACTCGCATAAATATGATTCATTTCCAAAAAAACCTTTCACCACAATACAATTTCATTTGATGGAAATTGCTACATTTTCTTTGTTTTGGTAAAATATTACGCTCCTACAAAAAATGTATAGCTTGTTCTTCTGTTGAAGGCAAATCCCAAATACACATCATTTTACACTAATTAAATAACTAACTGAAATAATAACAACGAAAAATCTATAACAAACAATAACAAAGAATAAAGAACAAATAACGAACAATAAACAACAAATAACAAACAATAAGAAACAATAAATCAGCAATAATCAAAACACAGTAAGCAAGATGAAACATAGAACAAATCAGCTGTTTGAAATGTAACCGTTACGAAATGTAACTGCCTGCGCATGCGAACAAGCAGGGAAAAGTAACCAGGGCTGCGTTAAGACACAAGTACCGTCTTAAGTATATAAGATAGAATTAACACAATTGTTGTTTAAATCCTTATTGTAAAAATGAATTTATAAGGCATATAGTATACTCGAGTATGAAATGTGCTAATAAATAAACGGTCCTTTCAAAGCGGTACTTTGAAAGGAAAAAAAAAAGAAGTACATATTGGCTAGGTTAAATATCCTACATTATTGTTTTTGAATGCAAATGTATTACAGTTAGTGCAAACTAGCCACGAGTGAAGCGAACTTTATAGTGGAGGAAAAGATGTCTTTTCTATGCAGTGGCCGGACCGGAGGCGACTTCAGCGCAGGTTGCTTACTAAATCGTAGAGGTTGTTAGTAAAGCAGTTCTTTTTACTGAATCGTTGCTTTTGAGATTGTTCATTCTAATGAACTAGTTCAATGAATTAGTTCAAATGAACTATATAGTTCATTTTTCAAAATAACTAGATATGTAGTGAACTAAGTGAGGAATTGAACTATGGAAAAAGTGGTAGAAACTGAGAGGTCAAATGAACTAGAAAGGTTCTAGAAAAAATAAAAACCACTTCTCTCTTATTTATACATTTATTTTATATTATTTACATTTTTTAATATTTATAATATATTTATGAGATGAAAATAGTTGACTGGATGATCTAATGTAAAGGAGATAGCTAGGGGGTGCAATAAAAAAAAACACTGAATAAGTAATAAACTTATAATTATGTGCCGACGTTTCGACCTACAGTGTAGGTCATATTCAGGGCTATGAGAGAGAAACAAACAGAACAAAAAATACATTTATGTGAACAAAAAATACTTTCTGTACATTTATTTTCTGTATTTTATTTTATATGCGTTATTTATAATTTATAATTTCTGCTCATTTTCTTTAATTTTATTAAATCTGTCTTATTTTATTATATCTGTCATTATTTTCATTTTCTTTTCATTATCATTAATTTTGTTATATCTGTCTTTATCTTAATTTTATTATATCTGTCGCTATTTTAATTTCTTTTCATTATCATTAATTTTTTTAAATCTGTCTATATCTTAATTTTATTATATTCTGTCACTTTTTTAATATTCGTTATCTTTCATCTTCATATCTGCCACTATTTTAATTTTCTACATTACTTGTCACCATATTATTGTTACTGTAAATTTTTATATTTTTTGTTCTGTTTGTTTCTCTCTCTTAGCCCTGAAGATGACCTACACTGTAGGTCGAAACGTCGGCACATAATTATAAGTTTATTACTTATTCAGTGTTTTTTTTTTTTACTGCATCCCCCAACTATCTCCTTTACATGATATATTTACATTGATTACGTTTATTTTCTATTTCTTATTCTACAATTATTTTATATAATTTACACTTATTATTTTGCATTACATTGAATACGTAATGGAATTGGAATCGGAATGGAATGGAATGAATAATTAATGGAATGCGTAAATTCAAGTAGTTATTTATATATTATTTTTAATTATTCAAAGTAAAATTTGTTATTCATTGGTAATTTAAACAAGCGAATAAATTGAATTTTTACTTAAACGCCGACGGTCCCCGGTTCGAGTGTGGTTGCTGATGAGTGGTGTGAACTAAAAAGAACTATAGTTCACCAAAACAGAGAGCGCTCTTAATAGTTCATTTTCTGGACCTAGTTCAATCAACTGGTTCGTTCACGTAATTCTCATCTCTACTAAATTGTGAGACTAGGTAAATTTATAGATTATAAATTATAAATTTATGCATCAATGTTAAAAGGTTTGAAAAAGAACATATCTTCGGTTTGGATTCCATCACGTGTGGGAATTAAAGGTAACGAAGTAGCAGATCGGAATGCCAAGGAAGCAGCATTGTCATCGATTGGTATTACAAGTATCTACACATCATCCGACATTTGCCACTTTTTAAAATATGAAGTAAAACTAGCTTGGGCCCAGCTTTGGGAAAATACTGGGCAACTAAATAAGCTTAAAGCTGTAAAAAAGGAATAGTTCCAACCGCAGTAACAGAAGGGAAGAGGTGGTTGTAACAAGACTCAGAATAGGCCACACCCGACTTAGCCATGGTTACCTTATTACAAAGGACGGTCCACCGAAGTGCACAACATGTAATAACACACAATTAACAATTAAAGACATACTGGAGGACTGTCCCCTCTGGGATAGTTATTTTCAGGAAGCTCAATTACAAAGATACCTTCCAACTATTCTTGGTCATAATAACAAAAATATAGACACAGTCATCAAATTTCTAAAAAAAATATAATCTTTTTAACAAAATTTAAAAAATGGTCAAGAATATAAAGAATAAAGAAACAAAGAAATAATACAGATTGAAGGATGGACACTGAAGACCCTTGATGTTGAGTGTCCATAAGCAATTCTACCTAACCTAACCTCAGTGAGTAAGGGCTCTTGGATACCGTAGGTCTAGGGTTCGAATCCCGCTGTGATAGAGAAATCTTATTCTTTTATCAGTAGTAGATAAACCGATGGTTATCCTTAATTGAAACCTTAAATAAAATTCCGAATATAAATTTTGTCGATTTCGAGGTAAGATTTTTCCGTGGTTTATTAGAGAAATATTTTGATCTATTTTTTTTTGTTGTAAAGTTATGATCTATTACAGCGTTTGAATGGAGATTGAGCTACTCAGCTAGAAGGAACGGGGTTCTGAGGCAGTAAAACATGTATTCTGATGGCAGCTTTAGAACGATCCTATGTGATTTGAAAATTCTCTTGTGGCTTACCTAGCCTCAATAAATTAACCACTTGTAAACGGGTAAAAAAACTGGTTTCATATACGGCCAAATCACGATCACGAACAACCTTTGGCATAGGAACAGTACAGTCATTACCAATTATTGAACCTAAAGCCCTTCATGGGATATAGTAGGAATACTTTTTTTTAATGTAGTTATGTTATAAACATAATCATGATTACAACATTATACTATCATGAAACTTCTCAGCATTACATAGAAAAAGTAATCGTTCAAAGAACATAAAATATGTACAAAACCGATGAATGTGAACAGGTATAGAGGAAATAAATATTTAAAGAAGGGTTTTGTAGGGCTTTGAGTGGGGTCATGGTACTGAAGAAAGATTTTTCTGATGATTGAATTGTAACAGGATATTAATATTTCTATTTTATTTCTTTGTTGATTATGTTTTAAATTATATAAACATCTATTATATATTAAGTTATATAAATATCTGGAACATACATACAAAATTAAAATGACACTGACAAGTCGCTACAACTATCACATCTTCTGGACTACAGATCTTCACTTGACTTACGGAACAAGCGATTTATCTATAATAGTATACTAAAACCTATCTGGACATATGGAGCAGAACTTTGGTGTTCAGTAAAACAAGTCCATATACAATACACAATAGACAAACAACACAGTTCTCTATTGTGTATAGAGAGCACCAAAATTCTCAGAAAAAATGTTAATGCACCATGGTATATTTTGAATCATTCCATACACGACATGAACATTCCTACTATAAAATCACATATTCATAACAAATGCACAACATTCCACTCATCGACACAATATCACCCAAACCCACTCGTTCTTCCGCTTTCCTACTCCCTGTTACCTGGACTTGAAAGGAAAATATTATAAAGACATTGCCCCAGAGACCTACTCAACTATTGACATTTCCATTCTAAAACTTGATGTTCAAGTAGAAAAGCAAAGAGGATAAAACTTGGATCAAATTTGCTGGATGCGCAATTGCAAATGAAACTTAAATAATAAATAAACAATAATAATAATCTACTTAATAATACAAATTTTAATTATTTGTTAATTAATTACCACGAATTATCAAATCAACTATATAATAGATAATGCTTAATATTTCAACAGAGTCATTCGACATATTATAGTCTGCATACAAAATGTACAAAGAACATTAGAATATACTGCATTGCATGCATAGAACTAATATATATATATATATATATATATATATATATATATATATATATAATAATACATAACTCTAAGGTCCATTAGGATACAAAAAAAGCGCTGTACAACCAGGTTGCTGTGTATCTGGAATAATAAACCACAAAAAGATATAAGGACATATAAAAATACTTAAAGAGCTTAAGGTAAGCAATTGGGCCAGCTCAAAAAGTGGTTATTTACTCAGGAAATTTTATTTTTGAAAGAATTCGACAAAACAATCTGAGACGAAAAAAAATGGGAAGAAAACATTACAACGAAATTACTTAAAATGAATGGATTCAGGGAAGATCAAAATATGTAACCCGTAAAAAATGACCCATTACCTTTGAAAGCAAAAAATCCTATAACCTATTTACAAAAATCTGTACCACTACAACCCTTGAAGGGTATTAGCATAAATATGCCGTTAAACGGCTAAGACTGTACCGTTTATAAGTCAACGGTTGTGCAGAGAGGTAAGTTGGCCGAGATCACAAACAACCGCAATGTTTAACAAACAATTAAGATTACCCTCTATATCTGCTGAGGATTGTTAGAACTTAATTATACATTATATAATAGCATTGTAAACCTGTACCACTACAACATATGAAGGGTATTGGGTTCAGAACTTGGTAGAGACTGTACCATTTTTAATGAGTGTTTCCCATAATTAATACATCTGGCGTAAGTAGTTGAGTAGTTCCGTTTACGAAGCTAAAAAGAAGTTCTCTGATCCATTGCAAGGCAACGCGGAACGTCCCTAAAAACATTTTACTGTAGAGAGATACTAAAAAGATTATTTTTTTGACAAGTTTCATATTCTCTTATAAAGCGGAGTGCCTCAGAGGTAGAGTGCTGAGCGTTGCCGTGCCGGCAGTCCTGGGTTCCAATCCCATTGCTGATAGAATATTATTTAATCTGTTAGGGGCCGGAGATGGATCTTATGGCCTCAATATAATAGCTCATTGTGGAGAAAATTCAAATTAACAACTTATTCAGTGAATCTGCAGATATATGTTGTTGGTGCACTTTGTTTGGAAGTATAGGATCAGACTACTAAGATAAACTAAAGACGAGTTAGTTAAATAAAGTGCTATTTATATTTATGGAATAATTAATTAATAAAGTGCTAATTATTTAATTTAGCTATACATATTATATAAAAAATCCTCGGCCGCGTTTGTTCGCGTTAAACTCAATAAATACTGCACGGATTTTCATGCGGTTTTCACCAATAGATAGAGTGATTCACCAGGAAGGTTTAGGTATATAATTTGTCGAGGTTTTGTGTAGATGGGTTGGAATATCGATGGGTTTCACCGAAGACGCTGCCTAATCCCGTGCAATTATCTAACGTGCAAGATGGTAAATTCGTATGTAAAGAAATATTTGGTTTCGTTCAAAATTCAAGGTTCTATTAAAGCTTTAGCGAGGGAGAAAATAATTTGTAAGAGAGAACTAAAATTAAATTGTTCATTAATTCCTGCTCAAAGGAGATACATTAGCGATGGCTATTCAATTTTAAAAAGAACTGTTAACCATTTTGAAGGACATAAATTGAAATTAGACCCTATGATTCAATTTAAGAGCCACAATCTGGACCGGAGCTAATAAGAGCTGGGAAAAGTTTCAACGGCCTCTTTATTCATTCTTAAGCACTCTCAATCTCTCTGAATAAATAATAATTCTTTATTTCATTTCTATGGACATTATTAAAACTTTTTAATTAATGCGAACTTCAACTCGGATAAGTTTTAGGAACTGATTATCGCTGTATTTAATATTAAATACATTTAAAATCTGTATCACTATAACTCATGAAGGTTCTGGCGTTCAGTACGTGGTAGGGACTATACTGTTTCTAGGAAAACTGTTTTACAGAGAGTTAATTAGTTATTATTAACTTTAAAGAGGCTGGATGAGCCCAGATTAACAGATTAAATAATTTATCTGCCAGAGCGGGATTAGATGGCGGAATCTCTAGCATACCAACTCAGAATTTTACCCCGTAGTATAGCAATACAGCCTCCCCTATTTAAGAATATTACTATTTTTATTAATACTATTTATAGGAGCAAACTAGCCAAGTGGTAGAGCACTGAGTTGCCTGAGTTCAAATCCCGCTGCCGGCAATACATTATTTAGTCTGTTAGCAGCCGGGGATGGATCATATAGGATTTAAATCTCCTCTGGGGCTCACCCAGCCTCTATAAAAACTCTCTGTGTGTTATTATGCATTTACATATAAATGTAATATTAATATCATATTGATAGATTCAAAAAATAAAAAAGGGATGAAATGTAAATATCTGATAAAATTGTTTAATTTTTCTTCTTTTTTTTGTTTTTTTTTCATGGCATAAATTTGATATATATGTGACCATAAATTGTTTCTCTTATATAATTATACTTAAGTTATTTTAATTTTTTTTTCTTTTCTTCTAATCTGCCTTAAAATATTGTTATTGTAGGTAATTCACACTTTTTTTGTTAATTTTTTTATTCTGTCTCACTTACTAAATTACTTGTAATAATTAATTAAATGTAATCACTCTCTAAGACATAATAGCATATAATACCTGTATTGTTATTCAATTGGGACTTTTCCTAGAATAAATAAAGACATTATTATTATTATTATAAAATGGCTATCAAAAATAAGGGGAAGTTTGGCGGTTGAGCGTGATCTAGGACAAATCACCTCCTTACACATCCGTTTTACTTGAAACAGTACAGTCTCTACCGTCTACTGAACCCCAGACCCGTTCAAGGGTTGTAGTGGTACAGATTTTTTTTTACAATACTTTATAATAATAAGTATATCGCCTGAACAAAAATCAAATGCTTGTTTTTTATTTGGTCCTTTTAAGGTTTAGCAGTAGATAAAAATAAATGTGAGATACCACACACATCTTGACTTATCATTTAAATTTTCTGGTTTAATCGGTTTAGGAATGCTTCTTCTTTCTATAGAGATATTCCTTTCGTTTTGGAGCATGGAAGAACCATTTATGGCTACATAAAACCATTATCTATTAAGACATTAACCATGAAGAGACTGAAAGAATCTAAAAGCTGCTCGTACAGAGATAAGATCGTTGTGGTATCTTTAGGCCTTCTTCATAAGGACAGTTGTTCAGTCTCCTTATCAAGTCTTTACTAATAGAGTCTTGTCTGTGTTGCTTCATTTCCTATGACTCTCTAAGGATCATTTCATGATTAATAATAACAATTAATCATGTGTTATTTATATCATGGAGTTATATAAATAATCAACTAACATGTAATGTAGCTGATTAATTACCAAAAGGTTACTATCATTAAAAAGCTGGTGTGAATTAAACTCAGTTTTTTATTATAAATGTACAATGCTTATTTTAGTTTTATTTCCAACTAGCTTTTATCTGCGGCTTCGCTCGCGTGGAATTTCTTCTGCTACATGAAGTTTCGTGACAGATCATTTTATAAATAATTTAATATTTTTTTTAACTCTAAGTTACTCGTACATCCAAAATGTTTTGATGTCTAACTTCAAAACTGACGGATTCCTTACGATCTCTGAACTTTAATATAATAGTAAACGGGAAACCCTTGAGGGTGGAATTATTCAAATATCTTTCATAACTATACAAAGAACCTATCTGCAAATTTCAAAAAACTATCAGGCACGTGCTCCCGTGCCCTCCCTAAATCTTTCGCAGACATAATATTAGTACAAAAAGTAGATTAGATTTGCCTTTAATTATGTACTATAATGGATGGACGTGCCCCCGTGCCCTCTCTAAATCCGCGCTTGCTATAGACTATGAGTTATTCTAATGTATAAACTATATTACTGTAAAGTTTCATCCAAATCCGTTCAGTAGTTTTTGCGTGAAAGAGAGACAAACATACAAAATTTCACATTTATAATGTTAGTAAGGTTAGTAGGATATCAAAACAAATAGTTTCAATCATGTTCTTTCTGTTATTTTAACAACTATTATCATGTGATTTGCCTATAATTATGTCCAATAATGGATTCTCCACAATACCTAAAAAACAGTCGAGGGGGGGTACGTCCACCCTACCTCCCCCCCCTAAATCCGCGCTTGCTATAGCCTATGTGTTATTCTGATGTATAACCTATATTACTGTCAAGTTTCATCCAAATCCGTCCAGTAGTTTTTGCGTGAAAGAGAGACAAACATACAAACTTTCACATTTATAATATTAGTAAGATAACTTTTAGACACATTAGACATTTAAAAAAAATAATTTATTCAATAATATATACAACAATATTATACTAATACAACAAGTAAATAGAATGAATGGAACATATTGGCATGCATGAAGACAAGTAGAGAAAGTCTAGTATGAGGATTCCAAGTTAATCTTTTGACAAGTTGTAGTCCTAAGTACCGGACCTGTTCTACAGGAATCAGTGGGATGTTATTAAACGATACAGGAGGTGGAGGTGGAACTCAGTGGTTTAGAGCACCACTACGGAGAAGCAGACGATCTGGGTTCGAATCCCGGCCAGGGAAAATCGTTTCTCTTTAAAACAAAAATATTTAAAAATAACAATTAATAAAAAAAAATTAATTTTTTCTCTGATGAATTTTATTACTCAATAATAATAATAAGAAAAAAACTCCAAAAGAGACAAAATATAATTATTAGAATCCAATTGGAAAACAAAGTCTTAAGTTTCTAAAACGCTGAAAAAAAAACACTCAACGTTTCGCCGAAATCAAAGAGCAAATGCTTAGCATAATGTCAAGCGAATGCTCAGTCCTACAAAAATTGGAGAAAAAGATTTTGGAATGATATTTTCATCTCAGAAGAATGAAGGAGGAAAGGTTGTCTAGTTTAATTTTCAATTGGAATGCTGAATGAAGGAAACAGCGAGGATGACCAGAAGGAAAAGAAAACTAACAGATGTTTTGGTTGACCAAGATGTTTGGTTGAAGGAAACCTAACTGTGAGAAACAAATAGAAGAAAATCCTGTACCACTCAAATCATTTCGCTCTTGGGTTTAGTCCACGGTAGAGACTGTACTGTTTTTACGGCAATCTTTGATCAGGAAGGTAACTTGTCCGGGATCTCGCTCAACCACCTTTATGGAGGCTGAAGATGCAGATAATTTGGTCTAGCAATGAACAAATTAAATAATGAACAATTATCTGCCACAATTGGATTTGAACCTGGGACCTTTAGCACAGCAACTTAGCAACAGCACTCTGCATCCTGAGCTACCTAGTTCGTCCTATGATAATAAGCATCCCAATACGAAAAAAATGCCATCAATTTAACTAATAACTAATGACATAAATTATCTACAATTATGTATTTAACAATTACTTCACGCTTACTAACTGTATATTATCAACACACTTTGTTACGGATTTCCTAAGATAACAAGTGCTGATGTAGAGTATGACGTATACTATACAGTGTGCTATCGTGAACAGAACAGTGCTTTCTTTAAGACGAAAAGAAAGAACCGGGTTTTATAACAGATAATTCTGTTTTTAATTTCTTGATAATTATAATTCTTTTTTTAAACTGGATTTATTGTAAATTTCATCTTCGAGAAAAAAAAAAACCTGCTTCCAGTCAATTATTTTATTCTTTATAAACAAAACGTTTCGACACTATGGTGTCATTCTCAATCATTTCCTTTTCTGCATTTTTTGACTTGGCATTCCTTGACTGATTTTTGACCATGGAGGACTAGTGATCTCCTAAGAATTATTTAAAAGTATTGACTTTCCAGGTATTTATACTTATAGTATGTTATCTTTGGACATTTATGTTAAATTATTTATAGTATTGTAATTATTGTTTTTTTTTTAAAGTAAAAAATGCAGAAAAGGAAATGATTGAGAATGACACCATAGTGTCGAAACGTTTTGTTTATAAAGAATAAAATAATTGACTGGAAGCAGGTTTTTTGTTTTTTTTTCTCGAAGATTTCTTGATAATTCAATTTTAACTGTATATACAAAAAAAAAAACTGTACCTCTACAGGTACGTTCTTGGGCTCAGTACGTGGTAGAGACTGTACAGTTCCTTAGAAAACGGTTGTGCAGGGTGATGATTAATCTTAGATCAAGCTCATCGGTCAGATTTCCCCCCTATTTTTGGTAGCCTCTTTATACAGGCTAGGTGAGCACCAGGAGGGTACTACATTCTATAGGACCCATCTTGGACCAATAAATTAAATATTAGATTTAATAAAAACTGCTAGCAGCAGCTTTTCAAAACAGGACTTTCAGCGCTCTACCACTAAGCTACTCTGCTCACGCATTAACTCTATATAATAATTATATTATCTAATATAATTATGTATATAATATAACATAAGGGAGCGGGGCAGGTCAGCGTGAGTTAGCGTACTGGAGGCTCCAGTTTATTATACACAAGTAGACAGATTATTTAAACGGTTTTACAGCATCGGATGCACGCTATGGATCCACACTACAGAGCCTCTTTGTTCTAGGAAATGCCTAAATTCTACAAGGTGAGTACCCTTAAATATTTTTCTGGTACTTTATCATGATCTTGAATAAATTTCATAATAATGAATAAAGCCTTATCTGCCTGCATAACCGTTGACAAAGAAACAGCATAGTCTCTACTATTTACCGAACTCAACACGTTCATGAATTGTGGAGGTACACTTTTTTTTAAAATATATTTTTATAATAATTCTCACTCCACTATATATATATATATATATATATATATATATATATATATATATATATATATGTATTTTTTTAAAATTTGTTCCCCCATGGTAACCCCATGGAGGGACTGTTTACTAATATTAGGACATGCTCCATACTTAAGTAAGCATATTACATGTCATTACATGGGATTTTAATAATTACAGATCAGTTTTGTATAATAATTACAGAATACATTTTAGTATAATTTAACAATACAAGAAATTAAAAATTTATAGTTTCACTAAGTTGATAATTTACACGTGAGAATAAAATTAAAATTAAATTTGTAATCCTAAATTGTGTAATGAAAAAAAAAAATTAACAAATATACAAAAATGAAAGGTTTTATAATATAAATCATGTAACTAAAAAACATCAATTTCATAAGTTATACATTACGATTAGCGACAATACTTGATAAAAACGTATACACATATATTTATACACATAACGGTTACAATTAAAAATGAAAAATATGGTTCTGGTGAATTGTCCTTCTTATGTCCTAGAGCTGATCAACATTTATGTCTTTTATAAATGATAATAAGTCAGTTTTAAATTAAAAAAAAATTAAATGTTCCGTCTCAGGCCAAGTCCCTCGTTTGAGTATTATGTTTTTTATCAATTTAATTATTTGTCTATAATTATATATATATACATATACATAATTCTATGTGGTTACCAGGGCAAAAATAATTTATCATATTTAGGGGAAGAAAGTTCCTTGTGGGCTGTTTTTTTAAGTGTAAGCGATATCATGTTACACGGAATAGTAGGAAAAAAAATAGATGAAAAGAAGAGAAAAGTTAGAAGTGAGAAAAAAAATAAATGAAAAAGAAGATGTTGGAAAGAGAGAGTGATGGACGAGTAGGCGCAACAAGTGATGGGCCCTGCGATCGATAGCTCGCACCGGCGGCCACGAGGCTCTGCTCTGGGCGTGTCCTCCCACTTCTCGAAGATATCCTTCCTGAGGGTACTCTAGGGAAATCCTGGCGGTTGAGGGTGATCTAGGAGGAATAGCCTACCTGCACAATCGTTGTCTATATCCAACATCAACATGTACTGAACCCAAGGCCTTCATGGGTTCCAGTAGTACTAAAGGAGTTTTAATATATCTTAGTGAGATATCTCGTATTATATACCTAATCTTATTGGTACTATAAAGAAGGATTTTTATGAAACATATAAATAAAATAAAGCATCCGAATCTTGGGGGTTTGAAAATTTTATTGCTAGTAAGCCTTGGCGTAGAGCCTAGGAAGAATAGAATTTTCTACATTTATAACGGTCCCAATTTGTGCAGTATATTACAAGAAAACATAATGGAAACATTATTAGTTTTAATTCATATATACTACACTGGATCGCAATCTTTTAGTAATCATGATCAAGCAAGAAAACCAGTTTCCAGTCTAACCAATTATTTATTATTTAAAAACGTTTCGACAATTAAGTCATTATCAATTGTTAATATTAAGCATTGTGCATCATCCAAACATCGTATATAAATCAATTAATAAATATTTAATTTTTACATTAATATTTAATTTTTTTAAATTACTAGGGAACAACTTATCCCCCGTGGTCAAATGTTAGTCTAAAAGGATCAGACTACAATGCTTAATTTTAACAATTGAAAATGACTCAATTGTCGAAACGTTTTAAATAATAAATAATTGGTTAGACTAAAAACTGGTTTTCTTGCTTGATCATGATTACAAAAAAATTATTCGTTTCAAAACCCTAAAAGATCATAAGGAATTTACTATTTCAAAGCTACTCTAAGTTACAAGGCATCGTATAGGATTTCATCTTGCGTAGCTAGCATCGTTATGATTAAGCATCGAAAGGTGGTTTATAAACTGAATAATTCCAATTATTTAGTTATAGACATCATTTTATTGTAAAATTACAATTTTCACTGTAACACGAATTATAATAATAAATTATAATAAATAAGTTAATAAATTAGAATGCAATTGAAAAAATCCCAATAAGCAAAGCGTCAAAGTATTCAACGTTTCGCCGATTCAAACATGTTCAGAACACACACCAAAAGAAAAATCAAAGAAAGTGCAGCATCACAACACTATAAATACTCATCAGGGACAGCAACCTTGCTCCAAGACGTTCCACGAAATAACAACTTTGATTTTTCTTTTCCTGTTTCTTCTGATACTTGAATTGGTGAATAGTTGAATGTTTGGTATTTCCAGTTTTTCAGGGACCTAAAGCCTGGTTTACATTGGTATAATTAGTAATAGAGTTCGGTGGTAGAGTGTTTATTATTTACATACTAGAATAATGCCAACAGGTTGCGCTAGTGACAGTAGAGTACTACAGATAGTAAAGTGGATAGCACTTGTGGAGTAGTACACTCTACTATCCCACCACCTCTTCCACAATCTTACTCTACTCTACGGGTTTGTTTGTTGACTATACAATGTAAATAAATACAAGTTTGGTTTTAGCAGAGGATAGTGTGTCTTGCTAGCTGATGTATAGGTTTTTTAAACTACTATAACTATTGGCTATGGCCAGAAAATTTGGTACTAATATGTTTAACGGCCTGCTGACATCAGCGCGCTCAGGTGTCAGTTACCTCAACTATTTGGACCTTGTCAGGTTATGCATGAATTTTAAATAGGCATTGCCTTTCATTATGATACAACAGATTTATAGGAAATGAAATAAATGAGAAACGTGTAGACAAAATTAAACTACTAATAATAAAACATTTATTACAAGCAATATTCATTAAATAACAATTTGTAACTAAAATATGATAATTTTTTTAATTTTTAAATGTTTTTATTTTAAAGAGAAAACATTTAAAAATTAAAAAAAATATCATATTTTAGTTACAAATTGTTATTTAATGTTTAAAATAGAAATATTTAAAATATGATATTATGATAAACAATGAAAGATTTATTCCGAACAATACTCATTAAAAAGAACAATATCTTCAAAAATTGCATCAAAAGGGTCTCTTCCCTCTAACTTCGTTATATAAAATGGACAATAGTCTCCAAAAATAATGTACTATTCCTCAACCACGTATTGAATCGAATACCCAGGCTCTTGTTGCATCCTTTTTTCTGGCATCTCCATCTAATTTTCTTTCCCACTTGCAGTTTCATATCATGTCCATTTCCACAACGCATTTTCTGCGGAATGACATTCCGCTCCTGAAGAAACCTAACAGCTGATTTTTCATCGTTCACCGTGCGAAAAATCTTTTTCAAATTCCAAGTCATATTTGAAGAAAATAATCAAAAACACATTCACGTTCAACTTCAAATAAACAACAACAAAACAATAGAAAGGTTACTATAACAGTTGGAGATGGTTAAGAAAAGTGACACCTGAGCGCGCTGAAGTCAGCAGGCCCTTAAACATTCTAGTACCGAAAATTTAAAGTAATTTATAATTTAACACGTGCTGGTATTGCATCCCTGCATCCCTCATGAATGTGTCCATTTTCTGAATATGCGGCTTAATTAAATTCAAAACTATCAGGTGTCATTCTCAAACACATTTTATATTCTTCTGGTTCTTCCAAAGCCAGTTCTCTTAATAGATTAGCAGATGCTCCCAGTTTATAACGTCTCTTAATCCAATCCCTTACCCAAATTCTTTTTTGTCTACTAATTTCTTCCTCTATACTAATTACTAATTTCTTCATCAACTTCATTTAATAAAATATCTGCAGCTTACACTAAACATTTTTGAACAACGGCTCGATATTTTTGCCTAACCTGCTTGTTCATTATTAGGCACGATAAATCGAACTATTCTTTCAAATTACTAGCACACGTGAATACATTTACTCTACCAAAATGAGCATAGTAGAGCATTTCAGTAAATACAAAAAAGTTTGCTATTGAACTCTATTAGTATTCATACCAATGTAACACAGGCTTAAGCTTCGTTTTTTATGTTGTTTCCTATTGCATTATAATTTCTTCATTTTTATGGAATTTAATGTACACAATTATTTTTGCTTGGAGGGTAAACACTTTTAGAGATTAGAACGTAACGACAGTTTATACTTTCCTAGAATAGATAGTTTTTTTCCATAGCTCAAATCCATTAAGGGATATTAAGAGGAGACTGGCTGGGTTCATTTAGGCCATATTAGAGCATTATGGATGGGATTTCTCATGAAATTGCTTTAGCTCTGATGGATCCAATCCGGTTAGTAATTTCCCCCAAGCTAATGTATCAGCAATCCGAATATGTTTATATTTGTATAAACATTATTATTATATGCTTAATATTGTAATACATGTTTCCAGCTACTTCAACATTTACTAGACAAACGCTCTAAGCTCCCAATTAATTACAAAAGACTCATATACATGACTTACAATAATTTATCCTTACGGAAAGTAGAGGAGTGAGCTTCACTAAGCCATCGAATTCCTCTCATATCCAATCCTTACAATCAGAAATCCTTCTTAAAATCCCCAATGCTCCTTACTTTGTTACGAACAAAATCATCCATAATGAACTTAGGGTCTCATTTTTTGCTGATTTGGCTCGAGCCTGATATTAGTCCTTTCATGACAAACTTTATTCCCACTCAAACCTACTAGTTTCAAACCTAGCAACCTCTTCAATTACCTAAAGTTCTCTAAGGGGTCTGAAAAGAAGACGGCCTCGTGACCATAAAAGAAGAATTTGTTATTTGAGTACTACCAGTGGGGATAGTTTTTCAACTTGCTTTACCACGCGATTATTTATAATTGATAATATTTCCTTAATGTTTTAATATGATAGAGTTGTAAATTAAAAAAAAAAAAATTCTTCTTGCCTTTAGCTCATGCCCTTATGTATCATTAATTCTATTTAATAGTTTTATTAGTGCAATACAGTTGTAAATTTCAATAACTATATTTTAGTTCAATTCAATATTAAAAAAAATTATGCTGTGTTAACATTTATCCTGAACTAGACTTAGATTTTTTTTAAGCAAGAAAAATTATTTATTTATTTCACTTCTTTAGAAGGACGATGTTGTTCTCAGAATCAGAGGCAGGGAGAAAAATAAATCGTTAGTAATAGAAAATTCTCTTTCTCTCCCCCTCTTGCACTATAAATTAACTTTGCCACTAAAACACATAAAGTATTTTCGTTCAGTACATTGTTGAGACTGTACTATTTCTAAGGCAATAAACTGGAAGATTAGCATTATAGAAGAACTCTATCTCTCTTCAATCTTTAGTTATTTCGTCCTTTGGTATGGACGTAAACAGGTAGTTCTGACCCTGTGCCCTGAAAGGTATTCACTAAAGTTCCCTGTTCTACTAGCATCTTAATCTAATAGCTATACTAGGATGAAGTGACGTTAAATAAACAAACTCTGAATTATATCTATATATAATAATATAAAAATAGTTTACCGAGGAGTAACTAAACTTATAAATATAAAAGATGAGATAAAATAAAAACAGGAGTCGTTGAAAGTTTAATTTGACTAAAGAAGACCTGAGATGGAAATATATACGAAAACAAAAATTTTAAAGAAAATATATTAGTCAGAAAAATATACAATATGGCAATCATGTGTGGGAGTTCGAGTGATTTGATCAATTTTATAATTGGAACAATGGGGGTCTGTCCGCCTTTAGGTAGACAGTGAATATCCTAGTATAATTTAATAATTATTTACTAACAGTACATAATAATATATACTGTAATATATGTAAATATTTTGCAGAATAGGAATTTCTCGAGACACTCGTCAATAACTGGTTATAGACCTGGGGGGCAGAATTTGCATATTTGGTTTGAGGCGATTTAGTTTGAGATCACCTCGGCTTAGATCAGGCGTCTCTTCGATAATCCAATAATTATTATCATTTATTATTACTAAATAATTACTAAAAATCACAAAATATTATTTAGTCGATAAACAACGTTGGAAAAATGCAAGATGTAGACAGCTGATTGGATTATTAAGTCATATTTCTTCCAATTATGGATTGAATGATGTTACTATTTAAATATCTGTGTAAAAAAAATAATAACTATACCACTCATAACCCATGAAGGGTCTTGAGTTCAGTATTTAGTACTTGGAATGTTTAAGGTCCAAAATCCCTGGTACATTTTTGCACTTGATTACTATCAAGCTGAATCTTCGTGAATAGCTTCGTTTTGATGAGACGCTCAACAATTTCCTTTCCGAAAATTCTCGATTGTGGTAGCTAACAGAGGTAGCAAGGATAAAATATGTCGATTTGATGATTCTCCAAAATTTAAGGATAACGTACCACGCAATTTGTAGGACAATATGACTGTTAAATTTTATAAATATTAACTATGTAAAAAAAAAATCAGCTGGTTAGTACTAATTTTTGATGACCTCGTTATCGATACATGTTGATCGATCGATGTTTTGGTTATATTTTCTATTTTTGTAAATCTATTTTAACTCGATAATACATGGCATAGTTGTCTCATATTTTTGTATGTAAGCAAAGTACAACTGGTAAATCTTGGGGGGACATCTAATAATATGACCGTCAAACTTCAAACGTTGTTTTCTTATGTCTCCCATCAGGTTTGAGATATTTTCTGTTATTTTATTTTTGAAGATTTACTATATATATATATATATATATATATATATATATATATATATATATATATATATATATATATATATATATATAAAACTGTACTCTTTATAACTGCCCCAACATACGTAGTTCGTTAAATCTTCAGACTTGTGGAAGTATTTTAACAAACTTTGAGCGATGATAAGTTACAGACGGCTCAAGTTTCCAGGTGACACAATTTATTTTGTTTGGCAGCTCATAAATTCTCTTAGAAACAGATTTAGGTTAATCCTAAAGCTAAGGCTAAACTCAACGCCACACTTTATAATTATATTGTTAATGATTTTTTTACTCTCTTATTTTTAAAAATAATCCTTTATTTCCAGATCGGCTATTCCTAGCATTACCTGTTTTTTTTTAAATAATGAATTTTAAATTTTAACATGAGGTAAAAATGTGGGTTTCGTCTCATGCAAGAGGCACCCCTAACTGTACATTATCAGCTTATTTACAAAAGAAGATATAAATATATAATAATATAATTTATATCTTTTATTTTATTGCTAGATTTAAAATTTTTTTAAATATTTTATTTCGAGTCCCGGTCCTGGTCATATCTTTTCTTTTCAAATAAAATATTTATAAATTTATAATAGTTTTTTTCATATAAAACAATGAAAGTAGTTTAAATATAAAGTATATAAATAAGTAAACAAAATTAAAATAAATGTAATAATAAACAGAACTATAGTACTATAAAAGGAAAAACTATAAGGAAACAGGAATATATTACAATTTGTTAAAATGATTGGTGAGAAAGGTAATAGGGTTCACATCAGAATATCTTTCAAGAGTCTCGGTTTTAGTCTTGGGGATGAAATAGGTTCGCCTATTTTGAATTCTACAGCTCCTTTGACTGCTGGTAATCCCGTCTTAAATCTGGAGTAACGTTTTTAATGAATTCTTCAATCGTCTCTAGTTTTAGCCCTCGGTGGAGTTGGCTGTTTCGTACAATCCAAGGCGCGTTCACTGCGATTCGTAGGATTTTATTTTGGAAAGTTTGCAATTTTTTTCGCTTAGTTGTTGACACTGCACCCCACACTTTACAACCATATATTAGTAGAGGTCTAAGTATGGTTTTATTTAAGTATAAATTAATAAAGTCGTTTTTGGTTTTAAGATAGATTTTCCGGAGTAGAGCTTTGGGGCTCCACTAAGCCATCGAATTCCTCTCGTATCCAATCCTTACAGTCCAAAATCCTTCGTAAAATCCTCAATGCTCCTTATTTTGTTAAGAATAAACTCATCCATGAATGTCCCTTTTGTTGCTGATTTGGCCCGAACCCGGTATCTATCCTTTCATAACAAACTTCATTACCACTCAAACCCTCTAGATTCAAACCTAGCTTCCTCTTCAATTCCCTATAATCCTCCGAGGCGTCTGAAAAGAAGATGGCCACGTGACCTCCTTACTTGAACTTTGATTTGAGTACTACCAGTGGGTAGTTTCTCTGCTTGTCATTATCTCATGTCACTATGTACCACTTAGTCTATTTACTTGTTGTATTATTGTAATACAGTTGTAGATATCAATAAATAAATTTAAAAAAAAAAAAAAAGATAGATTTTCTATTGATTATCGGATAAAGTAGAGCTACTCTCATTTAAAAGTCCTAAAGACAACTACAGGGCTGCGAACACGTGATTTTTTGGATAGTAGATTATGTATTTTAAATACAATACACATACTAATATATTAAAAAAAACTATTTATACATTTTTTAATTCATATAAAATACTATTTCTTATCACTCACTTTAAAAACATCCCGATAATTTGCTAACTAAAATAAGGTTCACAACAAATTTACATTAAACTTTTATTTATAATTTATTAAAAAATAAATATATCATTCAATATGTGCATTAAAATTAAGTTTCAAAATTAATTTAAAGTAAACCGTGCTTCCTTATAAAATTACTAAAAAATATCAAAATTTACTTACTACCCGGAATTATTTCTGTTATGGCAGATCCCTTACCTGTAACAAAAGAAACGACATTAAACATCATAAGGTCTGATGAAACATATAAAGTTTAATATTGACACATATAAATAAATAAATTAAGTAGTTTATGTTTTGATTGTCAGAAATGGGGAATAGGAAATTTCAGTGAAATACGAGATGCCAAAACATAATTGGCATTTTGACTAAAGAAAATAAAAATAATTTGTTTTTCTCTTTATATTTGTATCGGCACCTGTCAAGTAAAACAATTAACAATCAGCAGAAAAAATAACAATTAAAAAAGGATTAAAGACCAGTTCTTCAAGTGTGATAATTTATTCTTCAAAAATTGTTAAACTATATTAATAATTGTATTTTATAGCATTACAGTAGGTATGTTTAAAAATAGCGAAGGAAAGGCGAAAAAATGACGAGTTTTACCACGTTAGATAATATTTTCTTTTAAGATTGCTAGCCAAAGCTCCACTCCTTAAGTCCAATTAGGTCTTTAATAGTCATGTTTTTGAGTATTTTCTAATTAATTGGAGCTTAGACGGTTTGTCTAGTAAGTGCTGCAGTAGCCTTGGATTATAAGGACAGGATACAAGAGGAATTCGAACCCAAAACTGTACTCCGAAGTATTCTGTTCAATTGAAAAAACTATCTTCTTCAGGTAACTTAACTCTCACTTCTCCAGCTGATCATACCATCTTATGATCATGTATCTATCTAAAGCATACCGTTTCCTCCATACATTTTTCCATTGGTATCTGACTGAATTAGCTTCTGTAGTAAATTTTTTATTTGCTTCTTTGTAAAAAGGTAATAATAACCAAATCAAAGAGCTCGGGAACCAGATCCTATTCCCAAGAGCTGTAGCGAACCATCTTCTTCCCGACAAACAAGGACTCTCCGACGATCTAAGGAAGATCTAAGGAGACCCTGAGGTGTGAAGACAGAGCTAAATATAGGCCTCGCTAAGGGCGCTGTCCGCTCCGGCTAATTTGCAGTCTCTGCCACTTCACAAAGGCCCTACCAGTCCTTAGGGCTTCTGGGTCTAAGTCAATACTCCCCAAAATGTAAGGATCTTTCATTCATATGAAAAAATTGTTACATACTTTTTATTTTGATTTATTTATTGAAATTTAAAAGCATATTATAAAAGCTTATCAGGTAGCTCGGAATACCCCGTGCCACAAAAAATGGTTTAAACAACTGAAAATTGAGGGAAAAAATATGGGGCTCTGAAGTAATGAAAAGAAACAGTCTATACCAAGGCGGGAGGACCAGGACACCAAGTGTAAAGGATCGGGGACACCCATTTTACGCACCTTCCGAAGAGTGGGATAACAAAGGATTTTACACTCCCTTTTAAAAAATCCTAAGGCCACCTGCCAGACTGCGAAACCGCGATCTACAGAATAGTGGGTTGTTATGCTAACCTTAAAACCTGTACCACTACAACCCGTGAACGGATCTGGGGTTCAGTACATTGGAGAGACTGTACTGTTTCATGGACAACGGTTCTGCAAGGAGGTAACTTGTCCTAGGTCACGCTCAACCGCCAGATTTTCTTCCTTATTTGGGGAACCCTATTTTTATAGTAGTTTATAGAGGCAGGGTGAGCCTCAGGAGGCTCCTAGATCCATTCCTGGAGATGATCCATCTCCGGCTGCAAAAAGACTAAATAAAAGTCTTGGCCTACAGCGGGATTTGAACCAGGATTTTCGGCATGGCAACTCAGTGCTCTACCACTGATTTATAAATTACATATTTATAAATATGTTGTTAGGCCAGCCTATGGTGCTGAAACTTGCTCTCTGAAAATTGTTATCTCCATTATGAGTAACAGCTTGAGAACTATCGAACGCAAAAGACTAAGGAAAATTTACGAGCCTGTGTTCGACCATTCTTGGAGAATCTTCAATAATGATCCAATAATACTCCCTATTCTCTTATGCTAATATAATACTAAACAGACTACTGTTTCGTAAAAAGGGAGTTGTCAGACCAAGTAGAAGATGGATTCAGAACGTCGAGGAAGTCATCAGGTTGTAGGGTGCAGTGCTGTGGAAAGGTTGAGCGTTGAAGTAGCCTGAAACGGCGAGAAGTTTCTTGTCGTTTCAATCTAGCAAGGGGATCCCAAGTTGAAGGTTTGCCAAGATGTCGTCCTAGGTACCGGGTCAGTTCTACAGGAATCGGCGAAGTATAATTAAAGGACAATGGAGGGCAGGTCAAGTCATTGGTATACAATGAAGGATAAATGTGATTTGATTTTTGAGAATTAATTTTAATCCTTAAGTTTTTACACTATTATTACTAAATAGAAATGGGATGCGATAAATGGATCGGTGTTGGCTGATAATACTCATGGATCATCAGCATACGTGAGTGGTGGGATGAGTTGCGATGTTAGCTGTATAAACTGTGTAGAGGATTGGGCCTTGAGAAACACTAGCAGATTGACACCAGAGAAAATAGGGATGAATAGACATTATTATGGATTACTTTGAATGACCTGTTAGTGAGATAGGATTGCATAATATCAAAATATGTAGGTGGTGGGAATTGACGGAGTTTGTAATTCCTCAGTTCAATCTAGGACTTATTTTTTGCTTTTTGAATTTTTCCGTTGAGAATGTCAAAAGGCAAATAAAAAATTTCTTAAGAAATATCGAAGTTAATAAATTTGTTATGCCAAAAGTCAATCTTCCACCATTAAGCGAGCACAACAATATAAAAATATCGATTTATAAATCGGCAGTAGGTTATTATAAAAGGGACGATTATATAGTCGAGAACAAATCGATTTAATCTAAGGAAAACATTGATGCATAATTTACCGACAACAGGCAACAAACTATAAATGGCAATAGATCGCTAATGTGAGAATAATTGATGAGTCCTCAGTCAAGAGAACATTTCATCATTAATTTTTAAAAAATATTTAATCTGTGAGCAAAATATTGTATTGTGTTTATGGTAATAACTATTAATTATATTCGGTGTAGAAAATATCAGCCATAATTGATCAACCTTACTTAATAGATTTGGGTTTTAGTCTTCAATATTAAATGCTATTTCAATCGGGGACATTATAAATCATTTATTCAAAACATGAATTTTGCCGCGCGATGGAAATACTAATAGAGAATATTGTTTGCTTAGTCGATTACCTCGAATGAGCCACGTTACTTAATCAGTAATTATTAGAGGCAAATTATCTTAACCTAATCGAACTGCAAAAGCTGTAATAGTTTTCTTTGTTTGTTCATTTAACGTCACTTTATGCTGCTATGGCTAATCGGACGATGATACAGTGGGAGCTCTAAATTTTGCCTATCCAGGTTTAATTGGGATAGAAACGTAGTAACGAGTACCTGACATCGTGCAGGCTCGGGACCCCCGTTTAACGTCCCTTCCGAAGGACGGCGTAACTAAGGATTTTTTACTCCCTTAAAAAAATCCTAGGGCCACCTGCCGGGCTACGAACCCGCGATCTTGGGCTCAGTAGTTTGTTACGCTAACCACTAGACCACAGGTGACCATAGCTGTAATAGTGGTTTATTATTTAATAATAAAACTGCATTAATAATTGTAACATTAATTATAACAATATATCTAGTATCAATGACAGCTACAGGATTTGAAAATCACCTGTTGTGAAGTAACTTGGGTTCACTCAGTCATATATTTAACCTTTCGCCAAGACAAGTATCAAGGACATCAGATAAATTAAAAAACCTAATGTTTTTCAAACGAATAAAGAAAAATCCTTAAAAGCAAAATATCAGGAAAAAAACTGAACCTCTACAACCCCTACAACATGAAAGGTCTTTGAGTCAGTTCGTAGTAGAGATAGTGTTGTTGATGAGCCTACGTTTGTAAAGTGAGGTAATTGCCCGAGATCCCCAAGTTACGAGTACGTTATTGAGGCCGGGATAGCTCCAAAATAAATAAATGGGTTTGCAAATCCCATAAGGTCGATCTATAGCTGTTAATTGAAGTGTTTATTAAAATTTCCAGCTAAGTCCTTTATAAAATTAAATATTAAGGCAAGTTGATGAACTACCCACTGGTAGTAATCAAATAACTAATTCAACTTTCTTAAAATTCACGAGGCCATCTTCTTTTTAGACGCCTCAGAGGATTATCGGGAATTGAAGAGGTTGCTAGGATTGAAACTAGTGGGTTTGAGTGAGAATAAAGTTAAGGCAAATCAGTAAAAAACGGTACATTAAGGTCATTGTGGATGATTTTACTGGTAACAGAGTAAAGTACATAGAGGACTTCAAGAAGGGTTTAGGATTGTAAGAATTGGATACAAGAGGAATTGGATGGCTTAGTGAAGCCTCAAAGTTCTACTCCGTAAGTCCAAATGGACTTAAGATAGTCATGTATATGAGTCTTTAATAGTTTATTGGGAACTTGAAGCGTTCGTCAAGTAAATGTTGAAGTAGATTGCTATTAGCTTAAGTTCATTATTTACTAAAGCCAGATTTGAACAACCCAGGACGCTTAGTTTAGCAACTCGGCGCTCAACACCTCATGTTACCCCGCTTCCTTATTCATATTGAGTAACACTATTGCTGCGCAGGGGCTAATAAAATTCTTCCGCCCTTCCCATTAAAAATATTTAAGGGTAAAATCACCCAAGGGTAATCTTTGGAACCTAGAACATACAAATTTAAATTGGGGAGAACAATGTAGCTCCTTGTATCTCCTATTACAGTTTTTTTTCCTACACAACTTCTTTGTTATATTATGACGACAGTTTTGGGTACGACAGTGTTGTCTCCTTGCTTCCTTGAATTTTTCCCATGCAATATTTTTTTTTAGATTAATTTATTGATATTTACAACTGTAATAATATTACAATAAGTAAATTTGCTAATATGAACATATGACATGATAAAAAAACACTTGTGGAGAAACTACCCATCGGTAGCACTACAATAAAGTTCTATAGTAGAAGGTCTCGAGGCCATCTTCTTTTCAGACGCCTCGGAGGGTTATCAGGAATAGTATGGGAAGCAAGTTGAGAGACTAGCGGATTCAAGTGTGGATGGAGCTTGTCATGGAAGGTTAGGTATCTAGTTTGGGCCAAATCAGCAACAGATGGGTTATTAAGATCATGATGGATGAGTTTGTTTGTGACATAATAAGGAGCATTGAGGATTTTACGAAGGATTTTGGATTGTAAGGATACGAGATGAATTGGATGGTTTAGTAGAGCCCTAAAGCTCATCTCCGTATGTCCAAATAGGTCTGATCACTGTCATCTAAATGAGTCTTTTGTAATTAATTAGGAGCTTAGAGCGTTTGTCCAGTAAATGTTGAAGTAGGCGGAAACGTCGAGCAGTTTATTGTCTTTTCAATCTTGTATGAGGACCCCTGCAATATAAGTTGAAATTAGTTATAGAAGAAGAGTGTACAATGGTCAGGGGGTGCAGTCAATAAATTACATAAAATCTAATTTTTATATTTAAAAATATAAAAATCTTCAAAGCTTCAAATAAAAGAAAATAGAAATACTATGGGAACAGTACCAAAGAAGGAAAAGTAATTGGTCGAAACGTAGGCACTAATTTTATCTCAACGAATTACACCTTCCGGGTATAGCAAAAGAGGCATAAAACTTGTTAAGATATTATATGAAGGTTTCCAACCAGGAAGCCTTAAATATCTAAACTAAAAAAAAATCAAAATTCCTGCCAAAATCTTGTCCACTTACTATTCTCTGTCTTGAAGATGCCTTTATGGGTAAAATTTTGACGGATATTTTCGTTTCCTATTTTCATTTAAGATATTTAAGGCTTCACGCTATAGACGTTCTTCATCACACTGTTTACTCATCTGATATTCTCGCTATAAATATTCATTGGTTGCTTTATAGGAACACAATCCCTATAAACTATATTCCCAAAGCTTTTGATATAGGTCAAGCTAGTGAGTAGGATCGAGTGATGGCAAACAAATTGTAATGGCGACATAGTTGAATGTTTGAGGAAGGTTGCTATTGTGTCCCAGCGAGTCGATGCATATCGAATCAGGTTATATTGGTCCCTAAAGCCCGATATAACGCACATTTTCCTCGTATTAACAAAGCTTGTTTATATACGATATTTGAACAGCAAGATCATTATTGTGTGTTGTAATATAATTTTTAAAAATGTGATATTGGAAACAAAACTTTAAGTCCCTCAAACTCTAATAAAATTGAGAAAGAATAAAAAAATATACACAAAACTTCACTGGTTTCTGGTTTAGACCATGTTGTTGAATTTTTCTTCGCCAACGTTTCGCCAGACATACTGCTAGCTTCTTCAAGGCTGGATCGAGAATGAAGACGCGAGTTACCGGAGCCGTGGAAATTAATTAATGGCCGTGGAAACCTGAAAGAGTATTTAATAAAAAAATACTTTGAAAGTGTATTGTTCAAATAAAATCCTTATCCAAAATGTATTTTGTATATATTTTTTTTTAAATGTATGCCATTTCATGGGGATATACCCCACTGGTGCTCTCTGCTCAAAGTGGAAACATACCCTCCCTTTTTAAGAGATATTATACATTCTCGCTCTTTTATGGTGGAATGTATTTGACAATAAATACAGAAGATAAAATAAATAAACATTGATAGGGTTGCAAAGATAGAAAAGGTATGGTGTAAAGTATACACTTACAATGATAGTAACAGAAAATATAATAATGTTAATTACTGATTACTTGGTGGTGTGGCGTGTTCTTTAACTTCTGGGTTGTTGCTGGTTTCCTCCTCAACCTGTCAATTGAGGGATTCCACTTCATGATGTCCAGATATATAATGAAATTTATTGAAGGATAAAATTTGTCTGGGAGTGCAGTCATTAATAACTAAGGTTACCTTATTTATTATAAGTGCTGACGTCAGGGTAAAAAGGAGTTGACCAGGAGCACCTTGAGTTGACCAGTTATAGTTGACTGTTCGCCCAGCCGCTTCTCCTTTGTGCCCTGAAGAAGGCCTACACTGTTGGCCGAAACGTCGGCACTAAATAAATAAGTTAACCTTATTTTGTGTTATTGATGACTGCACCCCAGACAAATTGTATCCTTCATTACGATCTTCCAGTCAACCATTTTCCTCTTTATAATGAAATTTATTGCTTGCAGTTGCACATCTTCTCTGGAAGTATTAAGGTATTTCGTTTCTAGTTGTAGGCCTAGGCAGATAATGGAGGGTTCTGCCTCGGTTGGAATAAGGTAGAGCTGATGTAGTAAGGAGAATTGTTGTGTCACATTGAACACCCTCTCTGTATTACTGTTATATTGTCTTTTCTAAATAAAATCTAAGGTAAATGGAGTTTCTAGATATATCGATATATGGTTTTATATATATGATATTATATCGATATATTTTCTCAGTTGCTATAAAGTGTGCCTCCAGTATCGGAATGTTCATCTTGTAATGCTTATTGTACTACTCCACTTCAAACTTAAAACTACGAGGATGACACGATTCTACTTCCTGAATAAGGCTCTTGGGTTCAGTACATCGTAGAGACACTGTACCATGTACTGTTTCTAAGACATTGGTAGTTTTTGGACGTGATTTCTACGAGATTACACTAAGTTTTCCCCAATCAAGGGTACCCATGTTACAGAGGCTCGTTCCATTTTATAAATCTTACAGGGTCTATCCATGGCTCTTCAATCAGCACAGGGTCTACAACACAATTCGGGTTCTGGCCACATCATGGCGACGCCTCCATTATTCCGAGGCTAATTCCTTGATGTTTCACAACAATACATGTTTTATAAAGGTGGGGTAGCTGGTCCCTCCGCTCAACCCCCAACCTGGAGGACCAGCAGCTGATTGCGACCCAAGGGCCGGGCGATGGGTCCAGGGCTCTTAACAGAATAAATAGTTTATCTGCCACAACAGGATTTAGCATAGCAACTCAGCATTCGTTACCTAAAAAATATTTAACTGAATCTACCTCAAGTTCCTCAGGAAAACTGCGTGGAAATTCGAAAGCACTCTGTGGACTTAATGCCGAAGAGATTCCTGCCTGCGAAGGGACAAATTGAAAAATCAAATAATATCCAGCCTCTCTCTCTCTCTCTCGCTACATTTCCTTCTGAAAATTTATAAGGATGTCAACTCAGCCCCCCCCCTTTGCTTATTTCCTGCGCCTTGGGAATTTAGGGATAGAAAAGATTCTCAGAAGCTTTTATAAACTGATTTATTATTGTATTCTCATATTTTTTGTTAACGTTGGGTGTTGTACTTAGGGAACGTTGTCCCAGTATACAGATTTTTTCCCATTATATTTTATTCTAAATTAAACTCATTAGTGGTATTTATGTCATTATTATGCAATATTTAATGAAGAGGATGTTGTTCTGACAATGAAGCTTGCGAGATTGCGATGGGCTGGACACGTGGCTAGGATGGAGGACGAGGCAATCCCTAAGAGGGTCTTGACTGTACTTCTCCATGGCAAAAGGAGAAGAGGGAGACCGAAACTGAGATAGTCGGATGGTGTGGCAAGAGATGCCAGAGATATCCTGGGAGTGAGGAACTGGATGTCAGCTGCGCAGAACAGAGAAGACTGGAGGTGGCCAAGACTCGCAACCGAGTTGAAGTGCCGAGTTAATAATAATTGTCGTAATTATGCAGAACAAAAAATACAAATCTGTACCACTATATACTGTTTCTTGGCCAGATGATTTACAGCTTAACCACTAATTTTCCCCCACTACTAAGGGTACCCATTTAAAAGAGGAAGGTCTGCAAATCCTTCAGGAGCTGTTAGCAGATTGAATAACTCATCTTCAACGCCTTCTATAAGGCGCAGGGTTCTACAGCTCAGCAACTATGCGCTTAACACACTAAGGTACTCTCTGCTCCCAATGATGTATATTATCCATTTTACTCTTGCAAGAGCCAAAGATGGATCCAGCGGGAGCTAGAGACCTTCCTGGAGCTCACCCAGCCTATTTAAATGGTTATCGTTAATTGATCTCAAGAAAATAACCTCCCTGTGCCACTAATATCTGTACAAAAGCACATTCCCTACCATGTACTAAAACAAAAAACCTTTCATGGGATGTAGACCTAGAGTTTTTTTTTTTAATATTATTAATTATATCTCTGCTAATAAAACAATACCGCCGATCTACAACTTTTTATGGAAATGAGTTAATAACATTAAGGCATTCTACTGGTTGAACTACACACTAAGGAAGGCAGGTATTAAAGTCAGCAACATGGCAGGCTATGATTTTTTGATACTTCTCTTCAATAGTTCTGAAAATAATTGCCAAGTCTACAGTCGGCGTGGTTTTTTTCTTTCCTGTAAAATCGCCTAAAGTGTACTTAGGGGGTATTTTTTTTATAGCGACTATATATTGAAATATTAAATTTTTAATTTTAACAACAATTTTAGTTATATAAACATTTGTTTAGTCAACTCTTACCGGATCTATAAGAATTTTTCTACCATCGATTGAAAACCGTTTATTTTATTTACCTGATGTCCTTTTCCGTCGTAATAATGCTTAGCGGTTGAATATAAATGGCTGAGTGAACCCAATTTACTTCACAACAGTTGATTTTCAAATCCTGTAGATGTCATTGATACTAGATATGCAGTATAATTAATATTTCAATTATTAATGCAGTTTTATTATTAAATAATAAACCACTATTACAGCTTTTGCAGTTCGCTTCGGTTAAGAGAATTTGCCTCTAATAATTACTGATTAAGTAACGCGACCCTTTCGAGGTAATCAACTTAGGAAACAATATTCTCTATTAGCATTTCCCTCGCGCGGCAAAATGTATTCCCGCCAAATGTCAGCTGGTATTAAACCCTTTATTGTTCTCTCGAGAGCTGAAAGTTATGGCGCCTAACTTTCGGCCCCAATAGCTTTCATTGTCTAAATAACATCGTTCACTTTGGGTGATATTGTTATTTATTTTCAATGTATTAATAACTAAATTCATGCTTTCAATAATGTTTTATAATATCCCCGATTGAATAGCAGTTAATTCTGAAGACTAAAACCCAAAACTAGTAAGTAGGTTGATCAATTATGGCTGATGTTTTCTACATCTAACACTAATTATTAGTTATCACGCAAATTAAATATTTTTGTTAAATTAATGATGACATGACGACACATTTCTTGACTGAGACCTTATCAATTATTCTCATAATAACGATCTATAGCCATTTATAGTTTGAAAACATGCTATCGATAAATTATGAATCGATGTTTCCCTTCACATTAAATCGATTTACCCACGTCTATATAATTAATAATGATATACTAAAGATTTTTACATATCCATGTCACTAAAACTAACCCTGATATTTCTCAACGGAAAAAAACTTGTACCACTACAACCCATTAAGGTTCAGTACGTGGTAGAGGCTGTACACTTTCTAGGGCAACGCTTGCGCAGTGAGGTGTTTTTCCTAGGTCACGCTCAACCGCCAAATTTTCCCCCTTATTTTGGGTACTCCCTTTATAGAGGACTCAGGGAGTAGTAGATCCCATACGATTCATCTCCAGGTGATAATAGATTAAATGAAACTTTGCCATCGAGCGGGATTTGAATCCAAGAAATATCGGGCAACAAGTCATGGCAACTCAGCGCTCTACCACTAAGCAGTGCAGTCAAAGATTACACTAAATAAGAAAAAACTTTATTTATTATTATCAATATTTATTATTATTTCATTGAGCTAAAGTTTCGGCCTAATATGTAAGCCATCATCAGGGTTGGAAAAGAAACAGAAAATAAATATATAAAACATTTCAGTACCAAGGAAGAATAAAATATCATTAATCTGTTCATTAACAGAATTGATAAGAATGAAAATATTCCACTTAAATATTCATTTTTTTTATCTACTATTTTTTTTCATTAAATTCATCCTTTGAACAATTTTTTATTTTTATTTATAGCTTGAATTGAGAGGTACCTATTAATAATATAACACTACCATGAACTGAGCACAAAATCCTTCATGTTTTTAATTTTTTTGTTCGTTTTTTTTAAATAAATGTTAATTTTTTTAGGGTAAGAGAAATAAACAACCATTTTCCAGTTATTGTTTACTTTCAATTTTCACTCTATTAGAGACGTTTCGACACTATTGTGTCATTTTCAATCTTTTCTTCTTCTGCATCTTATAAAAAATCCTTTAAATTTACACTATGGTCAATAAAATAATATTATTTTATACCATGGAGGACTAATGATCTCCCAAGAATTTTTTAAAAGTATGACTTCCCAGGTATCTATGCTTATAACTTATTGACTATTTAAAAAAAACAATTTAAAGGAATTTTTTAAAAGATGCAGGAGAAGAAAAGATTGAAAATGACACCATAGTGTCGAAACGTCTCTATTAGAGTGAAAATTGAAAATAAACAATAACTGGAAAATGGTTTTTATTTCTCATACCCTAAAAAATTAACATATAATACATAAAATCATTATATAGTTCCGACGTATATAGTTCACATTAACATTTATTCTTATACATTTTTTTGTTCGTTTTTTAAAATAAATGTTAATTTTTTTAGAGTAAGAGAAATAAAAACCATTTTCTAGTTATTGTTTATTCTCAATTTTCACTATATTAGAGACGTTTCGACACTATGGTGTCATTCTCAATCTTTTCTTCTCCTGCATCTTTTAAAAAATTCCTTTAAATTGTTTTTTTTTTTTAAGTAGTCAATAAGTTATAAGCATAGATACTTGGAAAGTCATGTTTTTAAAAAATCCTTGGGAGATCATTAGTCCTCCATGGTATAAAATAATATTGTTTATTGACCATGGATATTAAAATAATATTATTATTTATTTATTATTATTATTTATTTATTATTATTATTTATTTATTATATTATTATATTATATATTAAAATAATATTATTTTATTGACCATGGATATTAAAATAATATTATTATTTATTTAGTATATTATTGTATTATATATTAAAATAATATTATTTTATTGACCATGGTGGACTAATGATCTCCCAAGGATTTTTAAAAGTATGACTTTCCAGGTATCTATGCTTATAACTTATTGACTATTTAAAAAAAAAAAAAAAATTTAAAGGAATTTTTTAGAAGATGCAGGAGAAGAAAAGATTGAAAATGACACCATAGTGTCGAAACGTCTCTAATAGAGTAAAAATTGAGAATAAACAATGGCTAGAAAATGGTTTTTATTTCTCTTACCCTAAAAAATTAACATTTATTTAAAAAAAAAAAAAAAAAAATTTATAAGAATAAATGTTAATGTGAACTATATACGTCGGAAGTATATAATGATTTTGTTAATAGCTAAAATTAAATGAGATGGCTGATATTGCTTCCGCCAACTCTCGTAACGAGCGTGCGTTGTGCGTGATTATCTTATATTTGGCTAATTCAGAAGATGTCATATAATCGATGTACAAGTATAAAAGCTTTACCTTAAAATTTATATATGTTAATAATTTAAAGTTGCATATCCTATAAGATACAATATTTATTAAACATTCATAACAGTTTATAACAATTAAAGGAAGAAAATGTTCCGGGTGGAGTGTTTTTTTTTTCAGTACCTTAAAGAAATATATATTTTAGATATTTAAATAATTATGGGTAATGAATAGATTTTGGTAATCATTTCATCAAGAAATAAAAGTTTCAACTAAAATTTCGAAGTATAGATGATATACAAACGAACAAAGAATTCAAGAATTTGGGAGAAGTAACGGAATGGAACATTAACGTTATTATGGATGGCTTTGTTCGTTACAAAATAATATTGAGAATTTTACGAAGGGTTTTGGATTTTAAGGATTGGATACGAGAGGAATTCAATGGCTTAGTGGAGCCCCAAAGCTCTAATCCGTGGAAAATATTAAAAGAAAAATGAGTGAAAAGTTACAACTTTTTACTTAACTGGAAACCATTACATGTGGAATAATCACTTTTTTAATCACATAAATAAACTGAAAATATTTTATTTTTGATTAAAATATTTGCTTTTTTGAACCACTTGTTTGTAAAATATGATTTATTAGTTATTTACTGTATAATAATTTGGTCTATTAATATTAGTTATCTGAGTACAACATTAATTTAGATAGATAGGGGCTTTGAAATACACTAGCTGCACAACACTGCACGCTTTTTTCTTATATTTTACGCGTCAAAAACACTTTTTTTTTGTATAATAGACATATCAACGCTATTACAATATCATTTCAGGATATTGTCACTAATAGCTATCTTGCAATATCGTTGAACAAAACGGATGCAATTAGGTAGAGATTAGCATCATGAGGCAAAGGGATATTACTACGAGTATATACAAAGGACAGCTTACTAACTAAGAGAATATTGTCCTTTGATGTTGGCTTCAGAGGGTTGGGTGATTATTCGAGATCAAATATCACTCTGAGGAACAAGCTATAATTATCTTATAAACTGAGATTAAAAATCATGAATGATAATATTAATTATGAAAATAATTATATATAATGTAAACATTTGAGGGAGCGGAATGGCGCAGTGGTAGAGCACTGAGTTGCCTTGCCGGAAATCCTGGTTCAAATCCCGCTGCAGACAGTTCTTTTATTTAGTCTGTTATAGCAGCTGGAGATGGATCATATAGCATCTAGGACTCTCCTGGGGCTCACCCAGCCTCTATAAAATAATATTAAAATAGAGAACCCAAAATAAGAGGGAGAAATCTGCCGGCTACTACTCTGCCGACTAGGACGTCACCTCCTTGCAGAACCGTTGTCCATGAAACAGTACAGTATCTACCATGTACTGAACCCGAAACCCGTTCACAGTAATAGATGGACCCTCTTTGGGCTTACTCAGCTACTGTAATGATCCTCAAATAAGGGAAAACCTGGCGTTTGCGCGTGATCTCAAACAATTATCTCAAGCACGATCCTTATCCTAGGAACATTATTGTCCCTACTATGTTCCAAAACCAAGACTCTTCATGGGTCAAAGTGGTAAAGGTTAGTTTTATGATATTTTTCACTTACGAAAGAATCATAAAAATAATCTATTTTTGTCCATTCAAGCTAGCAACAATTAAGTTTAATTTTTATTTCAAGTTTAGATAATAGTTAAATGTGATGGTCTATTGATAGGTGTATAAGGGTTTGAAATGAAAAGAAAAAAATACGGTGCGAATAAAATGGAGTTAGAACAATACCTCTCTCTATCATATAAAAAGTTAAGTGATATATTATCGGCCTTGCCTAGCAACGTAACGACAGACTACGTTTTGTTTAATAAAAAAACTATAAAATTGTTTAAAAATTGGCTAATCACAAAGCCACACTCCTGACTTCTTTAAGGTATTACCCAAAGATTCTACTTTTTTTGTATTTAAATGGAAAAAAAATGAATGCATCGATTTAAATAAAAAAAAAACAACGACATATTTCCTGATTACTTGATAAGTGATTTTGTATCAAATTAACATTTATGTTGCAAATCATTGATCATTAATGTTCCTATACCATAATAAGAAATACCATATTGTACTACCACCAAAACATGATGGATTATAAAATGGTAAGTTGGATAATATCCTGACACATACACATTAATCACCATATTGATACGTGACTAAGCTTCCCTCTGGTTAATGATGTTGGTCATTATACCAACATCATATACAGCTAAGTAATTAATTACAGGGCTGCTTTTCTTTATCATCTTTTCACGAAACATTAACAATAAATAATCGTTTCTGGAGCTTGGGTAAATAATGTTTATCTAAAATAATAAAACAAAAACATTTGGAAAGTTTTTTTTTTTTTAAATACAAGCCCTAAAACGAGGATCACCTATGATCTAGTGGTTAGCATGACCACCTACTATGCCCAAGATCGCGGGTTCGCAGCCCAGCAGGTGGTCTTAGGGTTTTTTAGAAGTAGAAAAATACTTGGTTATGCCGTCCTTCAGGGAGGACATAATTTGGCTCTCTCGAGCCTGTCAGGTATTCGCTAAAGATCCCTGTCCTGATAAAACCTGGATAGCTAAAATGTCAAATAGCATCGTCAGATTAGCCATATCAGAATAAATTGGCGTGAAACGAATAATCAACAAATTATACTTTATGTGAATACTGTAGCCCTGTTCATAGATAGAGGTTTGGTAACACGCAACCCATACAACATTGCAGTAATTTTTATATATCTACTGCCCGGTGAGTAAGCGCTGAAGTAGATTTTTTTCTTAAAATCAATGTCTTGTACTTTTGTAAGCAGAATCGTAATATTTTCATTTTGAATAAAGGGTTGAGTAAGGGCCTGCCTTGAAAAAGAGTTATTGCTTATATTACAACTTAACTGCAAAAATTCCAGTTAACTCTCTCTGGTCAAAATTCACTACGGCTGTAGTAGTAGATATAATATGTAAGAAACACCTTTTTACATAATAGAGAATGTACCAATGTTAGACCCCTATCTTAATTAAACCTCGATAGACAAAGTTAAGGACACCGACCGTAATATCGTCAGCTTAGCCAGAACAGCATAAAGTGAAATTAATAAATAAAGTAAAAACAGACAAATAAATCGTACGTTGTCCACATCAGAATTTTTTTTCTAGCCTAACTCAGACAAGAGATTTTTTCCATAATTCCAAGGAATTATTTCTCGTTAACACTGTCTTATTATTAGACAACCACTTATGCAAGATTGCTAAAAATAAATCAACGTTTCACCGTTTCAGAAATAATTATAAAAATGATCACATGTTGAAATTTATTCATATCTACAACTTAAACGTCTATCTAAGAGAATAAGTATACATATGCGTCTCAATTACATGACGGTTGTAGTACCGTCATAATTAAGTATGTACAATTATAATATGAATTGTTATTGTTACAAGACTAACTGGTAAAAGATCCAACTAGTTGGGGAGTTGAGAACTGGAGTCAAGTTATTTCGAGACTCGACCGAGCCGCTCTAAGTCACACTTCGACCGTAAGCTCATTACTTGGGTAAAATAATTAACGAAGTGCAACTAATTAACAGGTGCATTAAATATAAATGTATTCCAATCACAAAAGGAACTCTATGCAGAATACTACTGTCGTGTTATCTGTTAACTGATCAACACTTGCCAAATTCTAATTGTATTTAGAATATAAATTTTCAAATAGAATAGAAAAGTAACTTTATCCTGGGGCTAATTCCCTTTAGAATAACAAACGTGAAAAGAAAAAGAAACATGATACATATCAGGCCTGAAGGCTAGGATAGCGGATAAATTAGCAAAAGAGGCACAACACAAAGTGATATGTCTCCATATTTTCAAAAAACACCAATTTCGTTCATAAAATTCAAAATTAGGGAAGAATCAATTATGAGGTGGAATGAACGGTGGACTATTTCAAATAAATCTCCTAGTTTGCATAGGTTCATTCCAAAACTAACAAACAATAACTACAAATTAATAAAATCCACTAACTACAAACTAACTCAGGTTTTAACTGAACATGGATATACCAAATCATATTTACACAGATTTCACATAACCAACGATAGTACTTGCTCAATAGACAAAGAAGAACAGACATTTAAACATATAATATATGACTGCCAATTGTATGAAGGACGAAGATCAAAATTAATTATCTCCACAATATTAAGAGGGAAAGTTTGGCCAGTTGCTGAACATGACCTATACAATCACTTTCGACCCGAACTCGCTAAATTTATTTACAGTATCGATTTTGAAAAGTTGATATCCAATTAAGAATAATCATACTATGTAAAACAAAGATAATCATTATGTAACTATTGTAATTTTAATTAAAAAAATGTTAATCGTTAAATTTATAGTTGTTAAATTCGTTAATTTTGTTAAGTTGTATCAGCATGTTTATAATAACGTCTTTTGCATATATTTTAGTATTGTCAAACTGTAGTTAACTGTTTGTAAAATGAATTTATAAGGCACATAGTATATTCACGTATGGTAAAAAAAAAAAAAAAAAAAAAAAAAAGCTACGTGATAAAAATCAAAAAGCGTATAAAAAGCGACAGAAAACAATTATAAAAATAATAATAATTAATAAAAATAATAAGTAAAAATAAATAGTACGAATGCAGACGAGATATTAAGCAATTAAAGAGATATAAATCAATAACAACTGTAAATGCATGAGCTAGCATGCAATAATTTCTTTACATGATGTTTATCTTCTTAAAAAAACAAAATTAAAACAACTAAAAAAATAATAAATTATTCTTTATTTTCATTAATTGTTATTTTTATGGTAATTATTTTTGTTTTGAAAGGAAAAGATTTGCCCTGGCCGGGTGTCGAACCCGAGTCGTCTGCTTATCCATAACAGTGCTCCAAACCACCGAGCTACCAGGGGTCGTGTCCAAGTCAGACAAATCCGTTCTCTTCACCGATCCAATATATAGAAGAGGACGGATTTGTCTAACTTGGATACGATGGAGGCACATACTTTATTAAAAAACTATTATAAATTTATTCCTCCCTAGAAGGACGAAGGATATGAAGGAATTTGGCAGGAGAAGCGGAAAGGAGGCTAAATTGTTTTAAATATCTTCGAGGCAGGACCGGGGCGGTAGCGAGAATTCTCGAGGACTGGATTCCAAAGGCTAATTGCTCGTCCCCGGTAGCTCTCTCCTCTATCTACTAATGATTTAATTTCCTATCTTTCTCTTCGCTTCTTCTTCTGTTTTTATGTTTATCATATATCTTTAGATATATTTATGTATTACGTGTAGATTACATAGAAAAAAACCTCAAGGCAGTCAAACATCAGTAAATAATTAAACGAAAGCCGGTCCTAGGGCGAGGACGGAGCTAGTGTTTCATAGACCTCTACCCGGACCAATTGCTTCAACATCTTTTGAACTTTTTCTTTTCGTCCACTTCCATAACTCTAATTTTTTCATAATAAAATAGTTAAATTTAATTTTTTAAAGATTTTTTTTAGTTCTTATCCCGATAGACAGTCCTAGGATTTTTTAAAGGAGTGAATATTCTAGGTCATGTTGTTCTTCGTAAGAGATGTATAATTAGGATCCCGAGCCTGTACGGTGTCAGGTACTTGTTAAAGATCGCTATCTTAATTACACCTTGATAGGTGAAATTTATCACTCCTGATAGAAAAAAAAATTACTAGAATGCAATTGGAAAACTCCAAGAAAGGAAGTCATAAGTCATACAATACTAGAAAATAATCCATTCGTCACGTGTTTCTTCAGGTTTCGACCGTGTAGTAAAATTCTTTGCCGACGTTTTCCTGGCCAAACTACAAGCTTCCTCATGGAATAATCTAAACTAAACAATAATTAAACAGTCCATAGCGGACATTATATAGAAATGAAGGATATTATATAGAAATTACAAAAAACTACTAGCAATTTCGAGGAACTCTACACCAGAAATGATAAAATATAGGTACAGTGAAATCATATTCAACTAATTCCCTAATCATAAATTAATTTTCACATACGGATCTAAATATGAGAACAGTGCAGGCTGTTGTATAGTGACGGAAGCAAGCACATACCAATGGCGAATGAACGAGCTAAACTCTATATTTTCGTGTGAAGCATGGGCAATATTAAAAGCATACGAACACATAACATATAATGGCATTGAGAAATTTGTCATAGTAACTGACTCACTATCAGTGATAAACGCATTGGAACAGCTTTGGGCAGGAAACTTAATTTTACAGAAAATTCAGAGCATGAATATGGCCTTAAAGGAAAATAATAAAAAAGTTTCACTGTCATGGGTCCCTTCACATGCGGGAACGTACGAGCTGATGCGAGGGCTAAAGCAGCTGCAAAAAGTGATGTTCCCTTGTTAAAATCAATCTTTTTGTCCGAATGGCTGGCAGTGATAAGAAATGAAATTAAAGAAAATTTGGATGAAAAGTGGAAGGGCCTTCCGCAAAACCACCTCCGTCAAATAAATGAGAAAAAAACACTGCTTGGATCTCTCCAAACGGCCTAACGCCAAAAGAGTACGGTATAATAAGCAGGTTAAGAATTGGTCATACAAAGTTGACACCTACCTTTAGGGCAGTACCAACCTACCTGCCAAAGCTGTAACAATGTACAAATTACCTTCAAGCATCTATTTGAATGCAAGAAGCATCAAATAGTAAGAACCAATTTGGAGATTGAAACATGCCAACATTTCAAAAATGAACTACAGAGGACTCTGATGTTCCTAAAACTCACAAAGTTAATCCAAGAAATATAAGAAGAGCAGTCGTCGCTAATGGCCTCAGCAGTTGAAGCGACGTTAAAAAAAAACCAGTCCATGTTTCGCTAAATCAGTCATCATAAGGACTAGCGCCTAAAATATTCACATTAATTTAGTTCAAATGCAATAAATCTCACATCAACACCCAAACAGACTCATTATTCAGAGACAGATACAACATGACGTGCAAACTTTAGAATTTGATTCAACGAAGAGTATGGTTATTGTCTCTATTCGACGAGTAGAACTATTGATTGGAGATAAACTGTATTTGATATTCAATGCTATGTTTTTTGCTAATGATACCTGAAATATTGATTGTTCTCCCCCCCCCCCCAGTATTTTAGAGACTTTTTTAGTATTAGTATTTTAATACTTCGTTAAAATTATTATTATTAATATTATGTTAAAAGTAATACTACAATAAAAACAGAAACAACTAGCAGTAACATAATGTATTTAGCAGTTTTTGGTCACTGCTGTAAAATTTAGAAAATTGCATAAATTATTTATCTGCCAGAACTAACTTTGAGATGTCAGTAACTCTAATAATAAAACAGCTCTCTACGTATTTTAATACCTAAAATAACATTAATAATGTAAATTTCTCTTCCTAAAAGCTATTGACCTAGAGGGCACAGTTGACTAAACCAGGATTAATCAGTTTTAAACTGTTGTGGAAGGAATTGAGGAAGCGAGAGAGACAGAGAGAGAGAGAGACAGAGAGAGAGAGCGGCAAGAGATTGCTTTTCTCGAAGTTGACATTTACTCAGTTATCGAGAGGAGAGAACTCGGTTAGTCAGGGCCAATAGCCTCTCATAATAACATCTTCTCAATTTCAGGGGAGCATTGAAATGGCCCGAGTGGTGGAGGCTTAAGTGGTTTATTGGGGCTGTGCCTCTTCAAGTTCCTGGGTCGTAGTTAGGAAATCAAAGGGATGATAACTAATCAACACGTCATCAATTACAATAAGGTTATATTAATATTATATCATGTCACAAAAAAAAAATCATATTGTGAAAATCTCGGTCAACCAGGCCCAAGGATGGCAATCAAGGCAGAAGAAAGAGAAAATATAGGAGTTTCAAGCTAAAATTATGAACAACATAAATAAGGAAAAACTCAAAAATGGTTAATAAAATGGTATTGAAAAACTTCAAAAAATATAGCCTCAAGCTCTAAAATACTGGAAAATAAATAACCAGTCAACGTTTCGCTGATTCAAGTGTCATATGGACATACAACAAAAGAAAATCCACATCAAAGAAGACAAATTGCTATACATCTCACATAATAAAAAAAAACCTGTACCTTTACAAATCGTGAACGGGTCTGGGGTTCAGTACATGGTAGAGACTGTACTGTAACACGGCAACGGTTCTGCAAGGAGGTGACTTGTCCTGGATCAGGCTCAACCACCAGATTTTCTCCCCTTATTTCGGGAACCCAATTTTTATAATATTTTATAGAGGCTGGGTGAGGCCCAGGAGGGTCCTAGATCCTGTATGATCCATCTCCGGCAGCAAACCGACTAAATAAAAGTCTTGCCCACACCGGGACTCTACTAACTTCTCCCCACCACTCCCTCTCTCTCACATCAATACTATTTAAAAAAAAATACCGCTTTAGTAGCTAAGAAAACTAAAGTGTAAAAAATTACTATCAGCTTAAACAAAACTACAGAACACACATTTATAGCCAGCCGACCTAGGAAAAAAAGAAAATGAAAATATGGAGAACGGAGATAGTTAAGGGGGGCAGTCAAAAAAACACTAAATAAGTACTAGACTTATATTTAGTAAGTGCCGACGTTTCGACCTACAGAACAAAAAATATATAAAAACGTTACAGTAACAAGAATATAGTGACATGTAATGTAGAAAATTAAAATAGTGACAGATATGAAAATTAAAGATAACGAATATTAAAATAGTGAAAGTCACTATTTTAATTTTCTACATTACATGTCACTATATTCTTGTTACTGTAACGTTTTTATATATTTTTTGTTCTGTTTGTTTCTTTGTCATAGCCCTGAAGATGGCCCACACTGTAGGTCGAAACGTCGGCACTTACTAAATATAAGTCTAGTACTATTTAGTGTTTTTTTGACTGCCCCCCCAACTATCTCCGTTCTCCATATTATCATCCAGTCAACTATTTTCCTCTCATGAAATAAATAGTAGTTTAAAAACAACAAAACACATTAATAGGAAACAAAACTAAAAACTAGAAAATAATTTTCAATAAGTTTAAATTTAAATTAAGTGACAAATGAAAATATTATATTAATATAATATTTATATTGTTTCTATTTCAGAACAATTACAAACTTTGTTTCATCGACAACATCAATTGATTTCATTGTTTAAAACTACACTGGATCTTATGCCATCTGGTAATCATAAAATTGTAATCAGAGGTAAGAAAACTCCTGTAGGAAAACATGCGAGATGTTTCAATGCACCAACAATCGATGAAGTTGCCATTCAAATGATTGGAGAAAATTTGGACGCCCTTCTTAGGGCAGAACAACATTTTTTTTTCTCTCTTTTTTTTATTAATAAAAATTGTTACTAAAAATCATACTATTTTTAATCATTCAAATCATTATACTATTTTTTAAATTTTATTTATTCGTTATTATTGTCATTATTTTTTTAGAATTATTGTTACAAATAATTATTATATTACTGTATGTATTATTATACCGGCATATATTATTATTATTATTATATTATTATAGTTATACTATGTTAGTATTACTAGCATTATTGTTACTAAAAAAATGATTATACTAATAAGGCGTTGATGACCAACCGGTTTTACGCCTCTAACTAAAAACAACCAACCAACCAGAACAACATCTACCGGGACAGCTAGTAAAAGTTAAAAATTGTGAACATGTTGGCCAACTAGAGCTGAAGAGGATGCCAATTAAGACACAGGAAAGAAAAAGTCTAGGAGTTTTAAACAAAAAAGGTGAAAGGAAAGGGAACAATAGAAGACAAAGAATGCCAGAATTGCTAAATATGCTAGTTCTGAAGAAGAAAAGAAAATATATGAATAAATTAAACAAAGGATAAACAAAAATCTTTTTGACTTTTTAATATATTTTTCATCTTTCGAGAAAAACTATTATTCAACAAATTCAGAAATAGGAAACTTTGCAATTATGGTATTTCGGTTTTGTTCGTTGTATGTATATATTTTCTAAAATTTATTTATTGAAACTTATAACTGCAACATGATACGAAATGTAAATTGAATGAATGATACATAATAGCAGGAGATAATCCTTAATATAGAAAATAACAACTAGTAGTACTTAAATAAAAAACTCAACTTAGAAGGTCACGAGGTCATCTTTTTTTCAGATATATTTAATGATTATCGGGAATTGTAGGTGAAGCTAGATTTGAAACTGGTGAGTTTGAGAGGGAATAAAGTTTGTTATGAAAGGATTGATATCGGCCAAATCAGAAAAAAATGGGACACTATGGATGACTTCAGAATAAACAAAGTAACATTGAGGATTTTAAGAAAGACTTTTGAATCGATGCGAGAGTAAATTCGATGGCTTAGTGGAGCCCCAAAGCTCTATTCCGTAAGTCCAAATATGTCTCATAATAGTCAAGTATATGAGTATTTACTTGGGAAAAGCTAGGAGCGTTTGTCTAGTAAGTGTTGAAGTAGCCTGAAACGTTTTCTTGTATTTTCAGTATAGTTTGAGGATTATACGGATATTAAAGAAAAAAAAGTAGAATCTTCAAAATTGGCTAATAGCTCAAAACTTTGCTATATTGCACCAATATATAAATTAACAACAATTTAAATATCGCAGCAAATTAAATTTTCCATCATTAATAAAAAAACAGTTTATTATGTTTCCATAGCAACGTGATCTGAATACTTTAAAAACGTGAAATAATTTTTTCAAGAGGTAATGTGGTGGTTTATCTTAATCAACTCCTGGGTGCGTTCAAGAAATGTATTAATTACATAATTAAAATCAGCGGAAGTATTTATTAATAGGATCGATATCGTTTGTGTAATATTTTTTAAAGTGATGATCGAATAATATACCCTGGTCCTAAACAGGATAACTGTTCAGTGTGTAGAGCATCGAATTACTAAGTTGCAGTCCCCAGTTCGAAATCAACCGTGGCGTATAAAAATAATTTTATACAACAACCGTAGATTGATCATGTGTGCTCACCCAGCCTTTTAAATATATTACTCTCAATTTCAGGAAAAACTATGCGGTTGAGTGTCGTTTCGGCCAAATCACCTTCTCGCACAACAGTTTGCTCAGAAACAGAACATTCCCTATTAAGCACTAAATCAAAGACCCTTGCAGATTATTTTTTTTATTTTCTTTGAAAAGTAGTACTTAAAATGAATCTCTAAACATATTTCACTTATGCCGAAGCGATTTAATTTATTTATTAAATTAATAGCTCAACCTTATTGAAAATAATATTTCTCCGACCTCCACCCGTCGGAGTCCAACTTAAAAGATTTAAATCTTTTAAAATAGAAAGGTCATAGAAAAAAAATGTTGGTGCATTGAGAGGAAACATACAATTAAATTTAATAAACAATGTAATATTTAATAAGAAATTTTAATAGATGATGAACAAAATTAACAGGACAACAACATTAAAACGGCCATGTAGAAAACAATTTTATAACGCACACACGAATAAAATTCAAATGGGATGAGTGATAAGAAGAGTTTATAAGAGATAAGGAGCTAAATTTCATTCAAACACAAGTACTCCAAACCATACCTAATAAGTAACATTCTTATCAGAACAGCCGTAGAGGATTGGAAATATTTGAAAACCATTTGCACTGCTAAAAAAAAAACCGAACGAACTTATGGATTTACCCAAAATATTTACATTTATAGAAAGTTTACTTAATTGGTATAATAATTCGAAGTTCAAGATCGGAAAGAACATAGAACTGAAAACGGACTTGAAGGAATGTACGACATTGAGTGCTACAAGATGTACATTAATTATCGAAGTGAGGTGCGAACAGGTTCAACGCCTTTTAAGGTACGGACTTAATATGGCGCTGGCCTTACAAAGTCACTCCTTATAATTGCTCACCTTAACTTGATATCCTTCTTGGGCTTACGTTTAAAAGGATGATGTGTTATCTCTACAATTGGAGGGGGAAAAAATATCTTCAATATTCAGAGATGTCTATTCAATACATAAGATATATTTTAGAAGATATAATTGGAACTATTCTTCAGGTTGTCACTTCGAGTTGACAAATTTTTCATTCGTTTCAATTTTAATATTTTCCAAAAATACAAGTTATCCTGCTGTAGTATGGGTATTGGATGTAGCAATGGGGAATGTTTGTATTTAGGTATTATTTCTTCAAGAAATTAATGTTTCAATCGACATATATTGTTTCAATTGTTCTTCAAAAAGTTAGTTATAAGTGGTTACCGAATTGTACTCATTATCCATAATTACATTATCTTTTCCCTGTTAAAACTCACAATACCTTTGGAAAATATTAAAAATGGAATGAATAAATAGTTAAAACTTTTTGTAAATCGACTCAAAGCAATCTGAAGAATAGAATAAGAAGCTCAAAGTTATTCCTTCTTACAACATCACCAAAATCTCTTCCTTTTCTTCTACTAACCATATACTTAGTCTAATCCGAATTAACTTCCAGACCTATTTCCTTAACTGCTTTATATTAATTATACGTTATACATCATTTGACGGTTGATGGAAACAGAAGATTTTTTAAAATCGATATAAACCTGATGAACTACTCCGTTTTATGTATTTTTTTTTATAATTTATTTATTGATATTTACAACTGTATTACAATAATACAACAAGCAAATAGGATAAGAGATACATAATGACATGATAATGACAAGTAGAGAAACTACCCACTGGTAGTACTCAAATCAAAGTTCAACTAAGAAGGTCACGTGGCCATCTTCTTTTCAGACGCCTCGGAGGATTATCGGGAATGGAAGAGGAAGCTAGGTTTGAAACTAGAGGGTTTGAGTGATAATGAAGTTTGTTATGATAGGATAGGTACCGGGTTCGGGCCAAATCAGCAACAAAAGGGACATTAAGGTCGTTATGGATGACTATTCTTAACAAAATAAGGAGAATTGAGAATTTTACGAAGGATTTTGGACTGTAAGGATTGGATACGAGAGGAATTCGATGGCTTAGTGGAGCCCCAAAGCTGTACTCCGTAAGTCCAAATAGGTCGTATGATGGTCATGTAGATGAGTCTTTTGTAGTTAATTGGGAGCTTAGAGCGTTTGTCTAGTAAGTGTTGAAGTATCCTGAAACGGCGTGAGGTTTCTTGTCTTTTTAGTCTTGTATGAGGATTCCAGGTTAATCGTTTGTCAAGGTGCAACCCTAAGTATCGGATCTGTTCTACAGGCACCAGAGGGATATTATTAAAGGATACTGAAGGGCAGGAAGTCATCGGTTTACGACGTAAGGTAAAAGTGATTTGATGCGATTTATGGGAATTTATTTTAATCCTCCAGTTTTGACACCATTCTTCAAGATAAGTGATATGGGATTGGAGGCTTTGGGATGCAATAACTGGATTGGTGTTGACTGATAATACACATGTATCATCAGCATACGTGGTAAGGATAGTATTAGTATGAGTCGGGATGTCAGCTGTATAAACTGTATAAAGGATTGGATCTTGAGGTTTTATGTATTTGACATAAGGAAAACATTTGGTCGTTAGTTAAACGGTTCGGTCAAAAACGGCATTGATAATCTCCGACAATTTCCTCGGCATATTCCATAATTCTACTAGTTGTAAAGCAAGCGTCCGATCTACTGAAAAAATCAATTATCATACCATGGAGATATCGAACCAATTTGCTGTTTATTTTTCGTTGCTTCCAGTTTTTGAAAGAAAAGCCATTTAATTTAAATTAATTTTATTAAGCAATCAAGTATCTAATTAAATAAATTAATTTAATTAACGAAACACAGATCGATTGGATTGAAGGTAGCCCGGGGAGTTAGGAATCCTTTGCAGGGAAGAACAGGTCAGGGTCGCGAGCTTCGATAGCCTCCAAGCTCATCATTGCTTCGCCTTCCCTTAATGGTTTCAGCTCCTTTCACGCTATGTAAACCTATATATCTAGCTATCTTATATATTTAATATATATATATATATATATATATATATATATAAAAAAACTGTTTATGATATAAGTTTTATATAACGTAAATAAAAAAAAACCCTGTACACTACAAACCATGATTTTTTTTTCTTTTTTTGAAAAGTGGTATTTTAAATGAATCTCTAAACAATTTGTTTTATATGAAATTGCATACCTAACTACTTCATTTAAAAAAAATGTGTTTATCAAGAGGGATGGGAGGTTAACAAAATGTAAAACAAATATATAAATCTGTTAACATTCAATAAAAATGAGCAAAATAAAAATATAGAAAAAAATAGTTAATAAAATGCGATTTAAAAAAATACAAAAAACAAATCCTCAAGCTTTAAAAATCCTGAAAAAGAAATAACCATAATAATTCGACGAATTCAGGCATCCTCAGGATATCGAGAAAAAAAATGAAGGTAAAATAAAATACAGTACAGCTCAGATCAGCAGTCTTAAAAGACTAATTAGTCTGCGGTTCAGTACTTGATAGAGACTTTACTGCTTCTAAGACAACGTTTATGCAGGGAGGTGATTTGGCCCAGATCACGCTTAACAACCAAGTTTCCTCCTAGAAGGGTCTCCATATCCCAAAAGACCCATCCACTGATATTAAAATATTTAATTAAAAATGAGTCACTAACTTCAATAAAACTAGGATAAATTATAATGCGATGGGCACTGACATGAATAAGAGCTTTCTTTCAATTCTTAGCAGTTTCCCCAGCTTATTCCAGCCCATTGTTTCGACCCTTGTGAAACACCGGTCTCACTGCAGTTTCACAGTGTCTAATCTTGGTACTTTTTCGAGCATTTTTTATTTTATTGTAGATATCCATTGTCAAATGTCTTAATCTCTCCAACTTAACTTATCTACTATTGGTTACCTCAGTGATTCTTTGATTTATATTGGATTGATAATTATTTAAACTATTATATAATTTAGGATTTCCTCTAATACTCCTGAAAAAGAGAGCCTAACGGGTATGCTATTGAATCTCAACAACTAAAAGTTTTTTTTTAGATTAATTTATTGATATTTACAACTATAATAATATTACAAGTAAATCTGCTAATATGAACAAATGATATGAAAAAAAACACTTGTGGAGAAACTACCCATCGGTAGCACTCCAATAAAGTTCTATAGTACAAGGACTCGAGGCCCTCTTCTTTTCAGGCACCTCGGAGGGTTATCAGGAATAGCATGAGAAGAAAGTTGAGAGACTAGTGGATTCAAGTTTGTATGGAGCTTGTCATGGAAGGATAGGTATCTAGTTTGGACCAAATCAGCAACATATGGGATATTAAGATCATGATGGATGAATTTGTTTGTGACATAATAAGGAGCATTGAACAACTAAAAGTAAATCAATAAATTAAAAAATAATGTATCTGTACACACTTGGCATCTGCGCTTCAATTATCAATTTTCAGATATAACAATATTCTTCAAATGTCTTTTACAATTTCTACGTAAAGCATTTTTTTTTCTCGAATAATATTAGTTCATTTATATGTCGAAGAAAATGATACGGCTAGAAGTAAAAAATAAAATTATTTCTTAAACAGAGCTGAATTTTTTATTTGAAACAAACGTTTCAAATAGAAAATACATTGTACGTATACGATGTAATAATAGAAAGATTCAAACACATTAAAATGATTTTTTTTTTCGTTAAAAATAATAAAATAAAAAGGATTTTGAAAATTTAACAATGCAAACAATATGTTATCATTGTATTTTTGCTAAAAAAAAAAAAGAAGAAAAATGTGGAGTATCTTCTAGATTAGTCAGCTGTCACGAAACACTCCATTAACAAAAAAAGTGCATACCACATCAACTCCAAATCATTAAAATATTCTAAATTAAGAACTCGCGAAAGTACATTGACCTATAATGCATCACAGCCATTTAAATAAAAATTAAAAAAAAAAAAGACAAAAATTAACATACTGATGAACACTAAAAATTTTAAGAATTTTAAAGGTATTTTAAACAAAACGCTTATCGAGTAACTAAATTGCCTATAATTATTTCTGTAAAACAGGAATTTTTGGCAAGGTCATAACTTAAACTAGATGATTCGCCATTTAATCTCGACAGACCATTTGTCAAGAAAACGGTCCTTCTGAAGTTGTCAGATCAATTTCTTTTTAGAAATCAAGTTCATCATTGGATGGAAGGCATTTATCCTATAAGGTAGATATATTTATAGATATATAAATATATGCATACATATATATTAATTTTACCGTACTTTCCGAAGACCCGTGATTAGTCACCTAGCTTAATAGTTAACATTGGGTTCTGGACATCAGTTAATAGGATTATTTTTAGTAAAACTTTTCGTTTTGAGGAAAATGAAAATGGCTCTGAAAAAAATACAATTGTGGATAAATTGCCTTTAAGAATCTATCATAGAATATCCTCTAATCCATTAGAAATTCCTGAGTTATCTGCGCTTGAGAAATATTGGAGAAAGTTAAGGAGTTGAATGTGAGTTCAAAGGAATCAGGGAACCATGTTGTGTCCCACTAGGTTTAAATTTTCACCCTACAACCCATCAAGGGTACTTGATAAGGACTAAACTGTTTCTAGGACAACAATTGTGCAAGGAAGTTGCTTGTCCGAGATCCAGGTTTACTCCCAATTAAGGGTACCCACTTTAAAGAGGCTGGGAGAGCCACAGATGGATCTATATATCTCACAGGATCCATCCGTTGCAGTTAACCGACTAAATAATTTATCTGCCACAGCGGGATTTGAACCCAGTCAGCACTCAACACCCCGAGTTACCCCGCACCACAATGATTTAACTTTGAATTACAAAAATATAATACAGAGAGCATCACAGCTGAGGAGGGGAGAGCTGGATTACTGATCTCTAGATTCCGAGTTTGGGATAGGGCGGTGCAGACAAATTATGTATTCTCTTAATAAAGAATGGAATGTCAGGGAGCTAGAGACCCTTGTGGTTAGGAATGATCTGGGTCAAAACACCTTGCGTTGGCTTAGAGAGTACAATCCATACCACATACTGAACCGTATAAACCTATATTTATGGGAAAGAAAATGGTTCGGAATAAGATTAAAAATAAAACCTTAAATAGTTTTACTGGTGCAACAAACCTAAATTTTCAGCAGAGCAACCTGTGATGTAGTGATGTAAAGCATAGGGATGATAGCAGCATAACAGCCAACTATACCCAAGATAGCGAGTTCACGTCCGATATAACAAACTTAAAATTCACCTCTTAATACCAAATCATTGATAAAGACGCAAAACTTTATGATTTTAAGTTGTAAAAAAAACATGAATGGGTCACTTGTGGTCTAGTAGCATAACAGCCAACTACGACCAAGATCGTGAGTTCATATCCCAAGAGGTGGCTTTACGATTAGTTAAAGGAAGTAAAATGTTCTTGGTTATGCAGTACTTTGGAAGGGACGTAAAATAGCGGTCCCGAACCTGTGTGGTGTTAGGTAGTAGTCGTTAGTGATCCTATCCTAATTATGATTGGATAAGCAGAACTTTAGCATCGTCCAATTAGACATAGCAGCATTAAGTGACGTACATATTACAAAATCTTTATCACCGAGTAATCAATGTTACTAAGAACTTAATTCATCGATGCCTTTCCGATATCGATCCCCAAAGCCATCATACTACCCTACCAAGGATCAAATCAATCCTACTTACATTAAATTTTTACCCAACATTTTACAGAAAATTCTAGAATCTACCTAGAGAAAAACCTACTATCTTAGTCCCTCATTCACATGATTCTTTGTAATAATAATAATAAGCTTTATTTTTTTTCCTCTTTCTTCTATGTACATTTTTACATGGTTTTAAAAGGAAAAAAAGGCCCTTCTTTGGACATAAGCCTCTCCCAATTTACCCCAGCTACATCTGTTCCAAGCAGAACGGTGCCATAATACCCCGATGAAGTTTTGTATGTCGTCCCGCCATCTCGTAGCTGGTCTCCCTCTTCTCCTAGTGCGGTGTATTGGATACCAATCCGTTGTTGCCTTAGCCCAATGTGTTGATACCATTCTTGCAATGTGTCCAGCCCACTGCCATTTAAGATCAGATACTGTCTTGAGAATATCGCGCGTACCAGTAAGCTTCCGTAGTTCTGTCTTCTTTATTTTCTCCCTTCTACTTTTCCGTAACATTCTTCGCACAATTGCACGCTGAGTGGTTGCCAATGATTTAGATATATCGTTATTTAGACTCCAAGTTTGGCATCCATAAGTTAAAGAAGGAATGATGCAAGCATCAAAAGCTTTTCTCTTTTGATGTATGACCATGTTGCTTTTGAAAATATTTTTGTGTGACCAAAATTTGGACCATCCTATTTTAATCCTTCTATTCACCTCTTTCTTGGATCTGTCTGCAAATGATATGAGATTGTTTTTTTAAACCATTGGAGTTTGCTGGTACCGAGAAATATTTCTTCTTTTTCGGCATTTGTCATCAAGACTGATTTGTTAAAATTTATCTCCAGCTCAGCTTCATTTCCTACTAGGACCAGCTCTTCTAGCATTTTCTTCAGTTCAAATGGTGAGTGTGAAATGAGAAGTACATCATCAGCGAATCTCAGATTTGACAGTTTGTTAGCATTAATGTCTATCCCAAAATTCTTCCAGTGAATGTTTCTGAAAAATCCAAAATCCAAAACCGCGTTGAAAAGATCAGGTGATAAAGGATCGCCCTGACGATTCTTGAAGCAACTTCAAACATTTTCCTTTAACGATCTCTTCCATATTATCTCATTGAATAACATTGAGACAAGAATAAGTTAGTAATATCAAGAACAGATCAATCAACTATGAAATAGATCATTAATCTGAAGTGCTCTTGGAGTTTAACAAAACAAGGCTTGGCAAGCTTGGATTTTTTTTTCGTGCAATCTTATACTAATCCATCAACCCTCAATACCCGTTTATCTTCAGTCGCCTCTAATTCGGATCCTCAGTTCATCTCTATAAAACAAGATCTCGCCTTTCCGGTCTCTATACTCGTTCGCACAGAACCAAAACAGTCGAGCGTTCCTGTCTTCCACGATCAGGAACTCAATCCCTCCTAATATCCGCCATGCTTCTTCGCTATCCTCATTTAAATCCTTGCTTTTCCAATACCTCACTTCCCAAACATCGCTCTGTAAGCAGGTTAGTCATTTACTTTAAACGAATCAGAATTAAATAATCGTACAGCCAATATATATATATATTGTTAAGAAGTTATTACATCCTAGCTCATGTTTCCTATCATAGTGGCTCCAGCTTCTATCAGCCCTGAAGATGGCCTACAGCGGAGGTCGAAACGTCGGCACACATAATAACTAAATTTTTCTTATTTTGTGTTATATTGGCTGCACCCCCCCCCCCCAGACTTTCTATATCCCTCATAATTATAATATTAACTTACTCTCCTTAGTTGCTTAGTATTTTGTCTTGAATTGTATTTTTATTTATTTATTTTGTATATACTTTTATGGTGCTTAATAAATACTTTTTTATGGCTACACATAATGTAGTCTTCTGGCTATAAAGATATATATTATGTATCTTTTTCTGTTCATTATTATTCTACAGGGACCTAGCCACAAAATAAGGTTACGTTTCTATTCTATTATAATATTTATTCATTAGATGTCACGCATTTCTTCTTTCTGCTGCATTCTAATTTCTCCATACCTTTTCGAACAAAAACAATACAATAATTCCAAAAGCCTTGAAGCGTTATTAAAATATACTTGATCAAATCTATCGAACGTTCTTGATTATTTTACCATTGTCTTCTGTATTGATTTCTCTTTCACGTAACCCTCAATATCCGATAGGCCTGTACATATACGGTTCCGGCGCGTACAATTCCTTTGCGGTTATTAAGGACGGCACTGCATATTAACTAATAGATTGGCCATATAGTCAGGGCGGATGCCCTGGGACTCTGAATGCAGGAGTATCTTCCCCTACGTGCTCGGGTTGGCCCAGGGCTGGAGTGCAGTTATACGGAAGAGGAGTATGGCAGGTATGGAAGGAAGCATTGGGCATTCACAGCGGGAATCGAACCTTCTTCAGGACGAGCGGCGTATTTGGACTGCAAGGCGCCAAGACGTGATAAGACTATAAATTTAAATTGTTTTTAATATTACAAAAGATTTTGTTTATTTCTTCTGGTTTAGACCGTGTAGATAAATTTCTCGCAAACGTTTTGTCAACCATGCTGCTGACTTCCTCAGGGCTGAGATTCAAACATCAAAATTTCAAACGTTCTCATCTCAGAAGAACGTTTGAATTTTTGAACGTACAGCCCTGAGGAAGTCAGCAGCATGCTTGACGAAACGTTGGCGAGAAATTTATCTACACGGTCTAAACCAGAAGAAATAAACAAAGTCTTTTGTAATAATAGTGGTCGTGAAAGCCTAAAAGAATGTTTTTAATATGTTTAAAATTAATTAATCAGAACCATATTTAAAAAAGAACAACTTTTTTTAAGGTTTATTGATTTTAATAATAATAATAAATTCTTTATTTATTCTGGAGAGAATAATATTACCCCTTTAGAATAATATTACGGAAAATGAAATATGAACTTTAATGACTTAGAGCAAAATACAGAATGTATTTTTAAAATACACAATTAACATACATATTTCGTATTTATAATTTCATAGTTTAATAATAATAAGCCTTAGCAAACCCGAAGGCTCGATGCCAATACCACGAATGCTTATTAACTTCCATCCACGGGCCACTAGCAAAACCCCAATCCACCAGATCGCTCTTAATACAATTCTCCCATCTACGCCTCGGGCTACTCCTCAGGCGTTAACCAGATGCCACCGCGCTTATTAACTGTTTAGGAATCGTTACTAAGCCCATTTTAATTTTCGTGACACTATAATATCACTTCAATAATATTAACCGAGTGCATGCACCGCAATTCCGCTTTGTGTAATCACTTATATTCTCTAATTGTCGACGCCGACACCTTATAATAGAATTGATTTTCACTGTTTTATTTTTTATATGTATGGATGTATCTAAGAATAATTTAATTTTTAAGATTAATTTAATTTTTTATATACATTTTTATTTTTTTTGTTTCAATTTGTATTGATTATTTTTTATTTATTTGTAATGTTACAAGCAGTTAACACACTATGCTCATAAATGTTCGACCTCGGCACTCGTAATTTATAGCTTATGTCACGTGCCTAGTGCCGATCAAGTCAGTCAGTTACGAGAGCTAGTGTGGTCAGGGGGAAGCAGTCGCTCTGCATTGCTCAGTGCAATCGCTGCTTCCTTCCTGAGCCTCTTCTCGGCTCACACCTCCGCACCATTTACCATAAGAAAGGACACAAAGGCAAGAAGAGGACACTCTTCACTAGCGCTAACTCTCCATTTGGTAACAACGACTTTTTTCAATGCTATATTTGCAATAGTCATGAAATATAAAATTCCACGTTTCTTTAAAATCAATGTTCATATTTCACAAATACCCTGACCCGCTGCCTCCGGCAAACTCATCTTTTCTTCGACGGTTCGTGCTCAACCTTTCAATTTACGAAAGGCAGACGGTCGCCACACTAATGGTCTCATCCTATTTTGGACCGACTATACTACACAATACCTTACTTTCGAACAATTTAAGACGTTGTTGTTCATTCTTCAGCGTTAGCGGCCACGTTAAATAAAACTTATAATTTGATCAATTAAGTGGTTGTGTAATCAATATTCTCCAGAGTAATCATCCTTTTTCGAACAGAATATCTTACACAATACCTTATTATCGAACATTTTAAGAAGTAGCTTATCTAATTCAAAATAAATACAACAAACTTATTTAACAGAGCCTAATGTATCAAAAAGAATCACCACCTTGCACCAAATATACAGACAAAACAACGATTGAGCCTTGTATTCATGATTGATAAAATTAAAAAACTTGTATTCGTTATTAAAAACATGAAGCCGTTAGGTACTGTACACAACACAATACATTGAAATTTTGTTTATACCGCTAATCATGTGTAAGTAATATATGGGTCGGGATAACTCTGTGATGGAGTTAGCTGTTGAAAGTCCCGGGTTCATATCCTTCTGTGAAAGATAATTTATTTAATCTTTTAACAACCCGGGATGGGCCTTGAGGGAGGGATTTGGAGACCCTATAATCATAATGGCTAATCAGTATTTTTTTATTTATAACGTAAACTATTGATACCAGAATTTATCACGGGTTCATCATCATCATCATCATCATATAGTTAATCATAATTAACATTTATTATGATAATAATTAGCTGAATAAAATCATTTATTTAAATTTAGCCCCGACTGACAGACAATACTTCACATCTCTGACGGATTCCACAAACTGTGCAAACTTTCCAGAACTGATACAGCAACAGTGATTAATCTTTTCAGCAGATTCCTGGGACTGGATGGCGACCCTTTTCCATAAGAAATAGAATAATAAATTTTTACTACAAAGTTACATGAATCTTTTTTCTGCAAAAAAAAAAGAAGTCAGAGAATATCAGAGTATGGTGTCTAAAAGTAGTTCGAACCATGGAAACACAATCGATTACCTGAGTCCTTGGGCATTTTCCTCAAAGGTCTAGATTGTTAGCCCTTAATATAATAAATAAATATATATATATATATATATACATATATACACACACATATATATATATATATATATATATATATATATATATATATATATATATATATATATATAATACTAGAGACTCACTCCGACTTCGCACGGGTAGTTGAGCAAATTATGCCTACTTGTTTTGTCTGCCGAAGGTTCGCATCGGTTTGATGCATCGAATATGTGGATTTGATTTAAATGTAACATGTTTACATTATATGAGGTATTTTGTTACGTATATATATATATATGTAAGGGATTTAAATGGAGTGACGTTTTAGGTTATAGATCAACTCTTGTATGATGCAGCAGCATTTAACTGTAATTTTAATAATACATTCCAATTAGCTACCTATATTATAAATACAAATATTACAGTAAACTAATAAGCTTAAAACTACCTGAATCGATACAATTGCCGATAGCAAACTGTTAATAAACACTAGTGCAATATTCTCAATCCTAACCGTGCTATTACCTCCTCACTCCCACTCCAAGTCCAGCTTGATAACATACAAGCTTACATATATATATATATATATATATATATATATATATATATATATATATATATATATATATATATATACGATATATATGATTCATTCGTATGAAACGACTGAATATTTACAATGGATTTTTTATAACTATCTAATTCATGATTAAGAAGGGCATTTTTTTCAATGTTGAAAATATGGTTACGACATATGAAGCAGATGTTTGGGATTCAGCAAAACACGTCCATATACACAAATACATACATACAATAAAATTCTAAGAAAAATTGTTAATGCTCCTTGATTTATTTCGAATCATAATATACACAACTACATGATCATTCCACTATACACAACTACATGATCATTCCTCGATACACAACTACAGGATCGTTCCTCGATACACAACTGCATGATCGTTCCACTATACACAACTACATGATCATTATACTATACACAACTATATGATCATTCCACTCATCAACACAAATTCACCAAAATCATAACTTTTTCTCTCTCTTTCTCGGACCTGCTAGGAGAAGATTAAAAAGACAATGGCCTAGAGATTTTCTCAAGAAATATTAATCATTTCAAAATCCTCAATTTCCTGCAAATCATGGAGAAAAAACTAATATTTAGATAAAATTTGCTGGATGCGAATCTGCGCTGGTGCAATTGCAAAATAAAAGAATAATACTAAAATTATGCAGATATGTTAAACTTTCAATAGAAAACAATGTAGTATATAATATTGAATATACTCACATAAAAATATATATCGTACGATTCTCCACACGATTTAATATAATTTTTTTAATATGACACAATATCCGTTATTCACAATGCAATATAAGTTTATTAAAAAAAATTCCCTTACCTTGAAGAATGTTTCTACAAAAGACGTAACGGAGCAAAAAGTAATCCTTTGAAAGGAGATGGTATCAGTCCAGTGGGAACCTGGGAACAATAAAAAATATATAAATACAATAATAATAATTGAAAAACATATTAAAGTGATAACATCAAAGAATGAAGGTCGTGAGAAATTTGAATAATTTTAATCATAGAATGAGAATACAATGTAATCACGTATTATTTCAACACTAAATTCAAAGAATTAAAAATGTTTAAGATATTATGACAAGGTTTCAAATATTGTTTAATACAGAAGTTAAAATAAAGAGCAGATTGGGCTCGTTAAATTATAATTTAAATTTAAATTTGTATGCTTTAGTTGACTAATACTAACAGGGTACCTAACGGTGGACCGATTCCCAATGTATTAATAATAATAATAATAATAATGTCTTTAATTTATTCTGATATTAATGGGGTGTATACAAAAAAATGACCGGTTTTTAACCAAATATTTGTATTATTATTTCTTTGATCGATGATTCGACACACCACACTCCCTGGCAAGTTCGCGAGTACAAATTAGTTTAGCCGATTTCCATCTCCGGGAGAAGCAGAGAAGGTTTGCCTATCCCTTGGAACAGGCTGATTACAATCCATGTCAAAGCTTACAGGACAACGCCTCTGTTGGTCATTAGTAGTTAGATCGATATCAGTACTGACCTGTAATGCAGTATCTATTATGTTATGTAGTACATAGTACATAGTATCTAATACATAGTTAACGCTACAATGAAATCTTAATCTTTTCAAAGGGATTTTTCAGACTATTTCCAATTGAAATGGCAAATTTTTTAAGGACCATCGAAAAAATTTAACTCTATATCATTAAATATCGAAATTAATGTCACCCACTTTATAGAGGCTGAGAGAGCTCCGTGAGTGTCTGCACATCCCTCAGGATTCATCCGTCAACATTAAGAGATTAAATAATTTATATGCCAAAGTTGAGACTACTCATAATTGATAAAGGAATGTTAAAAATGCTTTCATTAAGGATAAAGAAAATACTCCAGTTCCTATTATTATATTTAATTTTATAATTTTTATTAATGTGAATAAAATATGAAAAAATGAAAATAAAAATGCAAGAAAAAAAATAAATAAAAAATAACGCTATCAAGAAACCAGTGGACCTACGGCTATTCCACAAAACATATTAATATTGAAAAGTAAAAAGAGACCTTACATAAATGTTAAGACCGTGGAAAAATTCCAACGAAAAGCCTTAAGTCTCCAAACTAAAACAGAAATAGAAATTATCTGTCCAATATTTCGCCCATTAGTTAGTTGGATTTGAGCCTTCGAGGTGGTGGGATGTTTCTTGGGTGCATTATTCATGTTTTGTTTTGCTGTTATTCTCTTTCTACCCTGAGGATACCTGAATAGGCGAAATATTGGACAGATAATTTCTATTTCTGTTTTAGTTTGGAGACTTAAGGCTTTTCGTTGGAATTTTTCCATGGTCTTAACAATAATAATTAAAATTATTTAATATAAAGAATTAACGATTTTTTTTTAGACCCAAATAGACTTATAACACTTTCAAAAACAACACAAACACATACACACACACACACACACACACACACACACACACACATATATATATATATATATTTAATTTAAAAAATGTTTTTTCAATATAGACTGACCATTAATTGAGGTTCTGAGACAGTAATTTCTTTTTTGCATTTATTACATTCGGTATTTTGTTATTGTATTAATTTCAACAATAGGAGCTGATAGCTATATACCTGAGGAGAAGGCTATTTGTACGGGTAGCTCATTGAAGTTGGTGTGGTTAGGAGCGACACCTAATTTTGCCATCCTAGCCCGGACTCACACTATTGTCATCGGGTCCTTTGTCCGCCGTTCGGTTTAAGAGAACAATACCCTTGGCTAGGCCTCGGTGTCGATATCTAGTATATTAAATAACTACTATCGAGTTTATTCTTCGATATAATTAATAAAATCGATATAAACATTAATTTGATTAAATAATGGACATCCAGAAAGCAAGGTTACAATATATGTTAAAACAGAAAAATGGATTAATTAAAAATGAAATTTAAAAGATATGAGTAAAGACATGCCATTATTTCTCTAGGTAAATCTCAAGTATCTGTTGATCTATAAAACAATCTTAAGACCGATTGTCACGTACGCTGGTGAAACCTGGGTCCTGACCCAGGAATGCGAGAAGATGCTGCAGATCTGGGAGAGGAAGGTACTTCGGCAGATATTTGGGCCAATATGTAACGAAGGCCAATGGAGGTCAAGAAATAATAGAGAGCTTCGGGAACTGTACAATGAACCAGACCTAGTCACCTGTGTCAAATCAATCCGTATAAGATGGCTTGGGCACGTGGAGAGAATGGGAGAAGGTAGGCACCCGAAGAAACTATTATATGGCAAACCAGGAGGCAGAAGAGGAAGAGGAAGGCCCAGGTTGCGATGACTGGGTGATGTGGAGAGCGATCTGCAGAGGATGGGAATCGGACAATGGAGAGGTCGAGCTGCTGACAGGGAAGACTGGAGAGGCGTTGTTGTGGAGGCCAGGGCCCTACAAGGGCTGTAGAGCCATGGAAGAAGAAGAAGAAGAGTTCTCAAGTAGTTTATTTATTAATTAAACCATATTATGGGCTGCACCAGCTCATTACAAAATATAAATTCATATTATCATCTTAAGTAGAATTACACTGGTACAAACCACCATCATCCGTTGGCAACAGCGTTGGAATACGGCTAATACCGAAAGGTGGACCTAGAGGTTGGTGTCTGACATAGGTTCGTGGTATGATGGTAGACATGGGGAGGTGGATTTTCACCTAACACAGTTATTGTCTGGACATAGATGCTTTAGAGCCTACCAGTACAGATTCAAACTTCACGATAGTACTGAATGCTCAACGTGTATGGCGGTAGAAGAAAAGCAGAACATATATTTTTTTAACGCACCCGCTTCACTGACGAGAGAAGGGAATTGGAGCTGGCTTGTGGAAAGAAGGTGACTCCTCAAAATTTAGTGAGTTGTATGCTAAAGTCGGATGAACAGTGGGCAGCGGTTACAATATTCGCCATAGGAGTCCTCAAAAGACTGAGGGAGGAGGAAAGGACAGGGAGAGAGAATCAGTAAAGACTGATGCCTTCTTGAAGGCCCATTGGGGACTGATTTAACTGATGAAGTTGGAAAGGGCCATGAGGCGGCACAGGTGTAAGGAGGTGGTTTTAGTGGGTGAAAATCCCACACACGGATAGGGCCTATGCTGAACATTTCCATCTGCCCACATAAAACAAAAATCTTGTGATTTGTGAATAGAGTCATTGTTAAAGGACAAATAATTGATTGTTTCTTTTTACTATTATAGTTTTATTGTTATCAAGAAGAACAGATGATGTCTGAAGAGGGATTGGTACAGAATATCGTCAAGATTGAGGAGTGCACAAAGATTTCTTGATTTAGTAGCCCTTTTTCGGATTTAGGAAATTTCATCCAAATTCTTGAGTATTTGCATATTGAAGCAACTTAATCCAAGACACTAAATTATGACAAATACATTTTTTTAATGGAAACGAACATTTAAACAATTGATAGATGTTATAAGTTTTTATTATTAGTAGGAATTGCACTACTATTAAAAGACCTTTTAGTTAAATACTATTATTCTGTTATTCACCCTAAGATACCCAGCTTTATGAAATTATTAAAATCGAATTAAACAGTAATGAAGGGGTAGGAGAAGGAAAAGCTCGAAAATTCCAATAAACAAAACGAAGCGGGAAAACGAGACAGACCAATTAAACGGATTTAATGAAAGACTTTCCCAGCGAGAAGGAAAACAAAATGGGGAGGCTGTCAGAACTCTCTCTCATTGGTCCAGCTGTTGTGTCTTAGCGACGGTTATACGTTGCCAGGCAACCACCAATGGTAATACAATTATAATAATTAAAATATATAACTTCATTTAATCACTTGCTATCCATTCAATTCTTAAAAATCGGTAATAATTGTCCAGTTTTATGATCAATATTAGTAAATAAATGGATAAAAGATACATTTTAATTATAATAATAATACAATTAAATGAATTTAATTTTAAAAAAGGTAGTTGGTATTATATCTGACGATTGAATGTATTTGCACAATCGCTGTCCGATAAACAGTAAAGGGTCTACCAAGTACTGACCCAAGTGATAAGTGTTACATTTTTTATTTTAACATCTTTAATAATATTTTGAGGCATTTGGTGATGGTAAACTTATATATGAATATAATCGGTATCAGTTCCTCAGGATGTCGCTTGGAGTTAAGTCACAGCAACTTTTAAATTTTCATTCGTTTCCTTTTTAATACGAACAATAAAAATAAAAATAATCGCGAGTTTTAATATGAAAACAGAGTGTAATTAGGGGAAATGTGTATATTTCGGTAATCATTTCATCAAGAAATAGCGTTTAAACAACCTGATATAAACTAAACAGTACATACATGTCGGTTCTTTAATCTATATACAGTTAGAAATAATTAATACATCCAGTCAGTATTAAAATTATTTTTATTTCCGAAAATATTAAAAAGGAACGGTTGATTAACTTTTCAACTCAAAGCGACAACCTGAGGAACTAATACCAACTAATCAACTATATCAATCAAGATCTTTTCAGAGAACTATCCAACGTAAGAATATCGGTATAAAGAACTGGAATATTGATGGACGAGAGCCAAAGGGAAAATAGTTCCAAGGAACTTATTTTTAGTTAGTTCATATAACGGAGAGGATGTTTTGGTTCCGGTGGAGAAATGGGGAAAGCCTCTGGGGATCAAATATAGCAGCGGGGAATTGTATTTATGTAGGCTCTATGTCTGTCTCCTTTCATATGGCTACAGGTAACAGTAGCTAGCTTTACTTCTATTAATACATCTTCAGGTAACAGATGCTTATAGGTCTCCCTTCATATATATTCAGGTAAAAGCAGGTAATATGTTCTAAGTTAATATATTGAGAATCGTGTTATTTCAAAGAATATTAGCACAACTAATTTTTATTCAATTCAACTTCCCTTATTAAAGGTTAAGTACGGTTAAGATAAATAACTATTTTCATGATAACCAAGCAAAGAGCAAAAAAAAAAAGTCTTCTTCAGTTTCCTGTATCCATTTGGATTTGTCCCTACTGTTGATTCTGAAAGTATCAGTGATGGTGTCTAAGTTTTTATAAAATTATTTAAATAATCGTATATTCAACATAGGCCATGAGATATGGGTTAATACGGAGGTAATAAATTCGGATAAGACGAAATAGGAATAGTAGAAGAAACGTGGTGATTTCGGATAAATAGATTTAGGAGAAAATAAATTTGAGCCGGTCCTGAAGTTTAGGATAACTACATAAAAGAGGAAATAAAGACGTGATTTAATGTAGCAACATATTTTATTAAGTTGGTTATTTTTTGGTTTTGACATTATTAAGTTCTGGCCAGAAACTTATTGTTAGAATTTATAAAAAAAATACATGGGTGATTGTTGTTTGTTCATTTAACATCACATTATGCTGCTATGGCTAATCGAACGATGCTACAGTGGGAGCTCTAAATTTTGCCTATCCAGGTTTAATTAGGATAGGGATTTTTAACGAGTACCTGACATCGTACAGGCTCAGGACCCCCGTTTAACGTCCCTTCTGAAGGATGGCGTAACTAAGGATTTTTTACTCCCTTAAAAAAATCATAGGGCCACCTAACGGGCTAAGAACCCGCGATCTTGGGTTTAGTAGTTTGTTACGCTAACTACTAGACCACAGGTGACCGTATGGGTGGTTTGAACAGTAGTAAAAAAAATGGGATAATTGTCTAGCGACGAATAGAGAGTATAAATGTTGATGGGATTTTGTAAATTAAAGTTTTTATGACCCTAGTTCGCGTTTTTATTGGACACCTCGTATTCATGGATAATTTTGATTCGTATCGAATATGAAAACTATATTTTAAATTTTGGTCTATAGCGATTGCTTTAGGATTGATAATTGATATAAAATCATATAGAGTCATCCATAGGGCTGACATATAGAGTCATCCATAGGGCTCACATATACCTATGTCAAAACCACGTATAATGACATAGATAAAATACGTTTTACGGTAAGCAGTGATTTTGAATGAACTTTGAAACAGCTTTTTCACTTTCGACATTTTACATTAACATCGACAATATGCTCCATATGAACAATTAAACTATTCAAATTGATGATGATTTTCTAATAAAAAACAGATGTTCTTAAATGAAGATAAACATATTTTCCTCAAGAAAGGCGCTGTTAATGAGCTAAAACTCTACCTCATTCAGTTCCTAAATTGAAAATCTTTCCAGACTAGACGAGGACTGCAAGCGACACCAAGGATAACGAGTTCATTTCAATCTTTAAATTGATTCTCGATGATTAAAAAAAAATGATAATAGCAATAATATCTTGTGCCCAACCCTCGTCAAAACTGAGTAGAAATCGATACAGGGGCGGTATGATAAGTAGGGTAGGGGAATCTACAGGTTTCAACAAAAGATGGGTAGGTTACATCAACAAATTGCTAGGCTATTATTATTTATTATTGATTATTCAACAGAAAGGAATCGACATTTGTTTAGTTTTAATAAAATTAATTCAAAGCATAAAACGACTATAAACATTACAATCAAATATAATTAGACTTATCAAAAAATCACTATTGTTAATCACAAAATTTAGCATATTTACTTAAGAATATCGACATACAAAGATATTACAAACGTATAAAGAAAAATTGCGCTGACACCTACACCCATTGATAAAAAAAACTGGCAAAGACTACCAAGCCTGAGAACACTAGGAGACTAAAAAAAAGTGATTGAGGAATTTGTTATCAAAAGAATAATAAATCAAGCCACGGTGAGGTACCGCTGGGTACCGTTTTTCTTCGTGCCACTCATGTCATTTAGTTGTAACTTTACTAACAGGAAATCAACAGGTGTCGGTAAATATATAAAGAAAAAGAAAAAAATTCAAAGGTTCAAATTTTGTTATATTTTTAATTATTATAATTATGTTTGTGACATATCTAAAAGTATTCCATAATGGGAAAACATTGTTATTTGTGAATGAAAGTAGTAATTGATTTGGTTGAAATATAGAAATAATATAGGGAATGTAAACAATTTTACTTAGCTGTTTATTATTTTTTTTATTTATTCATTTAAAAACCCTTCCTTGGCTTTCGGCGACACGGTTTTTTCTATATTCCCCAATTTTCCACCTGGCCATTTCCATGGGTTCTCCTTCCAATTTTACTTAACTAAGAATTTTCTGACAATTCTGTTAGTGCCTAACAGAACAGCCTTTCGGGATATTTTTAATTTTTCTGAAAGCTTAGCCTTCTTTACCCTGTCGTTTACTTTTCAGAATCAGGCCCTTGGATAAAATGACTATTGTATTCATTATCACATTTTCCAAATAAACTCCAAGGAAATTCTAATTACTTATTCTTTCTTTAGTCCCTTATTAATATTATTATTCTAGTGGGTTTTAAATTATAATAAAACTATTACGTCAGTTTATTAGTATTACTTCAACAATATTATATTTTATGGAATAATTATTATTAATAACTTCATGAGAGATATGATGCTTGCGGTCTGGAAATGAGCAATCTGAAAACAGAATACATGGAAATTTAACCCCCTCGAAAATTTGGAAGTATTAAAATCCCATAACTTAAAATATATTGGCTGATGGTTCTCTGATGATGGGAGCTCTTACAAAGATATCACAGGGAAAATCTTAAAAGGAAGAAAAATGATTAGATCCCTGAACACTAGTGGACTAGTGAGGTAAAGTATCAGCTACCTAGATCGAATTTGACAATCAGCACTCTGTTATTTTAAATGATAAATGGCGGTATTTATTATAATATTATTCATTTTATATTCCTAAAAAGTTAAAATAAATAAATTTAGAACTATTTTATATTTAATTTAAGATAGATTTTATTTACTTTGAAGCGAATTTTATAGAAATATTTAATATAACCTTAAACGTATTAGAACCTTCACACTTCAGAAATTTAAAGAATTTGGTTAGTAATAGACAATTGTAAGAGAAAGCGCTAGTGTAGTTTTAACAAATCTTAAAGTTTCACCATTAATTCCTTAATTTTTAAATGGTTGCAGGTGAGAAAAGTGCTTATAACACCCTCGTTTATTTACCACACTCGCCTTCAGCTCGGGTGTAATAAAGTGGCACTTTCCTCACTTGCCAAATAAATAACTATTTCCCTGCTTCAATAATACCTAAATTCACAGAAAGTGTTACCCTTATTAACAGTACGATAAGGCAACTAACTCATTGAAGAGGAAACAACGATCCTCTACAAAATATAAACAAGGAGACTAAAATGATATGGCCATTTAAAGAGAATTTCAGTGGAACGATGGCCAAAAACAATGTTGGAGTATCGCCCTACAGAAAGGAGGAAAAAAAAAATAGATTGTTTGTTTGTTTTTTTGTTCATTTAACGCCACTTTATGCTGCTATGGCTAATCGGACGAGGCTACAGTGGAAGCTCTAAAGTTTGCCTATCTAGGTTTAATTAGGATAGAGATTTTTAACGAGTACCTGACATCGTACAGGCTCGAGACCCCCGTTTAACGTCCCTTCCGAAGGACGGCGTAACTAAGGATTTTTTACTCCCTTAAAAAAATCCTAGGGCCACCTGCCTGGCTACGAACCCGCGATCTTGGGTTTAGTAGTTAATTGCGCTAACCACTAGACCACAGGTGACCATAAAAAAAATAGATCACTGCAGGATGTGGAGGATAGCATGGTTGTTTAAAATTGTAAGTTGTAAAAATGTTTAAATATATATAAATATATAAAATTAATTTTCTTCTGAGTATTATTGAGGGTATAATTGAGGGAGCGGCTTAGCTCAGAGTGTAGATCTCTGAATTGCTGAGCTGAACTCCCCGGGTTTTAAACCATCTTTGGAAGATACATTATTTAATCTTTTAACAGTTAAAGATCAACCCTGTCCGATCTGCAGAACCTGTGGGGGCTCACCCAGCCAGTCTAAAGTGGATTAATTTAATTGGGGAAGAACCTTGCGGTTATGCGCGTTTGATCTTGGTCAAATCTCTCTCTACAAAAATTGATATAAAACAGTGCAATATCTACCACGACCCTTCATGGTTCACAGCGGCACAGAATCTCTTTTCTTTTCTAGTTAAATTATTTGTTCTATATTTTTATATACCAGATCGTTCGATAAGGCGACATCTCTATTAAAAAGGAACTAGTAGTCGGTGGACAAACAAATTCCGAATCCTGAATATTAGAAAAGTTCCCGAGCAGATAGTAGATACATAGAGCTGTAGAGAAAAGCGAACAACAAACATCTGCCGGGGCAGAAATCGAACCCAGTCGAAGCGAGACCTCGAGGCTGGCTCAGAAATACGAAACCTTTCTCACTGTTTGCTTCTTCTCTTTCTAAGTCAAGTCTCAATTCTGAAGGCACGTCGTTATGTCAATCCCATTTATTTATCCTTCTCCTCCAAAGTAAATAAATATATATCCAAGTATGAGGCTCTTGATTACAAAAAAGTAATGAAATATTGACTTGAGTATCATTTAATTATTTTTATCCTGCTTTCGGAGAGGTCCTTTCACTAATAAAATAAAATAAAATAATAAACCAATGAGACTCCGGGAAAATAAAAACTCTTGTAGCAAGAATATGGGGCTAATATTTATTTTTTATCCGAGTAAAGTTTTAATACTTGCTCTTTAGAAGCAAATAACAACATTTTTCCAAAAAAAAAAAAGAAAAGAGAGATAAATAAAGTCTTACCTCTGTTACAGTTTTTTTATTACTTTTTCTTTGTTCTCTTCGTTAAAACAACACGAGACCATAAAAACATTAATTAAAATCATATTAAATTTCTTTTTTAAAACGTAAAAAAAAATCATTAGACTCAACTATAAAAAATATACGGTAGTGAGCTTGGATTAACCGAAGCAACAACTGCAATTTATCAGAGGGAATTTTTTAAAGGAAGAAATATTTGCTGGAGTTTTACATTACCGCCATGTCGGTGCTAGCCGGTGAAATATTGTTCGACATTCGTAATTTCACTTATCTCTTTTATCAGCATTTCCTAAGCCATTAAAAAAGGTTAATTATATCTTTATGGCGTTGTGCATAAATTATGTGTTTTTATGTCATTACGGTCATTAAAGCTAGATAAAAAAAGTGCATACAAAAACAATAATTAACTTAATTGTTTAATCATTTAATGTACCTTTATGCTGCGAAGGCTAACCGGACGATGCTACAGCGGGAGTCTTAAATTTTCGTATCCAGGTATAATTAGGAAAGAGATGTTTAAGGAGTGGCTCAGTGGTAGAGCCACTGAGTTCGAGTTGCCATGCCGAAAATCCTGGTTCAAATCCCGCTGCAGGCAAGACTTTTACTTAGTCTGTAAGCAGCCGGAGATGGATCATAAAGGATCCAGGACCCTGGGCTCACCCTGTCTTTTAATTGGGTACCCAAAAAAGGGAGAAAAATCTGGCGTGATCTAGGACAAATCACCACCCTGCAAAACCGTTGTCCATGAAACATTATTGTCTCTACCATGTACTGAATCCTAGATCCTTTACGGATCGTAGTGGTACAGATATTTTTTTCAGATCTTTAAGTGCCTGAACCGCATAGATACGCTAACCACATTTTACGTCCTCTAAGTCTTAAGCTCCGATAGAAAGAAGATATATATACAAATAATTATCCATAGTTTTTTTTTACTAAAATAGAGCCAAAAACTCAAAAAGAAACACTATTATTTATTATAATGCAATTGGGAAAAACCACAACGCAAAGCCTTATGTTTCAAAAAATACAGCTACTTACCAGTCGACGTTTCGCCTATTCAGGCATTATCAAGACACCAAAATCAAAAAGGGGTTATGTGAATCGCATCTCGAAGAAAAAGGTGCAACTGAGTTGTATGTTGAACGTCTTGGTGATGGGGTGCTGTCTCATGTTTTGAGCCTGATTGGGCTGTTGATCGTTGGGATGTATTGCACCTTTTTCTTCAAGATGCGATTCACATAATTTGATTTTGGTGTCTTGATAATGCCTAAATAGGCGAAACGTCGACTGGTAAGTAGGTGTATTTTTTGAAACATAAGGCTTTGCATTACAGGGTACAGGGTTCAGACGGTACTGTATCTAGGACAAAGATTGAGCAGAGATGTGATTTGTTCGAGATCCCACTCAACCGCTAGGATTTCCCCACAATTAAGCCTCAGGATGGTCTGTAGGTTCTGCATGGGCCACCCATGGCTGTTAAATAAATTATCTTCCACAGCCGGATTCGAACCAGGAACCTTCAGCATAGCAACTCACCGCTTTACCCTCTCAGATACACCGCATCCTCCAAAACAATAATAAAGCCAGTCGGAGATGGATCCTTTGGGATTTATGAACCTTCTGGGGCTCACCCAGCCTCTAAAAAGTATTTATAGAGCCTCTATAAATTCTTCCCCAATATAAGGGGGGATAATCTGGCTTATGCGCGTGATCTAGGACAAATCACCTCACTGCACAACCTTAGTACAAGAAACAGTACCGTCCCTGCCATTTACTGAATCTCAGGCCCTTCACGGATTGTAGTGGTGCAGGTTTTATATATATATATATATATATATATATATATATATATATATATATATATATATATAAATGTGAAGTAAGAGATCTATTATAGTCTCTTAAAAGAGTTTATGAGAGATTATAAGCAGCACCAATAAAAAGAATCCATTTATAATATTCTCTACTTAAGTGATATTACATCACATATTCTCCATTTTATCAAAGTAGAACGGTATTAGAAAATAAATAGAAGGAAACAATACAGTCCTACAGACGGATATTAAACATTTTCTGAGAAAGAAGAAATCGACCAATGAGATTGTCGTCATAGTTATTACATAACGATCCAACCCTTTTCGTGTTGCGCAGTTAAATCACAATATAAATAATAAAGTAATATATAATATTAACTAATTCTCAATTTTCATGATTAAATTATCAATATTTTATTTATTGTATTTCTCCATCTCAATTAGATTTTGGTATACATTTTACTCTTTATTACTTTTTTATTACCTTCTTTATCACTTAGTTATTAATATATTGCATTTATTGCTCTTTGCTGTGAATATTTATCAAAGATATACCTTGATCCCTATGTATTTTAATATGTACTACATGTAATTTTAGTTTAAGGAAGAAAAATTTTAATTTATTTTTATTTTGTATATTTAGCCCTGAAGAAGACCTGCAATTTGCGTCGAAACGTTGGCTTTTCGAAAAATAATTCTCCCTACTCAAGAGAATTAGTTTGCCCTCCACCGGAGAATTTGTCTTCCCCTTATTTTTTAAGACCTTATTTATTATAATTATTATAGGCGTTCCGAAATGGGTTGCCTCAACCTGTCAGAGCGGAGCTCCACACCCATCTCTTCCAGGAAGAGATGGCCTTATTTATTAATTTATTATTATTAGAGGATGTATTTATTCTCTATTGTATGGCCCTAGTATAAATGGTATACCATATATCTTGCCGTGAAATGTCAATGTTCTTGATCTCTATACCAACACAAATTATAGCCTCAAGACCTCAACGCTGGAATAACATTAGCTTAGGCAGCGGCGATCAATAATATTCAAATAAATCGTTTTGAATAATTATTCGAATAAACGTTCCTCATGAATCTTATACATCTCATTTCCTCATAGTAGGCCAAAATTTGCGAATACAATAAAGTACAAATATTAGTATGGTTCTTTTAATTAAATAATTAAAATATTTTAATTCACACTGAACAGTTTTCTTAGTATTAAACACGTTATTTAAAAAAAATTGTTGCATAATTTGCTAGTAAAAATGAACAGTATTCTATCAAAATGTAATTGATACAATTTTTGAACATTTTTATTAATAATTTTATAAGAGTTTTATCTTTCTACTAGCTTCTGCCCACGGCTTCGCTCACGTAGAATTTGGTCTGCCACATAAAGTTTCGTGACAGATCATTTTAAATAAATATTTTTTTTTTTTTAAACTATAAGTTCTAGGACTCCATCTGGACAAACGTTTCACTTGGAATCCTCATACAAGACTGAAAAGACAAGAAACTGGTCGACGATTTCGCCTACTTCAACATTTACTGGACAAACGTTCAAAGCTACCAATTAATTACAAAAGACTCATTTACATGACACTTATCAGACCTATTTGGACATACGGAGTTGAGCTTTGGGGCTCTACTAAACCATCCAATTCATCTCGTAACCAATCCTTACAATCCAAAATCCTTCGTAAAATCCTCAATGCTCCTTATTATGTCACAAACAAACTCATCCATCATGATCTTAATATCCCATATGTTGCTGATTTGGCCCAAACTAGATACCTATCCTTCCATGAAAAGCTCCATACACACTTGAATCCGCTAGTCTCTCGACTTGCTTCCCATAATATTCCTGATAATCCTCCAAGGCGTCTGAAAAGAAGATGGCCTCGAGACCTTCTACTATAAAACTTCATTGGAGTGCTATCAATGGATAGTTTCTCCACAAGTGATTATTTTGTTCATGTCCTTTGTTCATACAGCAGATTTACTTGATGTAATATAATTACAGTTGTAAATATCAATAAAAAAAAATAAAACTATAAGTTAAATAATCCGAAATTTCAGATGTCTTAACTTCAAAACTGACGGATTCCATAAAATCTTTGAACCCCTATTATAATAAGGGAGAAATCCTTGGGTTGGAATTATCCAAATTCCTTTCTTATAGCTCATTTTAGCTACACAAAGAATCTATCTGCGAATTTCAATACGCTAAGTTCAGTGGTTTCTGCTGTGCGTTGACCGCTGAGTGTGTTAGTCAATCAGGTTACAGTTTTATATAAACTTCGCCTGTGTGGTGTGTTGATAAAGAGTAGCCTATGTCCTTCCCCAGGCTTGAGATTATCCATATCAAATTTCATCACAGACGGATCAGCACAGCAGTGAAAATTACATTGACACTGATTGACAAACGGGACGGAAAGAAGTTTACTGTTGTTCGTGTCAGTAAAGGATTGAAGAGGATTACTTAGTATAATGGTTTCACTTGACGTACAACAGCAGCGAAAAGTGAAATTTTTTTTCACACCCTCAAAGATTTTATTTACTATATATATATATATATATATATATATATATATATATATATATATATATATATATATATTTACAATAAATACCAGGCCATACAGGTCCGCTGAAGGCGGTAATGAGAAGTGAGCTATGTCACTTGATTTGTTTTGTTCAGCGAAAAAAAGAAAAACGTGAGCAAGCATAGAAACTTTGCACCCCTTTTTCTCCCCCTTAGTGGTAGAATTTCGGAAAATCCTTTCTTATCGGGTGCCTACGTCATATAAAGAACACACTCCAAGTTTCAGCTCTCAACGATCTGCGGTTTAGGCTGTGCTTTGATCCCTGAGTCATTCAGGACAAAGCATTTTATATGTATAGATTATAAAAAACGTTTTTAGTGATTTAATATTTTATCAGCGTTGCCAAGCAACCGATCTAGAAACTACTTTTTGTTTAGTCTTTTGTAGTGCTCGATCAGTTTAATTATAAATATTTTTAAAAATTGGTAAATCACAAAGCCACAGTTCGTGACATCATTAAGCCGTTACACAAAATATAGCATTATTTTTTTCAATTTAAATGAAAAATAGCTTGTATTGATTTAAAAAATAAAACAAACAAGCGACATTTCATTTCAATATTTCGATACTGGGACTGTTATTTCAATTCACAGAATGCAATGAAATAAGATAAAGAAAATTTTCTGATAATCTATACTTTTTTATCTCTAAAACAACAAAGAATTCATGAATTTATTTCATGCAATATTCAATATGTAAAAAAATATATTAAGTGAGATCTAATATTTTAGGAGCCTCACTAAGAGGGTGCAAAATAATTACTATACTGAAATACGGTTTCTAGAATTACTTCGGGGTACCTCCGCTAAAACGTTCAGTACCTTATGCAGTACAATTAAGCTAATTGTTCTAAATATAGTTTTAAATAAATATCTTATGGAAATATCTCAAGATAAGTCTAAGAGTTATTTAAAATATTGAACCGTTTAAGAGATAATCATTAGTTCAAAGGGTTGTGTTTGATCTTCATTGATTTTTTTATGATGGTCTATGAATTGTTAAACCTTAGCCTGGTTAGATATTATCCAGTATTTCATAGAACAGTTTAAATAATTAATAGAAAACGGGCCCCAAAACCTCGGAACAAACCCCACAGGATTTGAATCCCCAATCGGCCAGTTGAGGAAGAGGCTGCCTCAGGTTGTATTGTAGAGGTCTTTGATCGATCCGACGGCTACCAGGCAACTTATCCCAGGATTCATTTATATATTATAAAATATATAATTTACAACTCTTCCGATATTTGTATGTATAATAACATATAAATTATATAAATTTGTTTTTCCTTTTAATGGATCTGCTATGAAGGAAATTGAGCCACCGATTTATATTTAATAGGCGTACGAGTGAGTCCTAAGGTGTTCGCATTAGGTATAAGAATCGTCTTAAAATTCTCCAATCATGAAACCCAAATCACTCCAATCGCAGGGAGGAAGTTGCCTTAACCAGGCTAAAAATAGGGCACACAAACCTTACTCACGTGCATATTATCCTAAAAAAGCCACCTCCGAAATGTCAGCATTGCAACAGCATCCTTACAGTCCATCATATTTTTCAAGAATGTTCTTTTTACACCTCTAGGTTAAACAAACTAGGTTAAACTTACAAATAATATCTCGAATGCACTTGGTGATAATCAAGATAAAATATGATTAGTATTGAAATTCTTAAAGGAAGTGGACATATTAAGACAAATATAAATTTTTTATTTATTTATTTATTTATTTTGTATCTATCTGTTTATTTTTTATTTATTTATCTTTCCCCTCTTAGAAATTCCAAATGTTTAATTCATAAAATAGATAAGTCATAATTCACAATTATTAAACATTTAAAAGAACGTAGATGAATAATGGAGAAATTAAATTAAAACTGAAAATCTTATTATTGGAATAATCAAATATTAGAATACACATAGATATAAGACTCTATAAACAAATTAGCACAGGCGTTGATGATCATATGGTTTTATGCCTTACAAACCCAAAGAAACAAACAAACAATTCTCCAATCGAGGTTTTTTCATTAGTAAACATAATAGAAAAAGGAATGTAAACTAATGTTCAGAATGCAATAGGAAAAAAAAAGAAATTCAGGCATCACCACGATATAAAACTTAATAGAATTCTCATCAATGAAGATGAAATGTACTACATCAAAGGCTGAGTCTGTTTGAACTGTTGATGTGAGATTTGCTAAATCCCAACTTTATTTTGGCTAATGTCGTGATGGTTTCATATTGATGAAATTCATGCCAAGCTTCTGTTACGGTCAGAGAGAGAGAAAGACGGGCTGGAGGGATTAACGTCTTAAACCCGTCGGCTGAAGAGATTAAGAAGGATTAGAAAGATCTGGAATATCCGAGAACGGCCTCTGCCACTCCCGCGCGTCAAGAACGTTCGACCTTGCCTATATAAATACCCCCTCGCTGCGAACTAGTGAGTCAGTGTGATGAACTAACGAGTAGTAAACTTGTGTGTCAATGAACTGTGACAGTTTGTGCGTGTTATAAACTGTTTCTGTTTATTAATGTGTGTCATTTTGTCATATTTGGAGAGTCTAACGGTCTTTGGACTTTAATTAGTGAACTGTAAATGTTAATTAGTAGTTGTAAACTGTAGTGTAATTTTATTGTATTTATACGAATTTATGTAAATAGTTAAGCTATTTAGTATTGTAATATCTTATAATATTTTAGTAATTAAATAAGATTTAGGCCTAGGTTATAATCTTTAGAATATTGTTATTGTAAATTCATATTAGTTTAATAATTTAATTGTTACTAATTTGATTGTGTTCTTTTTGTCACTTTGTTAATTAATATTATTATCTCAAATTCAGAAGTGGTATAATTCATTTTTAGACCCAGTAGCCCGTAACACTTCCTTATCTGAATTTCTCCTCTTAATTTTGTAACCGTATCACTTAAAATTTCGCTTTTATCCCTCAAGTTAAATTTGCTACAAATTATAAACTTTTTAATATCCTTAATTTTAGGACACTTTTTTCATCTCCTCTTCATTTCTCCAAATTTTTGGCGTTTTTCTTCTATCTAATTCATTTTTTTCACGAACCATTTTTATTTTATCCCACATTATATATTTATTACTACTAAATTAGTCGTGAATTTTTTTTATTTATTAGGGAGATAAATTAATTTTTATTTAAATTTGATTCAAGGTTTCTTGCGCAGCCAATTTTTAGTTTAATAGACGTGCAAGAAATGTAGTGTTATGTCTTCATCAGATACTTATTTTTGGAATATTATACCAGTTTTTTTCTTGTTTTTTAATAAATAATTCCTCCTTATCCAAAATATACTTCCATAACTCGGACGAGAACAGTTGGTCAGAGAGCTGTCACTCGCTAGAGCCCCCGAAGTAAGTTATAGAGCACTATATCAGAGCCAGGCCGACTCTACGGTCACTAACTCCCTCTTTACTCCAGGTCCTCCACCACTTCTGTAGCGGTCAGGGTAATTATGACCTCTGGGTCATAAATTACTGACCTGGTCAGGCTAAATATCATTGACTGCAATATAACCGGATATACTATTAAATTGTGATATTCTAGGATCGTATTATATGAACTGTCCGTTTTCAAAGAAGAGTTATTTATAAATATTTTGGTTTTGAAGAGAAAAGATTTTTTTTTGCCCGGGATTCGAACCCAGGTCGTCTGCATCTCCGGTGCAGTGCTCTAAACCACTGAGCTACCAAAGGTCGTATCCAAGTCAGACAAATCCGTTCTCTGCACCGATCCTAAATCTCCGTGTTCTCGCAATTTTTGCGATCTATACACGGAAGAACGTTCATTGAACATTACTTTAATTAGGATCTTGTTGACTTACGTCAATATATTATTTATAATTTATTTTTATTAATTGTTATTTTGATGGTGATTATTTTTAACAATTAATAAAAATAAATGTTATTTAGTTATACAACTTTATGGAATTATAACATTTTGTATTCATAATATTTACCCTCGTACATTTTTCTCAACGTTTTATTAGATTTGCAATCCTAGTACGGAAAAATCTAGGTTTTGTGATTCACTAAAGTATGAAAATGCCGATTTGACTTGAGAATAATTTTCAAAAATATTACCCTCAAGGAAGCTGTCTTAATTTCTGAACACAAGGGCTTCCTTCACTTGTGTTAAGTTATAAGTTATAAGTTTGGGTAAGAAGGTAGGACTTCGTAAGTCAAGCTCGTTTAGTTTCTTTACTGTCTGTCGTGAATCATGAGATCTAGCGCTGTCGTGTAAAAGAATAAGAATCTTCCGATTAACAAATGCAAGAATTTAATAAAAGGAGTACAAAATCCCTAGTTATGCCGTCCTTCGAAGGGACGTTAAACGGGGGCCCCGAGACTGTACGATGTCAGGTACTCGTTAAAAATCCCTATCCCAATTAAACCTGGATAGGCAAAATTTAGAGCTACCAGTGTAGCATCGTCCGATTAGCCATAGCAGCAAAAGGTGATGTTAAATGAACAAACAACTGTATAAAGAAAAAAAATTTATTACATAATTTTTTTCCCTTTTTTATAGTTACATAAAAACAGAAGAAGGAAACCAGATATTGTAAAATAAAACGAGATAGAGAGAGAAGAAAAAGATAATGCAATTCTAGTCCTGTCGCTAGGTGATGGTTTTCTATCTTTTCAAATTACACAAACATTCCTTGCTGGAGGCTCGGAAAAGACACACACTTGAAGAGAAACGATACAGTCACAAAATAAAATAAAACCCATATTTACTTCCCTACTCTGTTTCCAACATATTAATAATTAAAATTCCTTTTTTACTGCGATGACTATCATAAACTTTATAATTACCTATCTATCAAAACGCTATAGAAAAAGCCTAAAATACTAGAGACTTTTTTTTTTTTTTTTTTTTTTTTTTAGAAATGGCATAGCATTGCTGTTAGTATAGGCATTTTGTTTTACGAGTGTCGGCGTGCATAATTTGTGTTTGAAATTTTTGTGGATTTATTGTTTCTTTTTCATTAAATACAAGTCGGATTCGGTAAGTTTATTATTGATTTATTATTTGTATCATATATTTTAACTATTTTGATAGTTTTTTTCATCAATATGTAAAATAGGGTGTAAAAAGGGTGACACCACAAAATATTAAAAAAAAATAAAGATTTATTTTCGAAACTATTTTTTTTCAATTTCATATTATTATCTGATAACTAACTTACCCATAAAACTAATATTTAAACCCGATTTACATCATTACGCATACAAAAAGATAATGCAAACATGTAACAAGAACGAATCTATCCAGTGGTCACATTAATATGGCCAGGGACCGTATTCTACAATGGCTACAATACACAATACAATATGCTACTATGGCTAATCGGACGGTGCTAAATTTGCAGCTTTTAATTTTGCCTATCCAGGATTAATTAGAATAGGGATTTTTAACGAGAACCTGACATCGTACAGAGATCCCAGATTAACCAAGTATTATTTCATTCCTTTAAAAAATCCTAGGGCCACTTGCTGGGCTAAGAACATGCGATCTTGGGCTTAGCAGTTTCTTATGCTAACCAATAGACCACAGGTCGTCCCCAACTGTAAATAATTTTTCTTGTTTTTCCAGAAATGTAGGTTTGTTAATTATGTCACTTTGGGAATACAAGTGCGATATAAGACTAAATGGCATTAGTAAATTAAATACTATTTATTAAAAATAAAAATGAACACTCAAAAGGAGACATAAGTCAAATATAATGCAGTAGGAAAAAATCACCACGAAAAGAGCACCAAAGCCATAAGTCTCTTAAGCACTGGAAAAAAAGTTAGTTTTTTTTCAGTTTGTCCTGACGATGCCTGAATTGGCGAAACGTTGACTGGGTAGTTTTTCCTGTATTGTTGAAACTTAAGACTATAATTTTTTTGGTTTTTCCCAATTACATTTTAATTTACTATTTATTTATTTTTTAATCATCGATAATTACAGAAGAAAGACTGACAACTGATGGCCTAGGTTCTCCAGATTTATTTAGTTAATTATAACAATTATTTTGGTAAATTGTAATATTATATTAGGTAAGATTTCTATCATAATTAGTATTTTTTTAATTTAAAAAAAATGAGGATAAAGTAATTAGGTTAATTTTGTAGACTACAAAAAAAAATCTAAAGTTATGAAAGAGAAACTGGCTTCTTAATTGGATTCGAGGGGAATTTTTCGAATAATGGTTTTCCGCGGTCAAGGTTGTGGAAGGCAATCATGGTAATTTTAATTTTCATCTGTTGAGTGAAAACTTTGAAAATTAGAGAAAACTGACAATAACACGATCCTCCGTTCGTTAGCTAAGAAACTGTAAACATGTCATTGGAAAACAAAAGAAATAAATTTAAATTTATTATTCCACGATTGAAAAATACTAAAACAAAAACTATCATTGTATACAACACCTTAGTAAACTGAAGTTGTATTTATTTACTACTAAATAAATACAAACCAGTAAGTAAACCAAGTAAACTGGTAATGAAAAGATATTTTGAAAAATATTGTACAACTGCAAAATACTCTACCGTTTTCAATCGACGGTGCCACACTAGTACCACATAAAGCGCTTGAATTCCCTGAAATCGATTGTTTGGTATTCAACTGTGAAATTCATATTAAATTTAATTTAATTTGCGATATATAATATTAAACGACTAAATGCGACAGATGACAAAGTAAAAGTCAAACGCATAAGGTAACTCTAAACCTTATCTTCCCACCTACGCCTCGATTAAACACACGGACTTATACCGATCAGATACGAAAAACAGATACAATCATTTTGAATATAAAATTTCGAATAAAATAGTTATAATGTTAATGATTCCAATGAACACAATTTAATTTTTGTTGCATGTCCTAATCATGCCTAATCATTTTGTTGCATGTCCTATTCATATCTAATCACTGTGTTGCATGTCCGAATCATACCTAATCATATTGTTACATGTCCTAATCATACCTGTATTGACGAAATGTTGACGATGACTGGTTAGTTTTTTGCAGTACTTTAGAGACTTAAGGCTTGATTTTTGAGATTTTTCCTATTGCATTGTAATTTATTGTTCATGTCTCTTTTTAAGTTTTTGCTTATTTTTATAATTTTACTTTTAATATAAAAATTAATCTGGTACTTACAATATGAAGCAAGGTTGACTAAATGGCCTGAAACGAAAAATGTTATTTTACATATAATCATTCGAGAAGTACTGAGATAGATATGTAGTTGTAATGGGAGGTGTGGATGTACACTATTGTGTGTATAGTAAAATAGGTAGTATTATTATTACCTTAAATGGTAGATTTGAGAGATGATAATAAAATATTAGAGATTAAAATATATTTTTTCTCTTTTCAATGACCCTCCTGGGGCTTACCTATCCTCTAAAAAGTGGGTACCGTTCATTTGGAGTTGGGTGTGATCTCTGACAAGTTCCCTCCCTGCATAACCTTGGTCTCATAAACAGTACAGTATCTATCATACTACTGAGCACTTGACCATTCACAGGTTTTCTTAAATATTTATATCCACACAAAAAACAAAACAAATTGACAGTAAAAAAAATTGCCTGTCAGTACAGTTAAAACAAAATGGCACGAGAGGCATGAAAAAAAGCCCAACAATATTTCTTCTGTTATTTAATTTCTCATGGCAATAGATCTCTCATCCAATATATTTTTAATCTGTTTCTTGTGTTGCCAGGTATGAGAGTCGATGTTTTTTGTACCACAAGTGTGTTTGAATGTGCGTGTAGTATTTCTTGAAAACATCTGTATTGTGGTAAGTTAGTTCGTAACAAAAGGATTGACTTTTATTTCGAATTAGTACTTTGGAAAGAACAGGAAGGCCGTAAAAGCATAATGTAAACCTTAGAATAGGCTAGAACTAGAGTTAGATCAGAAGGCGACCAGTGGCCTAGAGGTTAGCATAACAAACTAAACCCAAGTTCGTGGGTTCGTAGCTCGGCAAAAATTTTTTTATAAGGGAGTAAAAAATCCTTGGTTATACCGTCCTTCGGTAGGAAATTAAAAGGTGGTCCCGAGTCTGCACGATGTCAGGTACTCGTTAAAAACCCCTATTCCTAAATAAACCTGCATATGCAAAATTTACAGTTCCCATTGTTCCATTCTCCGATTTGGTAGCATTAAGTGACGTTAAATGGACAAACATAGAGTTGGGTAAAATACAATTTCAAATAAAATTTATATTACTTACCCAACTCTGGCTAGAACTCTGTCCCTGTAGCAGTAGAGAAGAGTGTTAGATAGAAGACACACTAGTATTGTTTGATCTTGAAGTCTTAACTGACTTCATTGAGAAAGAAGTTATTCAAACTCTAAGCATGTTTCATAGTTGCATTCTACATTCTTTTTCTATTGCTCGATAGCATTTAGTGAGTTTACTTGAAACTAGTCTGCAAGTTTAGAAAATAGGGGGTAACTTAATATGATAGTCAACTAGAGAGTTTAAACAACTTGTTGGGGCTAAGTTCTTTTTCACTTATGTTCTCTGAACTTTTCAATTCAGAAGATCACTTTTTACAAAAAAAGTGAAGAGGAACTTGAATAAAATAGTGGAATTTCTATGCGTCCAGCAATAATGATGCTTTATTATGGAACATGAAAGTAAATACTGGTAGAATACAGAATACTTAGTTTTGTCTTTTATAGTGCATTTACATCTATAATGAACTTATGGGTAGGGCAGTTCAGCGTGTAGGGAATGAGTTACTAGGCTGAAGGTCTCGGGTTAAAATCCAGCTGTGGCAGATAAGTTCTTTACTCTGCTAACAGCCGTGGATGAACTTGGGTTCTAAAGGCCCTTCTAGGGTTCACCCAAGTTCTATAAAGTGGGTAGAATAGAAAAATAATTTTATTCTGGGATCCCTCAAGAATAACAATATTGTACAGAAATTAATAGGAATATATCTGGTCAAACGGCTACATTATTGGAATACTACAATTAAGTATGAACTAAAACGTATGCTCTGATAGAGAATAATATATATATATATATATATATATATATATATATATATATATATATATTTGTTCCCCCCCATGGTAAACCCGTTTATTAATATTAGGACCTGCTCCATACTTAATTAAGCATATTACATGCAATTACATGTGATTTTAATAATTACAGATCAGTTTAGTATTATAATTACAGATTACATTTTAGTATAATTTAACAATACAAGAAATTAAAAATTTACAGTTTGACTAAATTGATAATTTACACGTGAGAATAAAATTAAAATTAAACTTGTAATCGTAAATTGTATAATGAAAAAAAAATAAATAAAATAAATTTAACAAATATACAAATAAACAAAAATTAAAGGTTTTATAATATAAATCATGTAACTAAAAAACATCAATTCATAAGTTATACATTACGATTAGCGACAGTACTTAATAAAAATGTATTAAGTTAAATTTATACACATAAAAGTTACAATTAAAAATGAAAAACTTTGTATCTGATGAATTGCCTTTCTTATGTCCTAGAGCTGATCAAAATTTATGTCTATTATAAATGATAATAGGTCAGTTTTAAATTTAGAAAAATATATCTATAATATAAAAAAATAAATAAATAATAGAATACAAATTTACAATAAACATAAATTGGCAAATGGAAAAAAAAAGTAGATAGGAACATCTGATATAATGAATAATAGTATCATAATGAATGTGAGATATTTACAGTATTTTCTCAATCTATTGTGTTGAATATAGCTGCTTAGTTTATTGATTAGAGAGCATCTGTGTGGGAATTAAGGAGATGTAGGAATAGTTTGGATTTGAATAATGATACAGAAGTTCCATGACGTATATCAGGCGGGAGTGAGTTTCAAACAGAAGTAGACTGAGCGAGAAAGGAACGCCTAAAAGTTTTGGTTCTGTGGGAACGGGAATAAAGGTCGGAAAGGCGAGATTTTGTGCCCTGGGATTGGATAGAGAATTTGAAATATAGGAGACTATAGATACAAGATGGATGTTGTGAGTTGATGGTTTGGTATAAGGAAGAACCTAAGAAATAGTCTACCGATAGAAGGGAGGAGCCACTTTAACTCTTCATAGATTTGGGACACAATGAAATACAACCTATACCTATATCTCACTACAGCCAGTTAAAGTGGGTAATTTTAATTGGGAAAACTTGGCAGATGATGGTTTCCTCTTTACACAACCGTTGGCTTGAAAATACTACATTTCCAGTACAGAACCCAATATTTTCATAGATGTCACGGGTACAGTTCTATATTTTATGATTATTGTTCAATCATATGATATTTAACTAATTTTATAACTATTTTAATTTTATAACTGATATTATAACTATAAATTTGAACAAATTACAGTTAATTTCTATAAGTTAGTTAAAATTCAGAAATATTTGTTATAAACCTTATTGTATAAATAAAAACTAAATAAATAAACTATTAAAACTATCAAACGACGCGTGGGTGACGCCCTTGATAAACCAATATGCTCTAGTCCAATAATTTATTGTTATTTTATTATTTAATACTGCAATAAAATATCACAATAGATAAATGCATTTATGCATCCCTGACCTAAATAAAAAAATAGATGTAAAAGAATGCCAATAAAGCAAGAATAAAGTTATTATTCTTCTGATATAAAGTTATTCATATCTGGAACCATTAAATTATAATATACAAGACTATTATCCTTTATAACCTTCATGAAGCATTATTTTTTCGCTTAATATTTTCATCCACACCTGTCAAATACAAGTAATTGACAATCAGCAGAGATGACGTATTTAAAAAATCTTTGCTAAGCGATTACGGTAGATCAACTAGGAATTTGAAAATATAGATTTTTGATTGATACATAATTATGGAATAATAGCGAAAATTATTGATTAATGAATTATGTAAATATAATAACTGTTTAACATCACAAAAACGGAAATATCAAGTGAACGTAATTGGTTGAATGATAAGCGTTGAACCGACGTGACTATTCGACCAGTTCATAGGGCAACTGTAGACTGCGCTTTTTTATGATAACATGAAACCTTCGGGTTTGTTAAAAGTTATTAATTATTAATAGTAGCATATAGTTTAACAAATAATATCTACAAAAAGAATCGCATCTCCTGGAATGACAAAATTAGACATTACAACACTATCCTAACAACGGAATGACTCTTTGCCAGTGAATGCCTCTCGATGAACTATAGTCTCAAAAAACTGGAAGTCCGGGAAAGAAGAATTCTAAGATAAATCATGGATACAGGCCAGACCGAAGACTGGAAACTGCGAAATAACAGAGAAATCTACCACAGAATGAAAAGGGTCTCCGATACTATAAGGAAGAGGAGGCTGACATCTATACAGCATGAACAACCATAGATTGAAAGGAATTATTTGAATTTTTCTGAAAGAAGAAGACCACTAAAAAAGTGAGTAATTTTAGAAAAGTTGAACATCATAAAGAATTGAATTTTAGAGCAAAGTGAAAAATCTGCGAAGGTTTCAGGTTGAAGAAAGAGCAAAGCAGGTTGGACGATGTTGAAGAAGAGATCAAAGGAAACATGCCATTGAATGCATGACGGAATATTAGAGAAAGATAAAACAACACCAGAGGAAAGGAAAGGTTTAAGTTGTTGCCCGATCCTAAGTGGTCAATAGAAATTAAAAAATCAAAAGATATTACAATAAAATAAAACACTGTAAATCAATTGACTAAACTCAAAGTAATGTCAAACTGTTAGGATGTGGATGGAACAAACATGAATCACATTGCCTCAAAGATAGCAGAAAACAAAAAAATTATCATCACCAGAAAACATATTCAATCATAAAGAACGAAATTCATAAATTTACCTTGTGACAATCGGATAAAACTCGGACAAGAACAACACCATACTACAAGGATCCTACATAAATACAGAAGTCTATCTACAAAAGTATTAATTGTAATTTTATATGCTGGATGTGATATTTATTTTATTCAATTTATAGTTCACCAATGGTTTTATTTTGTGAACCAGTATCAAAACGGATTAAATTCTTTCGTTACACCTCTATAAAGAGTAAAATAAAAACTTATTTATGCAATAGTTAGGTGGACGAAACGTAAATGAGAACATAAATATAAGAAAATAAACGAGATAAAGTAGATTGGGATCGATGAGAGTCCTACACTGAAGGCGATAACCAGAGAAGTATAAATAAACCCTCAGGCTAAGGAGATGAGTACACAGCAAGCCCTCAAGAGTTCGCTATCAGCTGACCCCATCTCGCTTCGATATCACTAACGATCGGAAGAAGTGCTATCATCAACTTGGGGTCGATCCCCTATCGGGCTCTGTATTCGGCAAGCACCAGCCTCTGGGGCTAGCACATACCAGCGATATTGTTTGAGTGTGTTTGTATATGTATCTATGTACATATATCTACTTTTCTTGACGTTTAAAACTTGTTTAATATTAATCATCTTGGGTACTTGACTTTACAGATTAAATTTTTTTCTCAGGGTGTATAAAAATACAAAAAATCTTTAGTCCAAATTTATTTTCTACATATATTTACTATAAATGTTTCGACCTAAATGGCCATTTTCAATATAAAAGATCAAAAGGAAAAATCATAAAATCACAAAATTTAACATCATAAAATTTTTTTATAAAACAACAAATTTCTTAACGCTTTAAATTAGTTACATAACTATACATGGTATCGTCAAAATGCATTACACAAATGTTATAATTTCTATTTTTAAAGAGAAAAGATAGGCCCTCGGTCGGGATTTGAACCCGGAACCTTTGTCTCTCCGTGACATCGCTATGCCATTTGAGCTACCAAGGTCCTCTGCCGGTAGCCAATGGTAGAGCAATGTCACGGAGAGACAAAGGTTCCGGGTTCAAATCCAGGCCGAGGGCCATCTTTTCTCTTTAAAAATAAAAATATTTAAAAGTATAAAAATTGACCAATAATTATAAAAAAGTTATAATTTCTACATTGTTATTGTCCAATAATAGTGTTATTATTTTGTTAATAAATAAAGTTTTAAAATCTACATTGGAATGGCTTTAAAAGAATGGGATAAACGATGTAAGCAAATGGGAGTAAAGATATTTAACAGCCGCCTTCATAATCTACAGTTCGCCGATGATCAGGTAATTGTCGCTCAAGACAATGGAGATACTACGAAAACTGTTGGAGACGTATTTTAGTTGGGGCCTTAAAATAAAATTCAGCGAAACTGAACACATGACCATATAAACAAGTAGTTAATTTTAAATATTAGGGCTATGTAATAGAAAGGAATGGAACATCGGCAAAAAGAAATAAAACATAGGATAATTACAGCCCGCAAAGGAATTGGTATTCTTAACTCGAAGGAAGACCACGAAAAAGACAGATAGAAGGCATCGCGGAAAGTATGCCATGCTCTGAGGGAAGAAGATCTGCAAGAAAGAAAATAATGGAAAAACGAATTTTTCGGTTGAAAAAAAAACAATCTGAGGAAACACTTAGAGAGAAAAAATCAATAAAATGAAGTTTTTTATCAGTTGTTAATATTCACTCGTACACTCGTAGTACAATCTTTTGGCGACGTACCGAAACTATATATTCTCATATAATGGTATTAAAATATTATTATTAAACATTAGTGTAATAATAATTAGTGTAAATTGGACCTTGAACGATGTTAATGCATCATTGTTTTCACCAATTGACAAACGTTTTACTTGTAATCCTCAAACTAGACTGAATAGACAAGAAACTGCTCGGCGTTTCAGACTAGTGCAACACTTACTAAACAAACGCTCTAAGCTCCCAATTGACTACAAAAGACTCCTATACATGACTGTATTAAAACTTTTTTGGATTTACGGAGTAGAGCTTTGGAGCTCCACTAAGCCATCGAATTCCTCTCGTATCCAATCCTTACAATCTATAATATTCGTAAAATCCTCAGTGCTCCTTGCTTTGTTACTAATAAAGTCATCCGTAATGATCTTAATGTTGCTGATTTGGCTCGAACCGGATATCAATCCTTTCATGACAAACTTTATTCACACTCAAACCCACTAGTTTCAAACATAGCTATCTCCTCAATTCCCAATAATAATCTGAGGCGTCTGAAAAGAAGATGGCCTCGTGACTTTTTAATTTGAATTCGTTATTTGAGTACTAACATTGGGTAATATCTCTACTTGCCTTTATCCATGTCATTAGTTATCATTCAATCTATTTACTTGTTATCTTTGTACAATACAGTAGTAAATTTCAATAGATAGTTGTTTTTTTTTTTAATTTCTATTATATTAATTTAATAGAGTGGGATTATAATTTCATTATTTATTATTATTTCTTTATTCGAACTTAGGAAAAATTCCTTTAAAAATAAAGTTATTTTTTTGTTTTTTTTAAGTCTATTTTGAAAGGATTTAAAAATAAATGGCACAGGAAGGGTTAAATATTATATTATCAGGATTATATTACAGTTGTAAAATTCGATAAATATAATTTTTAAAAAGAATTGGTTACTATAGAAACCTACGTTTTTCTTGGTATTAACAAAATTTCTCCTTTTTTATTAAAATAGTTATATGAGAATTGAACACAACGAGATTTAAATATAGAGCAGTGATAACCCTTTTTAATCAGTTCAGCCGGAATGTGTATATCTCCTTACCCATCCGTTGACAATGTCCTGATTCTCATCAACAGAGAACTGTTAATAATCAATTTTAATTTATAATACTCAAATTAATAAAAGATAGGCTAGTTCATAACAACTGCCGACGGAAGCGAATATCGACTGTCAAAAGGTAATAGCCTGGATAAATCTTTTACTAGAATATTATCGAGGTGCATCTACTAAAACTTTTTTGTTTTTAAATTTATTTATTGATATCTACAACTGTATTACAATAATACAACAAGTAAATAGGCTAAGTGATATATAATGACAAGTAGAAAAACTACCCACTGGTAGTACTCAAATCAAAGTTCAACTAAGAAGGTCACGTGGCCATCTTCTTTTCAGACGCCTCGGAGGAATATCGGGAATTGAAGAGGAAGCTAGGTTTGAAACTAGAGGGTTTGAGTGATAATGAAGTTTGTTATGAAAAGATAGATACCGGGTTCGGGCCAAATCAGCAACAAAAGGGACATTAAGGTCGTTACTGATGAGTTTATTCTTAACAAAATAAGGAGCATTGCGGATTTTACGAAGGATTTTGGACTGTAAGGATTGGATACGAGAGGAATTCGATGGTTTAGTGGAGCCCCAAAGCTCTACTCCGTAAGTCCAAATAGGTCGTATGATGGTCATGTAGATGAGTTTTTTGTAGTTAATTGGGAGCTTAGAGCGTTTGTCTAGTAAGTGTTGAAGTACTATCTCTATTCTCAATTACTAATTTTTTTTTGTCTAAAAAAATATTTTAAAAAACTAGAAGGATGTGATATGATTAAAGTATTGCATACTGACTGCATGATGTTGATAAAACACTGGAAGATGCATTTCCCGGACGAGGTGGCTTCCAGCAGAGTATGCAGTGTGAATTAATCGATGTCTGGCCTTCTTCCTCTAACTTCTTATTGTTTTCTCTTTTATTTTTATTTCTCCTCATACAAGACTGAAAAGACAAGAAACCGCTCGACGTTTTCGCCTACTTCAACATTTACTGAACAAACGTTCAAAGCTCCCAAATAATTAAAAAAGACTCATTTACATGACAGTTATCAGACCAATTTGGACATAGGGAATTGAGCTTTGGGGCTCTACTAAACCATCCAATTCATCTCGTACCCAACCCTTACAATCCAAAATCCTTCGTAAAATCCTCATTGCTCCTTATTACGTCACAAACAAACTCATCCATCATGATCTTAATATCCTATATGTTACTGATTTGGCCCAAAGTAGATACCTATCATTCCATGACAAGCTCCATAGACACTTGAATCCGCTAGTCTCTCAACTTGCTTCCCTAATTTAGGGTATCCACTTTATATCCACAGATCTTACAGGCTACATCTGTGGGTGTTAACAGTTCAAATAATTAATTTGACACAGCTAGATTGAACTCTGGATCGTCAATATAACAACTTCCTTAAAGAATAGTAAGCAAATAGTAAACAAAAATAAACAATTAAATTGCGAGACACAGCAGGATGAGAGGAAGAAAGCACTTGTGGAACTTCATGGAAAGTGTGAGAATGAGCAACGCCTGTGCATGAGAGTGAGTGATGTACTTTCGCTCTTGTGCGTGCGAAAACAAGAACCAAATGTTAACCAAAACATTCATCATAGAAACAACTGAATATAATATCTGTATAATTAATCTATTTTAATCCAACAGCATTAAAATCCCATTAATATTGGTATACAATTAGTAGAACAAATTATATTAACAAAAAGGGAGTATAATTTACTTTCAATGAAATCAAGCAGATGTAAAAATTAATTTAAAAAATAAATAAATTAACAAACCCGTTTTAGGAAGAAACATCAACCGTTTTATCATAAATACAACTGTTAAATTATACCATAGTTGGTACTTAACATTTTAGTAGAGGTTTAGTGTATAAGAAGAATGGTCAATTATTAATTCAACGCGTTGACTATATTGAAATAATTGTCCTAAAATCGAAACACTGAAATATATTTTTAAAAATATTTATTATTAATCTGGTCGAGTAGAACAAAATAATAGGCAGAGCCGATAAAATATCGCTAAAAACTTTTATACGTTTGTACGAAATAAAACCAGCACCACTATAAATAAACAACGAAAGCACTTGGATTTACTAAATAATAATAAGAGGTTGAATGGGTTTCTGAGCAACGGTTGTGCAAGGAAGTGATTTGGAGATCAATCGCCTTTTTTTTTTAACCAAGTTGAAACCCAGTAGGGTCTTAGGTACAGTTCTCACAGAGTTGAGCATTTTCTGTTAAAAGATTAAATTATGTATCTGCTACAGTTGGATTGGAACACGACATCATGAAATGAAAAGTGAGAAACTACCCAGTGTTAGTACTCAAATAAAAAGTTCAACTTAGAAGATCACGAGACCATCTTCTGTTCAGAAGCCTTGGAGGATTATCAGGAATTAAAGGGGTTGCTAGGTTTGAAACTTGTGAGTTTGAGTGGGATTGAATGAAGTTGTAGAAAAGATTGATATTGGATTCGGGCCAAATCAGCAACAAATGGGACACTAAGGTCATTATGGATTACTTTATTCTTAACAACGTAAGGAGCGTTGAGAATTTTACGAAGGATTTTGGATTGTAAGGATTGAATAAAAGAGGAATTCGATGGCTTAGTGGAGCACCAAAGCTCTATTCCGTAAGTCCAGATGGGTCTTATGGTTGTCATATATATGAGTCTTTTGTAATTAATCGAGAGCTAAGAGCGTTTTTCTAATGTTGAAGTAGCCTGAAACGGCGAGCTGTTTCTTGTCGTTTCAGTCTGGTATGAGGATCCAAGTCAATCTTTTGTCAAGGTGTAGGGATGTTATTAAATGATACAGGAGGACAGGAAGTCATTGGTTTACGATGGAGAGGAAAAGTGATTTGGCGGGATTTGTGGGAATTTATTTTAACCCTACATATTTCAAAGTCAGTGATATGAGATTGAAGAGATGGATTCTATAAGTGGATCAGTGTTGATTGATTATAGACATGTGTCTTACCGCATACGTCGTAAGGTTAGTATTAGGATGAGCCGGGATGTCAGTTGTATAAACTGTGTAGAGTATTGGGCCGAGGATACTGCCTTGAGCAACAAGGAAAGAGGAATGAAAATAAATTATTGTGATTTACTTTGAATGACCTGTTAGTGAGACAGGATTGAACAAGGAGAAAATATGTAGGAGGTAGGAATTGGCAGAGTTTGTAAAGCAATCGTAGGTGCCAGATTCGGTCAAAAGCCTGTTCCACGTCAAGAAATACTGCCGAACAATATAATCTACTTTCCAATGCAGAAGAAATAATCGAAATAAATGAACATAAATAATTAAAGTGAACTTAGTTTTATAAGAATAAGCAGGCAATAATGTCGAAGAAGGTTTGTGGTTAAATAATAAAACAAGCGAATCAATCGATGCCCAACTCCTAATATACCCGTCTCAGCCTCGCCTTAGTATTCCAGGCCCGTTCCAAATATTTGTGTTGGAGGATATCGGATCTGAATTGTTTAATTGAATCTGAACCCAAACTAATATCACGCAATTATTTCCTCAGAGTATCCATTGATTCGGAAGGTTTCAAACACGAGGCAATAATCTGAGATTAACAAATAATGATCACAATAAATTTTTATAATTAATTAAATGAAACAAGATTAAAAACAATATAAATATTTACAAAAGCCCGCGTTGCTAAGAATCATGGATTATAAATATTCATATTAAAATTTTTCTTGTTTCCAAATCAACTACATGCACATAGAAAAAGCACGGTCCCTACCCTGTAGTGAATAATACCATTAATGGGCGTAGTGCATTGTTAAAAAATAATTTTCATTCATTATCATTATTATCACCGTTTGAGGCTAATTCAATACTTACTAGACAAGCTGCCTAAGCTCCCAAATAGTTACAAAAGACTCATATATTTATAACTATTTTATGACCTATTTGAATTAACAGAGCAGAGCTTTGGGCTCCACATTCTTCGTAAAACCCTCAATGCTCCTTAGTTTGTTACGAACAAAGTAATCCATAATGACATTAACATCCCATTTGTTGCTGATCTAGCCCGAATCAGATATCCTTTCATGACAAACTTTATTCCCACTCAAAACCACTAGTTTCAAACCTAGCAAACTCTTCAATTTCTGATAATCCTCCGAGGCGTCTGAAAAGAAGATGACTTCGTGATCTAAGTTGAATTTTTTATTCGAGTACATCGAGTTTCTCTACCTGTCTTTATCCAAGCAATTATGTATCTTTCATCTATTTACTTGATGAATCATTATTATACAGTTGTAAATTTCAGTAGATGAATTTAAAAAAAAAATGTTTATTTTAAAATGCAAAACAAAACACGGTATCAAGTAAATCGCTGTGTAAAACTAACTAGTCAACACAAGTATATTCCGTTATGCCCAGAACAGAAAAAAATTAACATCATACGAATGGTTTTTAATTTTTGTGATTTTATTATTAATAATTAATTTAATATCAATTATTACCTAATTAAGACGACTTTATGAAGTAAAATTAATGATAAGATGTTCTCTCAGAGATCTGCCGGTCAGATACTCAAGGCCGAGGATTACTTACATCACCATCAAGGCTAGAATTCAGTCGTGGTCAGCTGCAATATCACCACAATGCAATAGCAGGATTGCAATATATATTTGGTTGTTATTCCTGCACAAGTCACATAATGTAAGTAAACAACGAAGGGGATTTTTTAATACTGTACAGACACGAATTTAGTAATGCCTTAAAATAAATTATTATTTATAAACGAATTCATCCTAAAATAAAATAAATAAATAATGAAATTATTATCTGAACATATTATAACAGTACAACAAGTAAATAGAATGTTGGCATGAATAAAAACAAATAGAGTACCCAGAGACTGGTAGAAGTCAAACAAAAAGTTCAACTTAGAAGGTCACTTCTTTTTAGGCGCCTCGGAGGATTATCAGGAATCGAATAGATAGTAGCAAAGTTTGGAAACTGCTTGGGTTTGAATGGGAATGAAGTTTGTCATTATTCCCCGTTCAATGTTCCCGAGTTGATATCGGGTTCGGGCCAAATCAGCAACTAATGGGACACTAAGGTTATCATGAATATCTTCATTAGTAACAAAGTAATGACCATTGAGGATTTAACGAAGGATTTTGGATTGAAAGGATTGGATGCAAGAGGAATTCGGTGACTTAGTAGAGCCCTAAAGCTCTGCTCTGTAAATTCAAATAGGTTTCATAAGAGTCGTTTGTTATTAATTGAGAGGTTATAGCGTCAGTCTAGATCGGATGCATGCCGTTTTAATACATTTCATTTTTTCTTTTCATAAATCATACTGAAACCAGGGACATCACTGAATTAGCAGGGGGGGGGGAGGGGCGAAAACGAGGGTCCCGACCCTGTGCGAAGTATATGTGTTATACCTCAAAATACTCCTACTGTTGTATCGCCCGGTTAGCTATTGCTGCATAAAGAGACGTTAATTTTGAATAAACAACAAACTGAGCTACCTATACTAAAAATACCTATACAAATATAAAAATAACTAAATACGAATAATACCTAACTCCAAAACAGACCAACATAATATACGGTATTAAATGCTAATCAGGGGAGCGGAGTGGCTCAGTGGTAGAGCACTGAGTTGCCATGCCGGAAATCCTGGTTCAAATTCCGCTGTTTGCAGCTAGAGATGGATCATATAGGATCTAGGACTCTCCTGGGGATCACCAAGCCTCTATAAAATATTATAAAAATAGGGTACCCAAAATAAGAGGGAAAAATCTTGAGGTTAAGCGTGGCCTAGGACAAGTCACCTCCTTGCCGAACCGGTGTCCATCAATCAGTACAATCTCTACCATGTACTGAACTCCAGAACCGTTCACGGGTTGTAGTGGTACAGGTTTTTTTTTTATTAATTGCTAATTCGGAAGTGGGGTATCCCAGTTTGTACAGCTCTGTGCAACTGTGCAGTAAGTCCTAGGTTCAAATCCGGTAGTGGCAGATAAACTGTTTAAGCTTATTAAAAAGTTGTAGATCGACCCTCTGTGATGAGTATACCCTCCTGCAACTCGCATAGTCTTTATCAAGGGAGTATCTTTAATTGTTGGAAAACATGGCGATGAACAGAAATTACAAATCAGCTACAATCATTATTCTTGAGTCTCTGTAGTGACAGTACAGTCTCTACCAGTTACCCGATTTGTACCTCCAGTGGTGAACCCCCACTGGAGGTAACCCTGTATGCCTCACAGGTAGGGAAGGGGGTTAAAAAAAAAAGTACAGTCTCTACCCAATACTGAACCCAAAACCCTTCATATGTTGTAGTGGTACATTTTTTTTTTTTTGGCAAATAAAGAGAAAATGTCTTAAACTTTTCTCTAGTATCTTATACCATCCTGGCGTAAGTCCTGAAGTAGATCCAAGCACCACTAAGTTTCAAGAAGGTAAATCGAGGCAGTTAATTGGAATTGAGGTAGACGATAAGGCCATCGATACAGTGCCGAATTAATATCGAATTTCGAGCCAATAATTGAACACCGAAGGTCGTCGAAATTAATTCAAACAGCTCTTAGACAACTCAGATTGGATTTTCAGTTTCAAAGGGAACCGAAATGGGAACGGCGAAATAACTATTAATTATTATTAACTGTATTAGCTTATTATTATTTATGGTAATTATTCCGCAGGTTGTCCCTTCGAATTTAGTAATAACCTTTCATTCGTTTCCATTTTAATATTTTCAAAAATAAAAAGTTATTATGAGCTTTAGTATGGAAAAGAGAATGTAATTATAGGAACTTTATATACTTAGGTAATCATTTCATCTAGAAATTTATGCTTCAAAACTACAACCCATGGCAGGTCATGGGTTCTAAGGTCGAGACTATACTTTTCTACGACAACGATTCGAGCCCAAACTCAACCTTTAGGTTTTTGCCCATGAAGAGTACCCTACTTTATAGATTCTGAGTGAGCCCAATGAGGATCTGTGGGTATATCCTTGATTATTAATAGATTAAATAATTTATCTGCAACTGCCGGATTTTAATTCGGAACCTTTAGCATAGGAACTAAACATTCTACACGCTGAGCCCCTCCATTGTAATGTTCATCAATAACTAACATAGTAAAAAGAATCTTTTCTTTTTTTTCTTCTTGACTTCTTTCTTCTTTTTTCCTGGATCCGTTCCCTTGCCAACTTAAGAATATCATTTGCCCTTCTGGACTCTGGAATTGAACACCCTCTTCAGCGGTAAATCTGGTGGTTACACATAATTAACAATTTTCGGTTAAACTTCACTGAACCGTTCTACTATCTTCCCTCCATTAGACATTATATTTTTTTTAGTTGAAAAAATGTATACCTCTTAACTGCCCTCTCGCCCTAGGCAGCTTCTTTACAGAATCATTGAATCGTGAAAGAAAAAAACTCTTTGGGAGGATTTAACCATGATGTACTCATTTTTAGAAAAAAAACTACACATTTTTTAAAAATATTATTTTTTCTAACAGAGAGTAAACCTTGCGAAATCTTTTTTATTCACTTAATACTTAGTGAGGCAAAAAACCGAAGCCTTATGGTTTTCAGAATTTAATTCAGTAAGCTACATACACTTCCACCGTAATCTGTTTTTTCGTTCTAATCAATTTTTCTTGATTACTTCTAACATATATTATATCAGGATACTTCGAAATGTCAATAGAAAATTCTATTTCCTAAATGAAATGATTACTAAAATCTAATCATTGTCCATAATCACATTCTATTTTCCAAACTAAAGCTCGTGATAACATTTATTTTTGGAAAATATTAAAAATGAAACCCATAAACAATTAAAAATTGTTGTAACACGACTCGAAGCGACGACAGATAAGTACCTTGTTCTCTATTGAAGAGGTTATTTTTTAACTAATATTCATTTTTTTTGTACTTGGAAATTATTCAGTAGTATAGTGACTGGTATAGTGATAAAAAATATATAAGAAAAAGACTTGGTACTCATTAAACGATAAATTTCAGTATTTGACTTAATCTGAGTACTTTTTCTACATATTTACTATTTCACTAAAATAGAGCCAAAAACTCAAAAAGAAACACTATTATTTATTATAATGCAATCGGGAAAAACCACAATGCAAAGCCTTATGTTTCAAAAAATACACCTTACCAGTCGACGTTTCGCCTATTCAGGCATTATCAAGACACCAAAATCAAAAAGGGGTTATGTGAATCGCATCTCGAAGAAAAAGGTGCAAAACGTCCCAACGATCAACAGCCCAAACAGGCTCCAAACATGAGACAGCACCCCGCCACCAAGACGTTCAACATACAACTGCTATTTACTATTTCCTGAGTATTTTTATATCAATACTCCTAAATACCAATACTTGTTTATCAATGCATTAATCGCATCGATACATTATAAGTGTCACATGTCACTAGGAGCTGGCATGGGAGCATATTAAGAGGGAGTGGCAATCTTGTAGTTGGTTCGGGCGCCATTTGATCTACAACATTGACGCCTTCAATTATTTTAAACGTTCTAGACTTAATAATTAAACTAAAGTTATTGACAAACTTTTTAAGTGACTTATATAAATTTTCATATGTAAAAATTATGGATCTAGCACAGCCTCATCGATCAGCCATTACTCATAGACGCTCAGTTCACGCGGATCACGCGATGTCGTGCGAAGCCTCTATCGACTCGACCAAGTCTGACTCAGTTTATTTCCCGACAAGTCAGTTTCAACTGAAACCTACTCAATTGAACTGGATTAACGTCAAAACTGTTTAAGGGAAATCTTAAATAGAATCTTGAAATATTCAAATATAGGAATTTATATAAACAAATCAAATCTATTGGGAATCAAATTTAAAAATTCATAAAAATAAAAAAGACAGCTATTAGTTCCTAGAATGGTAGCAATGATGCCTCCATTTAAACTTTGCTCTCAAAAGGAGTATGACGAAAATATTATCGTATAGAGAGAACTTGGGTCTATCTGTTATCGTAACTAACTTTTCTTTAGCGATTTATTTTTTCATTAAAAAAAAAATTATTTTACCCTCAATTTTTTAATGTTGGAGGTAAGGGAGACACACAGCAGCTAATCACCAAGCAAACAACGACTTCATTAGCCTCAAGGATAATGAAATTACTTCTCATTAATAATGTGACAGAGAATAAGAAACAAACAGTGTTCTTTAAACGAAAGTTCAAGGATACAACTGCATGCATCTTTTCTTGGGGGTGGAGCGATACACTGACTTGGTGAGGCATATTACTTTTCCCGCCATTCATAGTACCAGTGTTTCCATCGGATCAATAACTAATATGATGTAACTAATTGGACAAATCTGTGGACAAATGGAAATATCCTTTTCATATACTACATACGCACCTCTATATACCTCTATGTATTCTAAAAGTGACATTCAAAAGAAAGTTATTCAGGACTAAACCACTTTTTAAAAATATAAAGAAGCTGAGGGTCAGTTACTAACGGGCCAAAAGTATGACATCAGCTTAATCAAACTAATGCATTTTTTCATTTTTAAAGAGAAAAGATAGGCCCTCGGCCGGGATTCGAACCCGGTTCCGTTTCGAAAGATGGGTTGGAATGTCAGCTGTATATACTGTGTAAAGGATAGGACCGAGGATGCTACCTTGAGGAACGCCAGCAGACTGGGAATAGAGGGACGAGTAGGAACCTTCATGACTTACTTTAAATGTTCTCCCAGTTCTAGAAAGGAGCGAATGATTAAAAAGTATGTAAGAGGAAGGAATTGTCGGATTTTGTATAGGAGACCTGGGTGCCAGACTCGATCAAAAGCCTGTTCTACATCGAGAAAGGCTCCCGCGCAGTACAATCTACGCTCAAATGCAGAGGAGACATCAACCACACGATGACATTGCTGGATAGTGGAGTGGGATGTTCGGAAACCAAACTGGTGGTCTGGGATTATGCGGTTACTATCTAGGATGGGATAAATACGTTTTAGAATGAGTTTTTTCGAGGATTATGGGTGTAATATGACGTAAGTCAGTATGATCCTAAAATTAAATTAATGTTCAAAGAACTTCGTTCGAGTGTATTCATCGCAAAAATTGCGAGAGCACGAGGGCTTGGGATCAGATGAGAGAAAAGATTTGTCCTCTGCCGGGAGGCGGCCTTGGTAGCTCAAATGATAGAGCGATGTAACGGAGAGACAAAGGTTCCGGGTTCGAATCCCGGCCGAGGGCCTATCTTTTCTCTTTAAAAATAAAAATATTTAATACTCAAAAAATTTACCAATAATTATAAAAAATTATAATGTATTTTTTTTTTCACAAGTCAGCTTAGAGTAATTAGAGCAAATGAAATTCATGCATTTTGTAGTTATTCGGCAAGTCTAGTCGTTTCTAAATGAGCACTATTAACGGAGGAATGAACGTGACTAGAAAAGGAACAGTGAAGCTGACAATTTTTTTGAAATGGCATGCGTACATTTTTTATTACTTATAAGTAAACAAAAAATGTATATAATGGAATATTCAAAACGTTTCTTAATTGCATTTTATATGTTAAATATGACTGGCAAGTTTATATTATCTTGGAACGCTCTCCAATATTACAAGCAAAAATGTGGCGCCCTATGATATCTTAAATGAAAATGTATGATATCATAAAAAAATGTAGCAACTGTATCAGTTTAAAGCGAGCTGGGTAGCTCAGTGATAAAGCGTTGAGTTACCATGCCGAAAGTCATGGGTTCAAATCCGGCTGTGTCAGATGATTTATTTAATCTGTTAACAGACCCGGTTGGATCTGGAGATCCTCTTGGGGGCTCTTCCAGCCTCTATAAAGTTGTCACGAGACATGTTTTTTTTTTTTTTATTCCAGTAGAAATTAATTTCAACGATTCAATAAAATAAAAAATATTTTTACTGTTATTACAACTACTACAGCGGTTGGCAAACAGTATCACTGTGTGAAGTATAAGGTAAGGTTGTGGCCGCCATAGGACTAGCTTAAGTGCCACAACGGTACCAAGTAAGGGAGAACAAAGCCTGGCCGAAGGTGAGTGATGAAGAAAGGTGACATGGAATTCCAGGTTGTGAGGAGGTCGTCGTATCCCAAGATGGGCCATCGTCGGGAAGGCCAGATATGGTGATGAACGTCTAAATGGAAGGACTAGGTGGATTAAGAAAGTGAATACATACATTAAAAAATAATTACTGAAATTTACAACTGTATTATAATATAATATAATAATTATTATAAAAAGTAAATAGAATGTATTTATGTAATGTAATGTAATGGCAGAGGAAAAGGCAAGTAGCGAAACTATCCAGTGTTAGTACTCAAATAATAAATTCAACTTAAAAAGGTAACGAGACCATCTTCTTTTCAGACGCCACGGAGGATTATCGGGAATCGAAGAGATGGAAACGTTTGGAACTAGAGGGTTTGATTGGGAATAAAGTTTGTCATGAAATGATTGATATCGGGTTCGAGCCCAAATCAGCAACATTAAGATCTTTATGAATGACTTTATTCTTAACAAAATAAGGAGCATTGAGGATTTTATAAAGGATTTTTGGTTATAAGGATTGTACAAGAGAGGAATTCGATTGGTTAGTGGAGCCCCAAAGCTCTCCTCCGTAAGTCCAGATGGGTCTTATATTGGTCATATTTATGAGCTTTGTAATTAATTAAACGGCGATAATAAATTATAATTCTTAAAAATTTCCATATTAATGGAAATAAAATATTTAAAAAAAATTACTACTACAACCCAACAAGGGTATTGTTCAGTACAGGGTTGGAAATGTGCATGTTAGTAGCCATGATCAGACCCAACCGCCGGATTTTTCCTAAAATTAAGATTAACCACTTTATAGTGGTTGAGTGAACTCCAAGAGTGTGCCCATATCCCACAAAGTCACCTCATTTTTAATTCACATAAAATTTTATTACAATCGTCCAAATTGAGAGATACTTGGAGGTAGATTATTTAGATTTTGCAACGAGATTCCTTAATATTCTTCCCATTTATTACTGAATGAGAGGAATTCAAGAAGTAGGAAACTCCGTCTGGAATTCTTGTTCTCATTAAATCGCTTCTTTTTGCAAAGCTTTTCCGCGTTAGAGTTTTTAATTTCCTTAGTGAATCAAAGTGAAAAAGTACAGTGGTTAAGTTTAAATTGGAGAGTGACTCAGGAAATTAAAATAGTATGATGAGAAGAAACGCCAGGAATAAATTTAATATACTATAGGAAAAGAAGAATACCAGAATATATGAAACTGTGAAGAGGATGTGTTGGCAGATGTAGTTAAGGAGTTGAACTTAGCAACCTAGTAACTGTTGCGGCGAAGGTTCGAATCCATCCTGTAAGGGTTAAGATTTATTTCTTAATGTATCAACGGCGTAGATATCGACAGACATACTGGATAGAAATACTAAGGGTATCTGTTCCGCAGGTTGTAGCTTCGGTTTGATTTTCAAAAAGTTTCAACTGTTTATTCATTTCATTTTTATATTTTCCTAAAATACATGTTATCGCGAGCTTTAGTATGGAAAAGAGAATGTAACTGGGTAATAAGTAGATTTCGGTAATTATTTCATCAAGAAATTCAAGTTTCAACTAACATTTCGAAGTGTAGACGATATATGTGCCCATAATTATGAAAATGGTCTAAGTCATATATTTCTTGTTTCGACATATTTAATGAATTGCATTTGAATGAATTAAATTCCGTATAACGTTAAAATTACAACCACTATCTGAAGGTTCATTTTTGACGATATCGTAAAAATTACATTGAATAAATTTAGTTTAAAATAATCTGGTGTGAAATAACTAATAAACTCATTTTTTTTTTTTAATCTTGACTTAGACCACTTTCATAATTATGGGCAAATATGTTTGTTGAAATTTTCATTTCTAGATGAAATGATTACCGAAGTATATACATTTCCCATAATTACATTCTGTTTTCCATACTAAAACTCATAATAACTAGCATTTTTGGAAAATATCAAAAGAAAAACAAATCAAAAGTTAAAATTTGTGACTCAACTTGAAACGACAACCTGCGGAATAATTACCAAAGTTAGTAATAACTCTATGGATAAAACATATAAATAACTCGTCCTGTCCTGTTTTCCTCGAGAAGTGTCAGAAAGGACGTCAAAAAAAAAAACGGAAAGTATGTGTTAGGAAAACATATTTTAAACTATATATGGACTGTTGACGTCAATGCCATCTATTGAATCGTAACTCCTTTAGAAGTATCATCATTAAAATAAATCAATTTATTTCTTCCACTTGGGTAAAGGAAATATGTGACAAGAATTTTATTTTAAAGATGTAATTTATTTTAAAGTAGACTCAGTCCAAATAAGGGCGACTTGAGGTGTTGTAATTGGCATAACAACCTACTATGCCCAATACAGCGGGTTCGCAGCCCAACAAGTGCCCTTAGGATTTTTTAAGGGAGTAAAAGATCCTTGATTATGCTGTTCTTCACGGATGGAACGTAAAATGAAGATTCCGAGCTAATAAGATCTGATGTTTTCGTTAAATATTACTATCCTAATTAAACCTGGATAGGCAAAATTAAAGCCTCCCACTGTAGCATCGTCTGCTTAGACATAGCAGCAAAAAGTTCAAAAGTAGATTTCCTGAAAATCCTTAACTAAGCAACTCAGTATTTCTAAATTACTGTTGAGCGAACTGCTCTCACCAACTAAAGGTTCACCTAAAAATTAATTTAGAATATAGTTCAAATGTTGATCTTTTTTTTAATGCAAGGAACTATATAAAAATGTATACAACAATAAAAATAATCTTGCTGTTATCGAGTAACTGAACAATTTAGTTAAAAAATACTTTGAGAGAAGAAAACACTTTATTGAAGCATTACAATCTGCCTGTTGTGGGCAATAAGTACTGGTGCTACGTAGCTTACAATCATTCCATAAAAAAATCAATGATATAAACGAAATAAATGCATAAATAAATATATACAAGCGAAAAAATATATACAAAAATAAAGTAAAAAAAAAATATATATATATATAAAATAAAAAATATAATAATAATAAAAAAAACATAAAAAAATATTTAAAAAAATATTAATGACTTATTATACAACATAATAACAAATGAAAAACTTATTATTTACAATGCGATTACATTTTATACTTATGAAATGTTTTGTAAAGTTTAATTGAATAATTATGTGTTAGTAAGTAATTTGTTCATTACATCGTAAAAAAAGAGGAGTTAATTAATAAAGTAACTACAATATTCACTATTGACTTGGTTTTCTTTTGTTTATGTATATTATTTAAAATGATTTTTAAAACATAAACTTCAGTCATTTACTGGAAAAAAAAGGATATGTGTTTTTGACATTGACACTTATTGGTATTGCAGAAACGGATTTCTGAAAGCTATTACAGTTTGACAGTCGATATTCGCTACAGTAGACATTCGTTATGAACCTGCCTCGCTTTTCAATATATAACCTTTATGTAATTTCATATATATATTCGAAGTATGTATCCTCCTAACGGCGGACCTTCCCCCATTTTAAAAATTGTAGTTGAATTGTATTACTATTCAAGATAGCAGAGAAGAAACAAGATAGTACTGTATTGCGATATTGAGAATTTTTCATTGAATAAAACAATGGAATATTTTTTTTTATTTTAGTTTTTTTTTATAGATAAAATACATGTTTACTTCGTAAGAAAAATGTCTTAATCTCATATCATGGCATTCTCTTGAAATAACAGTCCTAAAATAGAAAGATTTTTATGAGATATAAACATGTGGCTTGTTTTATATTTTAAATCAATGCATTACATTTTTGCATTTAAATTTTTTAAACAGTGCTATATTTTGTGTAACGGCTTAAAGAAGCAGGAATAGTGGCTTTGTGATTTTAGAATAATTAAAAATATTTAAATATAAATCTATTTATCGAGCGTGTTAAAAACCAATGAAGAAATATTTTTGTTTTGAAGAGAATAGATTTGCCCTGGCCGGGATTCGAACCCAGCTCGTCTGCTTCTCCATAGCAGTGCTCTAAACTTCTGAGCTAGTATCTTGTAACTACCCCTGGTAGCTCAGAGGTTCAGAGTACTGCTAAGGAGAAGCAGAAGACCCGGATTCGAATTCCGCCAGGGCAAATCTTTTCTCTTCAAAACAAAAATATTTTAAAATAATGAAAATTAATAAAAAATAAAAATTGACAATAAAGAAAGTTTCTTAGCCCATTGTTAGGCAACGCCGATAAAATATTACATCACTAAGTACTTTTTTAGATAATACAGAAAAAGTTAAAAAAGAAATAAAACTTGTACGACAACAACCCATGTAAAAGTATTGGATTCAGTACATGGTAGAGACTTCTACTTCTAAGCAAACAGTTTTTCAGAGATGTTTGGACTATTACACTCCCACGTTCCCATAATTAAGGTACTCTTTTAATAGAGGCTTGATGAGTCCCAGGAGGGTCTGCAGATCATTATAATAAACTAATCGAGCAGGAAAAATGGACCAATTAAAAAGTAGATCCTTGATATGTTACTAGGCAACAGCGTTAATACATAAAATATAGGATGGCCTGTGAATATAGGAATCTAGGAGCTCTCCAAGCATACATAACACTTTTACACGCTTTCTGACTCCAATTATCTTAAATTTGGATATATTTTCCTCCTTAGGTTTTTCTAGTGAAGTTCTACTGTAGAGCCTTTCAAACAACAACTAATCAACAAGTAAGAAGAGTGCAACCTTATGAAGTGCAAGCAGATTGCACTTGACTGCAGCAACATAGACCCAAGGTCTTCTACATTATTCATAATTTGCACGGGCGATATCATTTTGCACCAACAGCCTGATTCTTATTCAGGAGAATACCCAGACCGGTCTCGAAGAACGGTTCGATTATTTGCATCTCTGCGTCGTCCCATTTAAATTTCAGATTATACTTTCTTCCATATAATTATTATTTTTATGAATAACACGAGGCGATATTTATTCACGTCTGGATATTTTTTTTATATATTTATTTATTTATAATAATATACATAAAATGTGTAATAATAACAATGTTGTAATGCATGGATACAACCTACGGGATGATAAGGGACCATATTGTAAGTACCATCCCCAATATACTTCTCCAAAAAGGTCCCATGAAGCTATTGTATATTGGGATGAATCCATTACTGCAGACCATACTGTTATAATAATATAATAAACCAGACATTCCCCTTATAAAGTCGAGTGAGAGGAAAGGAAATATTATTGACGTTGCAATAATAAGAAACTTCTTAAGTATCAGGAACTAGTGGCTGAGCTAAAAAGGTATACTGAATGGAAAACGTGGTGGTAACACCTATAATCCACAAACGGATTGGTTGCTAAATCCACGATGGATGTTTCAAACGAGGCTCAACAGGTAGTTCCCCTAGAAGAAAGAGCCAGGATCGTAAGAAAATTTCTGAACATTTGAAGAGGAAAAACACAAAAACAAAAACTAATAAATGCAGATGGTTCGACTTGTCCCCCAACTCTGTTTTGAAATGGGAGAAAAAAATAGATGAATGATAATAATAAGCATATATGGCTCAATGATCCGAAGGTTCGATACAGAAACACTCGATCGCTTACGCAGTAGTTTATCCAAAAAAATGGCGCCCAAACACACAAAACATCCTGAACGTAATATCTCTTCATCATATGAAAACCTTTTTCAGTGACCATGCCTGAAAACGGATCTTGAATCTACTTTTTGATTAGACTTTTGTTATCTAGATCAATTAAACTATGAATACTTTTAAAAAATGGTAAATCATAAAGCCCACTGTTCCAAACCCCTTTATATAATTATTATTTACTCTGTTAACAGTCATAGTTGGGTTCTGTAGGGTCTGCAAATCCTTCTGGGGCTTATCCAGCCTCTATACAAAGGATAAAAACTACATCAAATCATCTCCATACAAAACTGTTAGCTTAGAAACCATACAGTCTCTACCATACACTGAATCCAAGACCCATTAATGAGTTGTTGTGATATCATTTTTTTACCTTTTTTTCTATTATATAAAAAAGTATTTCATTCGAGATTACCTAGCTAAGTTTTTTCGTCTTTTGTCTGGCTGGATCACTTAAATTATAAATATTTACAAAGCTATTGGTTCGTGATTTCTTTAAGCATTTACACAAAATACAGCACTGTTTTTTAATTCAAAAATAAAAAATAGAATGCAGCTATTTCAAAAATATAACAAGCTGCATTTTATTCCAATATTTTGAGTTTAGACTGATATTTCAATACAAAGAATGCAGTGAAATAAGATCAAGAGACTTTTCTTATACACCTTAAGCTATATATTTTTTTATGACTTTATTGGCCACATTGGACCACTTGGGCCGATCTACATTCGCTTTCTATATCTTTTTTACCTATAACAAAAAAAGCAAAAATTCTTAATTTTATTTACTGCAAAGTAATCACTATCTCAAAACAATACTAAATGTGTACTCATATTTTAACAAGCTCACTTGGGAGGTACGAAATAATTGTTAAACTGAACTTCAAAATGTAATATCGGTGTGCTTTTATTAAATCGCCAAGTACCTACGATAGTACAATAAAGTTAACAGTTGTATAATTTGTAAAATGGGATTCGGTCCGCCATAAGGCCGATTATTTTTTTTGTTTTTGTTTTCGCGCATAACATTTCTTACGGTGATGTAATTATTGAAGAAATAGATGGAGAGAAAGTAGTCATAAAACAATATTCGTTTCAACAGCTTATTATTTTAAAGCATAAGCTACTTTTACGAGCTACAAATAACTGGTAGGATGCAGAAAGAGAATAAGAGAATATATATATATATATATATATATATATATATATATATATATAAAACTTAAATTAAATGATTGTTATTGGTGTATATATATATATATATATATATATATATATTCAGGAGGGAACAACAATTTGTTCGTCAAAATCGACTTAAGAGAAAATGTCACTTTATATCATCGTTCTCCAGAATTTTATAGCGATTCTCTATAACGAATTTAATCAAACTTGATATATAATCAATGAATAATTAAATGTCAGCCATGTCTAGTCCACGCTAAAATATTTCGACAGGGTTTAAAAGCTAAATTCACAAGGAGAAATATCCCCCTATAATTTTGTTTATTTAAAATAATTAATCATCTATCATTATTAGTTAAATTAAAATTGATATATATGGACTATGAATGAATCTGATACTATACTCTGCGAATCCACGTATTAGCCCGTAAAAGGTTGTTATATTAACCACCTTAAGAAAAGATAATTAAGAAAACGAAAAAGATACATTTATTTTATAAATTAGATACTGCAGGAAAAATAAAATAAAAATTAATATCACACAATCAGCGGTATAAAATGATGAGGTGTTACGAAAAACGCATAAAAGTACACAATTATTATTGGTAATAATTTATATAGATAAAAAAAACTGTACTTTTATATCCCATGAAGGCGTAGTGCAAAGTAGAGTAGTTATAGTAGTTTAGGACAACGGTTGTGCAAGGAAGTAATTTGCACGAGATCACGCAAAACTGTCAGGCATCCCCTCAATTAAGGGTACCCATATTATAAAGGTCGCATGAAGCCCAGGAGGATCTACAGCTCTCAGGGACCTTCTATGGTTACCGATTACATAATTTATCAGCTACAGTTGGATTAGAGGATTTGAACCCAAGACCATCACAAAAGCAAATCAGCGCTCTAGGTACGGGTCTGCCACGCGGCTATAAATAGTTGTATGACATGTCTTATATAGAATAGGATAGAATAGAAAAATAATTTTATTCTCGTCCCTTAAGAATAACACAGATGAATAAAATTAAATAAATATAAATCTGGCCAAAGGACTACATTAGAAAAACATCTAGAGGGCCAATCAAGATTCATAGAAGAGATATTGGCGGAAAATAAAGCTTTAAAGGCCCGGGTAGGAGATCTCGAAGTGCGGGTAAACAAAAGTGAGCAGGGCATGTTATCTAACTCCCTGGAGATCCGGGGGATCCCAGTCCGAGCCGGTGAGACCCCTTCCGGCCTATTAACTAGTATCGGTGCGGGCCTAGGCATAAAGTTAAATCTAGAGGATCTGGACACAGTGCAACGACGGAGAGCAAGAAATGATGACCCGCGACCCCCACCTATCATAGCACGCTTCGTGAGGAAATCAGTGAGGGATGACTTGTTACATAAAAGAAAAGTCAAAAGAGATTTCTCTACGCGAGATTTAGGTTGGCAGGAAAATGACTGCCACCGTATCTATCTGAGCGAGGAGATGACAAAAGGTAACAAGCACCTCTACTGGTTAGCCCGTCAGAAGAAGGCAGCGGGAAAGATAAAGTATGTGTGGTTCTCTGGGGGCAGAGTGCGCTGTAGAAAAGAAGATGGTCACCAGGTGGTCTTCATAGATCAGGCCCAAGATCTAGACGTCTTCGGGTGACTACTAAAGTTTTGTTTCCCCGCTAGCTCTATGACAACCTATGGCGCTCACCACGGAATTTTGGATTTTGCCCACGCCCTCTCTATACAGTTAATTTCTTTTTATTGGTCCATATTTTTAGTTCTTAGGATCTTTTGTTCTATATTTTTAAGTTTGTTCATGTTCAAGCAGCTATATATATTCTATTACTTTGCTTCTCTCATTATTAATTCATTATTTTCTCTTTTTGCATATTTTAACAGTATTATCATTTCTATACTATTAATATTCTTATATGTTTTTTGTTTTATCTTGCATGTCTTCAACTATCTGGAACATTTCATAGCTTTTTACCTAATCTACCTGCTAAAATTAATTGCACACAGCATCTTCTCCTCTTATACGGGGATCTTCTCTCCTACCTCACCATCATGTCCAGTATCCTGACATCCTGTCACGTCAACACCCAATCCTTACCTGCCCATTATGACGAATTCCTTCAATATTTTACCCAAAACTTTTATCATACCATTGGAATTTCCGAAACATGGCTAAAACCCCACTTCCCCTCCTCTGCAATATCCTTACCAGACTATTCATTCCTTCGCCACGACCGGGTAGACCGGACTGGCGGAGGAGTAGGTCTTTACGTACACAACTCCCTAAAATCACGTATCCTTGATTCCTCACCCGCAACTGGTTATCCTCACACAGAATTCCTTCTGGTTGAAATCTCTTTTAACCCAAACCCTCTCCTTTATGTCGTAGTATATCGCCCTCCTTTGGCCCCTCTTGATTCAATTTTTGAATCTACCCTTTACGACTACATTCCTCTCTATAACCATATCATTATCTCCGGTGATTTTAATGCCAATCTCCTTGTCCAATCCTACGATCAACTATACCTGGAAAATCTCTTTTACTCTCTACACCTTTCCATTGTCCCATTTTCTCCCACCCATCACACCTTTCAATCCGACACATGGTTAGACCTGTTTGTCATTGATTCACGGCAGAACCTCCTTTCTTCCTCTCAATTACCCGTTCCATTTCTGTCCTCTCATGATCTCATCCATATTTCATACAATATCCAAACTCCTGTTATACTACCTAAAACCGTAACCTTTCGCAACTTAGATGCTCTCACCCCAGAGAACATCTCACCCTCTCTTGAAGCCTTGGATTGGAGAGAGATTTATTCTTGTGCCTCTATTGATTCGATGGTTGACATACTTACTTCCAATCTCAAATATATCCTTGACACCCATGCCCCACTGAAAACCTCAACCTTCCGTCACCAGCCTGCTCCCTGGTTGTGTCAAAAAATTAAAGATCTTCAAAGGAAGCGTGATGCGGCCCGAAGACGCTTTAGACGGACAAGGTTAACTGACGACTATCAAGCGTTTAGGGCCCTCCGCAATCTGACACAGTCGGCAATCAGGCAGGCAAAAACCAAATACTTCCACGAAGCCCTTTCATCTGCTCCCGATTCTAAATCCAAATGGCATCTCCTTCGAAAGCTTTCTCTTCTTAATTCATCTTGTTCTAGGCCCTTTCCAGCCTCTCCCAATGAAATAAACTCATATTTTTTGTCCACCTCAGTTAATACTTCTAAATCATCCTCTCCCGTATTTTCCCTACCACCATCTTTCAACCCTGACAACTTTTACTTCGCTGACATTTCACCCAACGACATTATTTCCTCTGTTCTGAAATCCCACTCCATCTCCACAGGCTTCGATGGGATTCCTGTCAAACTGCTAAAATCCTGCCTTATCGATATTATACCTGTCCTACTCTTTATATACAATTTCTCACTGCAAAACGGAGTATTCCCAGCCTCCTGGAAAAAAGCCATAGTCCATCCTATTAATAAATCCTCTAACCCTGTCTCACTCAAAGACTACCGCCCAATCTCAATCCTCTCAAACCTTTCCAAGCCTCTAGAAAGAATAGTCCAGTCACAAATGTCAAATTTCCTCGAACAGTCCAACCTCCTTGACCCACTTCAATCTGGTTTCCGTCCCGGTTTCTCCACACAATCGGCACTTACCAAAATCACCAATGACATACATACCGCTATGGACGACAAAAAACTAACTGTGCTTATCCTTCTTGATTTTACTAAAGCTTTTGATTCCTTGGACCATTCTATCCTTTTTAGCAAACTCAAATCAATGTCCTTTTCTAACAGTTCCATCCGATGGTTCCAATCCTTCCTCTCTGATAGATCTCAAGCAGTTTCTATACCTAATCATCCCCTTTCCTCTTTCCTCACTCTTTCCTCAGGCGTGGCACAGGGCTCAAGTATCTCTCCTCTTCTTTTCAACTGCTATATCAATGATCTCCCTAAATCTGTTCACCACTGTTCCCATCATCTATATGCTGACGATTTCCAAATATATCTGTCCTTTCCCCCTTCCGAGCTATTTTTTGCGTTCGCTAGTATTCAGGAAGACCTGGATAGGATCTGTGCCTGGGCAAAGCTGAACAAACTGGAATTGAACGCATTGAAAACTCAGGCCATTGTTTTAGGTTCCAAATCCCTCCTTACATCCATCCACACCCTCCCAACATTACTCCTAAACGATAATCCTATCACGTTTACCTCCTCGGTGAAAAACCTAGGCATCACCATCGACCAAAACCTTTCCTGGAAATCCCACATCGCCCAAATATCCCGACGGACAATTAGTTCCCTGAAGTTGTTCCATCGTTCTCGTCATCTCCTTACACAATCTTCCCGTAAGCTTCTCGTATCTTCTCTCATCTTCCCCCACTTTGACTATTGTAGCGTGGTATATGGAGGCCTCTCTAAAATGCTTGATGACAGATTAAAGAGAATAATGAATTGCTCTCTAAGATTTGTGCTTGGTACTCCGAAGCGATCGCGCGTCTCCCACCTCTATGATGGGTTAAAGTGGCTCTTCCCTCCCTTCCGAAGACAATATTTCCTCTGTTCATTCTTATACCAATCCATTCACTCTCAACACCCTTCATATATCTACAGTCTCCTCCAATTCAAATCATCAGTGCAACACCATAAAACAAGATCCCGCCTTTCTGATCTCTATATACGTTCACACAGAACTAAAGCATTCGAACGTTCCTTTCTCGCCCGCTCCACCACAATGTGGAACTCAATCCCTCCTAATATCCGTCATACTCCCTCTCTATCATTATTCAAATCCTGGCTGTTTCAACATCTATTAGCTTCCCAGAAGGATAGTCTCTGGGTAGGTTAGCCATTTGCTTAGAATACAATGTATATAATAACAAACTGTGTTATCTAGTTCTTTTAATTCTGCTCTTTGAAAAGCTGTACATCATGTAAACAAATTATTGAATGCTAGCTCATGCATTCAATTTCAAAAGCTTTGGATTTATCTATTCTCTGTAATTGCTTAATATCCTGTCAAGATCTGTACTATTTATTTACTTACTATTATTTTTGTTTATATATTTCTTTTTAAATTGTTTTCTGTCATGTTTTCACGCTTTATGATTTGTAACATTTAGCCTTCTGGCCAGATAAATATTATGTTTTTATTCCTGTTCATATCTGTTATTCTAAAGGGACTTTGTCCCAGAATAAAGTTACTTTTCTATTCTATTCTATTCTATTCTATTATTAGAATAAAACAATATTTACATAATATCATGAAAGTAAATAACTACCAGGTATGTTTTGATACGGAATCAGCGGATGTAATACAAAAAGAAGATTAAAAAAACGAAAAATTTACAATACAAAGAAATAAGCTTATAGAAAAATAAGTGAATAAATGAATAAATCTAATAATATAAAAAATTATATCATTATGAGCGGGGAATGTTTACAGTAATTCATCAATCGATTAAGTTGAATATACCATATCTATAAATTGTTTATTGATTATAGAGCATCTGTTTGGGAATTTAGAAGATGTAGGAAAAGTTTGGATTTAAATGAGGTTAAAGAAGGCGCATTACGGATATAGAGTGAGAGTTCCAAAGAGAGATAGAACAGACGAGAAAGGAACGCTCAAAAGTTTAGGTTCTGTGGGAAGGGATATAAAGACAGGAAGGGTGAAATCTTGTGCCTTGGGATTGAATAGAGGATTTGAATTGTAGACTATAGATATAAGATGGTTGTTGTGAGTTGATGGTTTGATATAAGAACCTAGGAAATAGAGTCTACGGATAGAAGGGAAGAGCCACTTTAACTCAGCGTAACGGTGGGACGCAAGAGACCTCCTCGGGGCGTCGAAGACATATCGAAACGAACAATTCATAATTCGCCTCAACCCCTCCTCGTGTCTGTTCGAGAGGACAACATATGCCACACAACCATATTCAAAGCGTGGAAAGATAAAAGAAGTGATGAGGAGCTTGCATATAGGTAAGCTATATATATATATATATATATATATATATATATATATACAGTAAAATGATTGATGGAAGCGGGGAATTTCAGTGTGCAGCTGAAGAGAAGCTGGTAACAGACAGCTCGATCCTGTGGATTTGGATACTTGAGCTCATTCTGCCTATATAAAGTTTTTACCCCTGGTTGGAGGATTGAATGTGATCTAAACCATAACACTTCCCTGCACAACAGGTAGCAAAGAAACCGTATTGGCTCTATCACGTACTGTGTCTAATATCCCACATTGGTTACAGCGGTACAAGAAGGAAATTTAGCGAACGCACCAGATTTTTTCTTAAAGAATATCTTTATGTACATAATTGTATATATCAATATTTCTAAAAATATACTTGATTGCACGAAGTATATTCTTAAATATTAAGTATATACTTAATTGTTCGCAATTGCTGTTCACCTGACACAGCAGCTGGTCGGTAGCACGTGCACCTGCCTCCTGTAGCACCTGCGAGGCTACTAATGAGCCACTGGAAGGTCTTGTCGCTTAGTAACTGCATAGCGGTTTCTTTTGTGTATTTATATGTAGATATGTGTTTTATATATATATATATATATATATATATATATATATATATGTATATATAATTTAAATAAAGGCTTATTTCAGTGTTTTATTCGTAAAATAAAACTAGCCGAAGGTTCAAATCCCACTGCTTGGCATTCTTTTACTTAATTTGTTAGCGGCTGGAGATGGATCTATGACCCTCCTAGATTCCTCACCCAGCCTCTATAAAGTGGGTATCTAAATCTGTCGGTTGAGTCTCACCTAAGACAATCACCTCCCTGCATAATCATAGTTATACAGTCTCTACCATCTACTGAACCCAAGACTTCATGGGTTGTAGGGGTACAGATTTTTTTTTTTATCTATCCAAATAGCCGCATTTCCTTTAAGTTATTGCTATCGAGTAAAAATCCTCCCACATATTTTTGGCACTACTTAATTTAAAAAAACTGTTACTTCAAGTATTCAAGGTTGTATATGAGAGCGGAGTAGCAGAGAATGAACTAATGATATCTAGGTTCGAGTCTGGTTGCGACAGATTATTTCTTTATCATTATAAAGTATCGCCCTTCCGATCTTTACATCCGTTCCCGTAGAAACAAAACTTTAGCTTTAAGTTCCACTCAATATCCGTCATGCGTCTTCTTTAACCCCATTTCCAAACTTTTTCTACATCTAATTTCCCAAACAGATGCTCTATAATCAATAATCAATTACTAGATATATTCAACTTGATCGTTTGATGAATTACTGTAAATATTCCCCACTCATAATGATATAATTTTTTATATTATTAAATACACCGTCTATACACCATCTACCAATGTATTGTAACGTATAATAATAATGCTTATAATGATGTAATACTCTATTAAAAGTTTATAACAAAATACATTCACTGAAAAATAATATTGGTAATATTTCGTAAAATAAAAAAGCATCAACTCTCCTAGTTTCACCTTAGTTTCGTTTTACTAAAATTATGTTCCAATATAAAACTAATAAATAAATGAATATATGGTATATTTATGATATATGTATATGTAAGGCGCGAAAAGTAAAATTAATTATAATTAAAAATAGGGGACATCAATGACGCAATTTGGCGGAAACGCCATTTCCGATCCAGAAACGTCAGGATGGGAGAATTCGTTGGAACATGCGAACATTCCATATGAGATAATATGTTTTAACATAAACCAATACTTAACACACGTATGTTATAAAATCTTGTAATTATTCCATAAGATAATTGGTTTAAAACAACATCCAATTTTTGTAACTACTTCAGCGTATATAAAGTATATTTTACTTTATAAAAGGAAATCGAAATAAAATATTTCTTAAAACATGAATGGTAAATATACGAATTGTTTTGACTATCTAAAACAGCAGGAAACAAAAAATACCTGTCCCTACTTCACCAAATCAACCACTCATTAGGACAGAAAGAGAATAATAAAACGAAAAAACATTAATCACATCCCAACCTCATGTTCAAGCAACACATCAGCCTGATACAGCACTCCACCATTAGCAATGCCCAAATATAGTTAATGTTTTACGATCAGTCATAACATGTGGAGCATATAAAAAAGTATACTTTTATTCATACAAATATAGTTTTATCATCAATAAAGCAGACATTAGAAAATGGACTAAGTAATATTTAGGCATCTATTGCAAAACATCGCATTGAAATAAAGGAAAGCTTAAATCTATCAGAATTGTTTTGATCACACAGAGAAAAAATACCCGAAGAAATTGACACGAACTAGTCGTTACGGATCGGGAAATTCTACCTTAAAACGTGCCCATCACTATAAATAATTTTTATGATATGTAATAATATTATAATATTGCAGTACGCTGTAACAATATAATATTTAATAGTATACTATAAATTTTTTTTTTTAAGTGTTGTTCCTTTAATTTGCTAATTTACAATTTGTAACAATTATTTAATTACATGTTGGAGTATAACAATTTACACTGCAAGTTGAATAAACATAATAAATAAAAGCTGTAATATATTTATATCAGTAGGAAAAAGAAGAAAAAACCTACACAAAATAGAAAAATAAATTACTAAAATATGTATAATATTTTGTAGTAAAAATAAACAATTTTAGTACAAAACAATCTTAGTACAATTTTTTTTTTCTACCATTTTAGGAATAAATTCGCCTATGATTGATAACTTATTATAATGTATTAAATTAATTATATTTATTCTAATAGTATATGTCTAGTTCGTCTATGTATGTATCGTCTTAAGGTTTGTTTGTTATAATTGCCTATTGATTGCATTAAGGGATTTCCTGTGTTTTTTGTTGAGTTGAAAAAGTTCCAAGTCTGAGAGTGAATAAACTGTTTAATTGTTTGTAGGTCTAAATCAAGTATCATGTCGGTTATTTTTGTGTACCTGAGGTAGTCATTTATCATTCTCATACATAAGTTCTGTATTCTTTCTATTTTTTTATAGTTGGAGTCACCGTATACTATAAATAATTTTTATAGAAGTTTATGAGAATTGAGAATATGGTCATCTACAAGAAGAAATTATGCCTTTAAAGTATCTTGGGCAACGCATATTAAATACTTAAGGCTTAACATGGACAAAAGGTTAACTTTTACTTTCCAGACTGATTAAGTGTGCAACAAAGCTAACAAAGCTCTGTGTACTGTGTATCCTTACTTTAATAGAAATTCTAAATTAAGCACAGATAATAAGTTATTATTATATAAAGCCTGCTTACGACCTATACTGACATACGCATGCCCAATATTTAGTTACATGTCAAAAACTAATTACAAACAATTACAAATATTCCAAAACAAATGTCTTAGAATTGCTGGAAATTATGCATATGACACTAAAGTTAAAATTATGCATATAGAATTAAGTATACCTTACATTAATATATTTATCAAAGAATTATGTAAACATTTTTTTTAAGTGTAAAAACAATAAAAACCCGCTTATAAAAAATATTGGGAACTATACAAAAAATAGTACAAAGCGGTATGTACATAAACAAACCAAACAGTTATTATTGTAGGATACCAATTTCATTCATTTCATTGATATTGTTATATAAGTATATGTATAAAAGTTACTAAGAATGTATAGTTATAATTTTCGTTTATTTTATTATTATTAATTTTTTTTTCTCTCTGTTGCAAGTTTTTATACATTTTTTCTTTCATTGTAAATTATGATTCTCCGCAGATATAAATAATTTTTTTTAATTTGAGACTGGTCTATTGGTACAGCATTTTTATTTTGTGAAATGTAGCCAATTATACAAGAAATAAATAATTTAAAAAAAAAATGCCTTAAATAACGGTTTTTAATGAGGACTGCTTCACAGTTCTCAACTGGTCCTAAGAGACACCACCTTGACGTTGGTGGACCAGCTTGCTCTTACTAAGAGTGTCTCATACTTAATTAATTAATTAGTACAGTGAGCGCGAGGTATTGTTTCACTGGTAATTATTGTTAACTAAATATATATCTCAGGGAAATATAAATACATAGGGAAATACCAATCTAGAACTTGAAATGCTCGATATATTCGTTCGTTTCTTTATTCATTTGACTTTATGTTGATGGATAATCCCGCGATGCTACAGTGGGATTTATAAATTTTGCTTATCCAGGTATAATCAGAATAGGCTTCTTTAACGAGGACCTAACACCATACAGGCTCGAGACCACTGGCTTACGTCCCTTCCGAAATAACGGCATAACTAAGAATGTTTTACTCTTTTAGACCAGCGATCTTGGTGACTCTCCAGAAATATTAAGGCCGCTACACACGGTCACTTTGATGTGTCAGTTCAATGTGCTACCTCTTGGAAGCTTCAAGGTGTACAGCTAGCTCCAAGCTCCCAGCTGGTCGTTGTACCACAATTTCGGTTGGTAAACGTCATCCGCACCAATACCGCTCACCAACCTCCCTAATTTTTTTAACTCATTCCGAAAGGCACTTAAACTGTTGATTTTTCTCGTTACTACCAATTTGTTTGCGATGGGATCGATCTCTTTAACCTTTTTAACAAGAATTTTATATGATTCCTCTCGTTTTTGTTTGTTATGATAGTCCTTGACTTTTTACAAACATTCCTCCCTTTTGAACAGTTCTATAAATTCTAAAACAAAATCTTTGCTCCAACTAACCATATTATCACTCAGTAATAGAAACAAACAAAACGAAGAAATACAAACGTGGTCTGGAAAAGCGATTGAAAGGGTAATGCCTATCCAAACACCTGTACGCATGATCAGATAACTAATGTGGCCACTGCGGACTGTCGTCAGTTCGGTGTGTCACGCCGAAATGATGAGTTTTCATCATTCCATCAGTCCACTTTTTCGATGTGAGCTCACATCAATTTAGCTTACACACGGTCAGTTCGATGTGAACACACCAAACTGACCGTGTGTAGCAGACTTTATTGTAAGTCATGAGTAATGACAAAAATCTTACTACGTCCAATATTTTTAGTAATCGTAAAATAGGATTCATAAAAAGAAATTTTTATTTGTTTTTTTAAGCTTTATTTTTATCGATACGGTTTAAAGCTTTTTTGTACATTCAGAAAAGAAAGAAAGAGTTTCTAGAATTTAATTGAAGCAATTAACCCTGCAAAACGATCTGCATGGACAATGACGCAAGACTGGCTCGAGAATCCATTGTCTGGCAATTAAGTGTCTTATGTCTTGAGGTTTTTCCTTTTCTGTTCCGATCATCAGTCATGTCTGAACAGGAGAAGAAAGAAAGTAAAAAGGAGAAAGAGAATGGAAGTTTGACATGACAAGTGAATTACGAGTGCTTATAATACTGCGATGTTTATCTGGAGAAGGCTTATTTAAATCAGCAAGTATGGAAATTTCTTTAAGCTGTAATAATGTACTTACATCATATCTTATTTAATTACAATAGTTAAATGCAAAATATTAATCCAGGTTCAATTAATTAGAGAATGAAGGTAGCTAAGTGTGTAGGGTTTTCTAATCAGGTTGTGACTGATAAATTATAATTTTTATCAATAATTATTTAATATAGTAATGATAATAGATGGATCCTGTGGGATTTACAAAGCATCCTTAGTTAGATAAAAAACATGGTTGAGCTTGTTTTCGAACATATCACCTTCATCCACAACCGAAGGCTTAGGAACGGTACAGTCTCTACCATGTACTAAACCTACGATTTTTTTACAAGACGTAGCGGTCTTTTCAGTGGCCATTAGCACTTAATGCTTTCTTGTATTCTTGAATTGACACGGAGAAACAAATAATACCATTTAAATAACTGAGTGATTTAAAAATTTCAAAATGAATAAACAATTACATTAAAAAACATTTTTTATCGGAATCTGACACTACTTTTTAATTTTAAAAGATCTACTAAGTTCATTTCGTAAAAGAATATATTTTGTATCGCTAATAATTGAATAGATCGCACTTAAATTAAATAAAGTCATTTAAAAACTATGATAAGTCCAAAAAATTACTATTTAAAAAACACAGACGTTAAATCTTAGTTATAAAAGAAAGCCTGGCGCTTGAGAGTGATTTCGTCCAAATCACCTTTCTCAACAAACGTGGGCTAGAAAACAACAGTCTCCACTATGTATTGAACCCAAGACCCTTTTATGGGTTGCAGTGGTACAAGTATTATTTTTTTAAACTTTATTTAGTGATGTAAATACTTTATCGGCGTTGTCTTGCTAAGTTTCGAGGAATTGTTTACTTTTAAGTCTTTGTCGTGCTGGATCAGTTAAATTATAAATATTTTTAAAAAAATATATAATCACAAAGCTGCTGTTCCTGACTTCTTTAAGCCGTTACCAAATATAATACCGTTTTTTATTTAAATGGGAAAAATGGAATGTATTGATTTAAAGAATAATAAAAGCAGCATCTTATTCCAATATCTCGATTTTAGGATTGTTATTTAATCCAGATAATGCTGTGCAATAAGATTAAAACAAACCTATATTAAGATACACATACATCTCTAGTGTTCTATTATTAAAAATTTAATTATGAACGAATTCATAAGTTCTGTTAAGTTTTAAATACTATAAGGAAACAAGCGTACCAACAATCAGATAAGGTTGGAAAGAGTCGCAAAACATAAAGGAAGGATGTGCCTCTAACAGATATAAATAGTAAAAATATAATAGATGCAACTGATGCTGAGAAGACTTCTGACTTTTCTTCAACCTAAATTTGTTGATTGGATACTTTAAAAAAAAAATATATTTATTGAAATTTACAACTGTATAAAGAATACATCCATTAAATGTAATGGAAGATATATCATGTCCAGACATAAAGGCTGGTAGAGAAACTACCCACTGGTAGTACTCAAATAAAAAGCTCAACTTAGAAGGTCACGAGGTTTGAAACTAGTGGCTTTAGGTGGAAATGAAGTTTGTCATGAAAAGATTGATATCGGATTCGGGCCAAATCAGCAACAAACGGTACATTAAGGTCATTGTGGAGTACTTTCTTCGTAACAAAGTAAGGAGCATTGAGGATTTTAAATTGTAAGGATTGAATAAGAGAGGAATTCGGTGGCTTAGTAGAGCTACAAAGCTCTACTCCGTAAATCCAGATAGGTCTAATGTAATTGTTATGTATATGAGTCTTTTGTAATTAATTGGGAGCTCAGAGCGTTTGTTTAGCAAATATTGAAGTAGCCAGAAACGGCGAGCTGTTTCTTGTCGTTTCAGTATAGTATGAGAATTCCAAGTAAGGCGTTTGTCAAGGTGTTGTCCTAAGTATCGGACATGTTCTACAAGAATCAGTGGGGTGTTATTAAACGGTACAGGAGGGCAGGAAGTCGTTGGTTTACGACAAACGGTAAAGGTGATCTTATGAAATTTGTGGAACTTTATTTTAATCCTCCAGTTTTGGCACCACTTTTCAAGTTTAGTGATATGGGATTGAAGAGTACGGGATGCCAAAATAAAAATTAAACTGGATATGTTTGTTACTTACAAGTTATTTGGTTTTGAAAGTTTTATTTCTGAGCAATATCCTGAAACAAAAATAAATATTCTTATTAATATTGGATCAAGATAACTAGAACGTTATTGGAAAAATACAAAATTGACACTATCAAAATAACCGAATAAAATGTTCCAGATCATGCAAAATTTCCTTATCATTTATTTATAGGAGCGATGTAGCTCAGATGAAGTTACATTATTTATCCTCTTATCAGCTGTAAATCGACTCCGTTGTATCTTAAGACCCTCCTGGGGCCCACTCTGTTTTTATAAAGTTGGTAACCTTTATTAGGGAGAACACCTGACGAACAACTGTCGACTTCAAAACCGTAGGGTACAATGACATGCACTGAATTGAATACTTTCATTAGATATAGTGACACGACCTGTGTGTGTGTGTGTGAAGCGCCCTTAACCAGCTTCCATTGGCGTTTAATGCCAGTGACGCGGCTGGGAAAGGGGGCTGGGGCTTCCCGGACTCCTGCTTTGCCCTCATTCCTGGGGAAGAAGCACAGTTCGGGGACCCCAGGCAAATTGTAAATAGGGTATGAATGTGTGCATTTTATTTTATTTTATTATTAGTATTATTATTATTATTTATTTTACTTTAATATTATTATTACCGCATTAATTTCTTTCTGTTACCGCATGTATATATTTTTCCGCATGTATATATTTATTTATTTTATTTTATTTTGTTCATATTATTGTTTTGTTATGGAATGGCTGTAAGCTACACAGCACTATTACTTATTGCCCATAAGTGGCAGATTGTAATATTTCAATAAAGTGTTAATATAAAAAAAGAAAAGATATAGTGAAACAGTTCTTTCTATTTTGTTTTTTAATTTAACTAATACTTACAGGCATTTTTTTCATGAAAATGAAATACTATAATTTGGTTTTTAACCAAAAAAAAAAAAAATTGTATTCTCCCTATAACACAAAAAGTGACCATATTTTATTTCCAGTATTATTTTTCTCCAAAACCGAAATATTCTACTTTTTTGCATCTCTTATCATTCTTTTCATGGGATTCGGACTGTAAAACTCCTTAAATAACTAAAAAATAGTTAAAACACCATAAAAGTACTAAAAACGAATTCAAATCACATTTTTATTACACAGTCACGATTGTGCTGCACCCTAAGAGCGAATGCACGAATCCGGGCAATAACAGTGCACTGCTCACTACTGTGCATCAGTCACTGCTGTTTCTACAATGAAATGCGCTTCACAGATAGCTATAAGTATAAATACACCTGTTCAGCGTGTAATATTTGATTTTACTTTTAAGGTGGAATAATGAAAATGCGTCGCAAAAAGTTGAATAAAGCTGATGAAATATGTTAAGACCGTGGAAAAATTCCAACGAAAAGCCCTTAGTCTGGAGACTTTTAAAAAATATATATTTATTGAAATTTACAACTGTATAAAGAATACATCCATTAAATGTAATGAAAGATATATCATGTCCAGACATAAAGGCTGGTAGAGAAACTACCCACTGGTAGTACTCAAATAAAAAGCTCAACTTAGAAGGTCACGCGGCCATATTCTTTTCAGACGCCTCGGAAGATCATCAGGAATTGAAGAGGTCGCGAGGTTTGAAACTAGTGGCTTTAGGTGGAAATGAAGTTTGTCATGAAAAGATTGATATCGGATTCGGGCCAAATCAGCAACAATCGGGACATTAAGGTCATTGTGGATTACTTTGTTCGTAACAAAGTAAGGAGCATTGAGGATTTTGGATTGTAGGGATTGAATACGAGAGGAATTCGATGGTTTAGTGGATCCCCAGAGCTCTACTCCGTACATCAAGATAGGTCTAATGTAATTGTCATGTATATGAGTCTTTTGTAATTAATTGCGAGCTTAGAGCGTTTGTCTAGTAAATATTGAAGTAGCCAGAAACGGTTGTTTGGAAACTAAAACAGAAATAGAAAAAAATCTGTCCAATATTTCGCTCATTCAGGCATCATCAGGGTAGAAAGAGAATAACAGCAAAACAAAACATGAATAATGCACCCCAAACATCCCACTACCTAAATATTGGAAATATTGGACAGATATTTTCTATTTCTGTTTTAGCTTGGAGACTAAGGGCTTTTCGTTGGAATTTTTCCACGGTCTTAACATTTATGTAAGGTCTCTTTTTTCATTTCAATACTGATGAAATACGATTAGTAAAATGCTGTTGATCCCAAATTATAAATATATAATATATTATGAACCTTACAATATTTAAAACAAAATAAAAGTTTTGAAAAAAACGGATCCCAAACGGTTTTATAGGATTCTGCTGCACCCAATGAACGTATACACGAACTAAGGACAAAAAGACCGTAAGGCTGCTTACTTCTGAACATAAGTCTCTCATGTTTCTACATTGATATCTACTTCATAGATAACTATCAATAATGGTAGTATCCATTTTTAAATTTCCATCTATTACATTTTTTATCCACATAACAATTATGTGGATAAAAAATGTAATAGTAATGTAACTCTCATATTGTAATTTTACATAATTATGTAAAATTACAATATGAGAGTCATGAAGAAGAACAGTAGCCAACAACTACCTCTCCTGTGGCTTGATTTAATATTCTTTTGATAACAGATCCCTCATCAACGTTCTTTTTAGTCTCATCTTTGTGCCTTCAAGCTTGAGATTCATCGACATAACTCCTATCAGTGGGTGTATCAATTACATGACAAAATTTTTAGTGATCACTGAGTAATATTTTATTAACATATAAGGTGAAATAATATAAAAATGGATCTTAAAAAAGAATGTATGTAATTTGTAAAATGAGAGTAGTCCACCGTTAGGCGACAGTACTCCATACCATATAATACGACAGCTCTACTCACAGAATAATAAATATTTAATCAACCTCAAAGGTTATATATTAATTAATTACTAACTTGTTGAAGTAACTTAATAAATTACTTTTAGAACCCGTTAATTAAAATGTTTATACACGGACGTTAAGAAATGTTGGGAGACTGTATAACTTGCACAAAGTGATTACACAGACTTGACAAGGTCCTTTGTAAAGAACTAAGTTGTATTTACAAGTTGTTTATTACGTTAGTTATACAACTTTATTATTATTATTACTAGATGAAGAATCAAGTAGCAAGAGCTTCGTCCCACGCGAGGCTATCAAAGTGAACTTTAGTTTCAGTATTTTCCTCTTCACTAGATCACAATGAACAACAGGCGGATAACTTCGGAACTTGGGAGACATTTAGTGTACTTCAGCAATCAGGGGCAACTTCCCGATGAAAACAATCCCGATGAAACTACTCCAGCAAATCATTCAGGAGTCAACTAGGTCATACATACATGTAGATATATATATATATATATATATATATTTAAATAAATAAAAGTACCCACATGTATGTATGGAAAAAATAAAATGGAATATTCTTGGTGATTTATATATATATATACATATACCACCACTACAACCCATGGAGAGTCTTGGGTTCAGTAAGTGGTAGAGACTTCACCGTTCTCAACCTCCAGATTTCTCTCCCTATTTTGGGTGCCCTCTATTGATGCTGGATGAGCCCCAGATGGGTCTTAAATACCATTAAATAAAATCTGTCTTTGAGCGGGATTTGAATCCAGGACCTTCGACAGGCAACTCAGCGCTCAACCACTGAGCCACTGCGCTCCCTTGCGAGTGATTTCTAAGCAAGATATACTCTTTTAGGTTTCCACGACCATTATTATTACAAAAGACTTTATTGGTTTCTTCTGGTTTAGACCAAGTTGCCAATTTTTTGCCAATGAGAAATTCTCATTTTAGCCCTGAAGAAATCAGCAGCATGGCTGGCGAAACGTAAGAAATATATCAACACGGTCTAAACCAGAAGAAACCAATAAAGTCTTTTGTAAGATATAATAATTAATTTTTAAAGCACTGCCGGGAGGTTTTTATAGCTGACACAATATTACAAAATAAATAACTATTATACTGACATTATTCGATTTAAAAAATGTTTATTTATTATTTTAACAGCCATAATTAGACAGTGTAGAATCTGGAGACCCTACTAGGGCTCAAATAGCTCTAGGCTCTTCCAAATGAGTATTTTAGCATAACTGTTAGTGTGGTAATAGTGCGGTACTTGCCAAGTATTGAACCCAATGCCCTTCATGGGTTGTGGTTCATGGGTTCATGGTAAAATGAAGGAACCCTTTAGAAAGTTTTATACTAAACGTATTAAGATGATGGCGAAAGTGCACATGCTTAGAAAACCAAAGGTTGATAGTTCGAATCCCTGGGAGTTATCAAGCAACTGAAGACCCTTCTGGGGCTCACCTAGCCTCTATCAAGTGGGTATCCTTAATTAGCGGAAAACCTGGCACAGTTGATAATAATAACCTTCCAGCACAACAGTTGTGCTAGAAACAGTATAGTCTGTATCATAAACCGAACCTAAAATGGGTTGAAGTGTTTCAGTTTTTTTTTATTTATTGCATATACAATACATGAGCGAATGATTTTATGTTATAGCAATTAATATGAAGAGTAATTATCGGTCTTTATTTATAAATTAATTTATTATAATTAATGAGCGGTTTTATTATACAAGACGACTTTAGCCGCAGCTGTAAATGAACCGCTGACACTATCATTGAGATGATCTCTACTTCGCCACAGCCTCTCAACTCCTTCTAACCCTCAACTCCTTTATAATCTCCCACAACTCCTTTATGATGTTCCCTCCCTTACTTCCAGGACGGGAGCAGATGGCAAAGACATCTGTCCCTAACGGCCGAGATGACGGTATCCAGATAGGCTTTCTATTTATTTACCTCAGCCTCCTTTGATCCCAACTTCTTTTCCTTTGGTTATTTCCCTTGGGCTTGGTATCCTTAGGGTTGGGTCTTGGGGAAAGTATTTTGTAGCAATCGGGATTCTTATCAAAATGGTACATAATGCTACGGGCTACTGGGTATTAAAATGAATTAAACAATTCCTTAATTAAAGATACTAATATTTATTAACAAAACTGATAAGAAGGATACAATTAAACTATTAACAATTAAATTATTAAACTAATATAAATTTATAATGACAATATTCTAAATATTATAATCTAGGCCTAACTCCTATTTAATTATTACAATAATATAAGATGTTACTAATTCTAGATAGCTTAACTAGTTACAATAGTTTCTATGAATATTATAAAATTACACTACAATTTATAACTAATAGTTAACACTTACAGTTCACTAGTCCACCGACCGTAAGATTCTCCAAGTATGACAAACTGACACACAAAAACAGTTTATTACACTCGCGAGACTGTCACAGTTCACTGATACACTTAGCACACGGGCCGGTTCAATACTGACTAGTTTATCACACTGACACTCACTTATTACACTTATCACTGATCTTCACTGGACTAAGACTGACTGACTCGAGGTGAGGGAAGTCTTTTTATAGGCAAGGCCGAACGTTCTAGAACACGAAGGGGCCAGAAAATTCTGGAATCTTCTTAATCCTTTGCCGACAAAAGGAGACGATCTAGAACGGTCCAAATACTACTTTAACTTCTCCCGCCGACGGATTTAAGCCGCTAATCCTCTTGCTTCCGTCTTCCTGCCGGCGCCCGTAACAATAATATGAAAGTTTCTATCATAAAAATAATTGTTTAAATGCGAAATTCATTATGTAGATATAAGTCCCGTAAATACACGATTTCTAAAAGATAACTCACTTAAGAAAATCGGAATTGTATCTATAAGCTGGTGTTTTGTATAATAAAAATATGCATATTGACTTTTTCTCTTCCAACAACTTAATATTCTCAAGTGTCATTAACTATACGAACGATTTTGTTTATGTATTTACTGTCAGTTTATCCATCTATAGCTAATAGGAAGAAGCTACAGTGGGAATTTTAAATTGTGCCTATCCGGGTATAAAAGAGATAGGGATCATTACCTAGTACAGGTTTGGGACCTCTATTTTACGCCCCTTTCGAAAGACGGCAAAACCAAGGTTTTTACTCCATTTTAAAAAATACTAAGGCCACCGCCGGATTGCGAACACACGATCTTAGGCATAGGTTGTTGTGCTAACCCTAATAACATAAGCTGCTCCACTATAGCTGGATATACTAAGTAATACTAGTTTGTAGCTGGACGGAGATATCTTTTAATCAATTAAGATTATTTGAGCAGCCATTATCAATAATTGGCATAAGGTTATTTTCACCAGTTTGCCAAAAGTGTTGAAGTGTGCCACAAAAGTGTGCCAAAGCATTCGCAGTGTTGTGCTAGTAAATAGAATGTTACGTCATGGCTTGAGATTAAGGCAAGTACAGAAACTACTCACTGGTAATACATAAATAACAAGTTCTTAGAAGTTCACGAGGCCATCTTCTTTTCAGGCATCGGAGGATTATCGGGAATTGAAGTTTGTTTTGAGTGGAAATAAAACTTATTATAAAAAGGACTGCTATCGGATTCGGGTCAAATCAGCAAGGAATGGGACATTAAGGTCATTACGGATGATTTTATTCTTAATGAAGTGAGGAGCATTGAGGATTTTACGAAGGATTTTAGATTGTAAGGATTGAATACGAGAGGAATTCGATGGTTTAGTGGAGCCCACGGTTCTACTCCGTTAAGTCCCAATCACACTCTTATGAATAATATTATTATTTGTTTCTTGTATAATTTGCTACAATTCACAAAATTGCATGCTGTACCACACAGACCAGTCTCAAATTGTACAAATTTAAATGTCTTTGTGCAGAATCATAATTTGAATGAAAGAAAAAGTGTATAAAAAAAAACTTCCAACAGAGAGGGAAAAAATAATATAAAAATAAACAAAATTGTAAATATACATTCTTAATAACTTATATATATATATATATATATATATATATATATATATATATAAACAATAACAATAAAATAAAAGAGATTGGTATCCTACAACAATAAATGCTTCGTTCTTTCATATACATACCGCTTTGCACTATTTTTTGTGTAGTTCCCAATATTTTTTATAAGCGGGTTTTTATTGTTTTTACACTTAAAAAAGAATTGTTTACATATTTGTGATAAATACATTAATATAAGGTATACTTAATTCTTTATGCATAATTTTAACCTTAGTGTGATATGCATAATTTCCAGCAATTCTAAGGCGTTTGTTTTGGAATATTTGTAGTTTTTCGTAATTAGTTAATTACTTGTTGGTGTATAACTAAATATTGGGTATGCATATGTTAGTAACATACATCTATGCGTAATTAAAAATTCCTGTTAAAGTCCCTACTATATAGTATCCCTATATATCCCTATCTATACGATATATATATATATATATATATATATATATATATATATATATATATATATATATATATAGTAGTACACAGAGCCCTGTTGGCTTTATTGCACACATAATCAGTCTGGAAAGTAAAGGTTAGCCTTTTGTCCATATTAAGTCCCAAATTATGGGTCTTATAATAGTCATGTAAATGAGTCTTTTGTAATTAATTGGGAGCTTAGAGCGTTTGGGAAGTAAGTGTTGAAGTAGCCTTAATAGGTGACCTCTCAATTTAAAATCATAATTATTCTCCAGATTACGTCTCGGCACCTTACAGTGTGACCTTCATACACCTGATGCCCTTGGCCTAATACCGATAATATGGTCTGTGATTCTAAGAGCATTTAAAAAGCCAGCTTTATCTCTCGCACCTGTACGACTACAACCCATGGACTGTTATTAGTTTCCTAAAGTGTTATTGCCTGCTTGAGACAGTAATGTTAACAAGCCAACAGTTGTGTAAGTAGGTGATTTGGGCGAGTACCCTTAAGTATTCTCTCTGAATAAAGGGTATCCACTTTATAGAAGTTGGGAAAGCCCATTGAGACTCTACTGAGTCGTTCCGCAGCCGAAACAGAATAAATAAATAATCTGCCTTAGTCTTACATTCAGCAACCCGGCGACCTACCTACCGACCTACCCCGCATTATTTTTTTTTTCTCATATATATAAACATATATAGTAAGTATACAAACGCTCTAAGCTCTTAATTAATTATAAGACTATTGTAAGACCTATTTGGACTTACGGAGTAGAGTTTTAGGGGCGCCACTAACCCATCGAATTCTCTCGTATTCAATATATTTTTTTTAATTTAATTTATTGATATTTAAAACTATAATAATATTACAACAAGTAAATCTGCTAAATTGTACAATATGACATGAAAAAACTACCCATCGGTAGCACTCCAATAAAGTTCTATAATGGATGGTCTCGAGGCCATCTTTTTTTCAGACGCCTCGGAAGGTTATCAGGAATAGTATGAGAAGCAACTTGAGAGACTAGCGGATTCAAGTGTATATGGAGCTTGTCATGGAAGGATAGGTATCTAGTTTGGGCCAAATCAGCAACATATGGGATATTAAGATCATGATGGATGAGTTTGTTTGTGACATAATAATGAGCATTGAGGATTTTACAAAGGATTTTGGATTGTAAGGATTGGATACGAGATGAATTGGATGGTTTAGTAGAGCCCCAAAGCTCAACTCAGTATGTCCAAATAGGTCTGATAGCTGTCATGTAAATGAGTCTTTTGTAATTAATTGGGAGCTTAGAGCGTTTGTCCAGTAAATGTTGAAGTAGGCGAAAACTACGAGCAGTTTCTTGTCTTTTCAGTCTTGTATATTTAATATTCAAAATCCTTAATGCTCCTTACTTCGTTACGAATAGTCATCCATGATGACCTCAATGACCCATTTGTTGCCCTTCATGACAAAATTCCTACTCAAGCCCATTAGTTTCAAACCTAGCAACATCTTCAATTCCCGATAATCCTCCGAGGCGTCTGAAAAGAAGGTGGACCTTGTAGGCAGTATTTGTTATTGAAGTTCTAGGCAGTATCTGTTATTTGAGTACTACCAGTGGCTAGTTTCTCTACTATTTCAGTAAATAAGTTATAAAAGAAAATCATTTTATTATAATGAAAGAGATCACATCAAATTATTTCTTGAAGATATGATCACAGTGAATATATTAATAAATATTCAATTAAAAGTTAATTAATGAAGTAGTAGGCAGAAAGTTAAATTTTGCTTTGAGTTGAAGTTCCAAATTACAGTACACTCAGTCTGGAATACTAAAGGCAATTCCGCAATTCCACCCCTTTCAGTTTTTTATATACAATATTTCTTTTATTAAGGTTTCAAAAAAATTCATGAATATTTAATACTACGATTAATTATTCATATGTAATGCTGTTTCTAATGAAAAAAGTAAATTAAAGGTTTTTTTCAATTTAAAAAACCCTTATGTTCAGCCCACTTATATATTAGTATGTTGCGCTATTAAAGAGCTTTATTTATCTTGTATAATAAAAATGTATTCTATACATCAACGTGGTTTCATTATACAATTAGATTCAATGTGATTTCATATATTTTGAACTCTAGACTCATTAAAGATATAAATATTTTTGGTAGGCATTTTAAAATCTATAAAATTGACTTTTTTCTGTATAGAGTGAAATAGTGATTTATAAGTGAAAACAAACAATAAAGAAAACAAAAAACTTATATCCCGGCAATTTAGATAAAGCCCCGACAAAAAAAAAAAAAAACATGTCTGAAGAAGTACAAACTCGACATGATAAATAGTGTTACATCTATTTAGATACATTTTAGTGCTTTATTAATATAAGCCTCTATAAATTGGGTACCCTTAATTGGAGGAAAACCTAAACTGGTGTGATAATGGCCAAAGCGTCTCCTTGCACAACAGTTAGCTTAGAATCATTACATTTCCTACCAAGTGCTATAACCAATACCCTTCATAATTAGTAACTGTACTAATGTTATTATTTTGTAACCTTTTTATATATTAAGAAAGCATACGATATATGAACAAATTTAATTTACAGAACGTGATGAAATATATCATAATAAATAAATCGACCTTATATATTTCCAGGCGGGTGAGATAGACATAAAGGCATACATATATACAAGGTAAGGTTTCCAACTTATATGGTATCATGAGATCTCCGCTGTATTAAATCTATTTATTGTGTTTACTGTTACGTAACAATTGTTTAACAATACTTGATTATTATTATTAACATGATGAAATTTAATTTCAATTAATTTATTTCAAAAGTTAATGTATAGTGAAATATTTATGCTGATATTTATTTTAAACACTTTTTCTTCAATAATCAATCTATTAACAATATCAACAATTGTAGTCCAATTGATAAGATATTTTTTTTATTAACAGAGTGGTCAGTATTGGTTGGTTATGTTTGAGTTGTTATAAGTTGTTATTAGATTTTAATTTATTATCATCATTCGGCATTATTCATTTATAACCCCTAAACATTATTTTAGGTTATTATCAATATTCACTACGAGTTGTTTATTCCATATTTTATACATCATTACACATAAATTATTTATTGTATATACGTCATTAACAAATTTGTTCTAATTTAACGTATTTAAAGATAAATACGGGGCAGGCAATGCAATACCTGCAATAGTGAACGGTCATGAGGGTTTAGTTGGTTTAAGACACTGTCGGACGCAACTTTGCACACTTGTTCCGAATTTGCACTATATTTATTATTGTAATAAAGTATTCACGCCCAACACACACACACACATCAAGTTATCTTATTGCTTATCAAAACGTTCTTTTTCGGTGCTAATAATTGATAGTCTTCTTACGATGATAAAAAAAAATAAGACATCAAGGCATTTAAACAATTATCTGTAAGTTTTGACGTTACTGAAACACTAACCGATAAGCAGTGACAAGAGATAAGGCAAGTGTCAGAATAAATAGATTTGATTACTGCTTGTAAATATTCGATTATAGTTCTAAATTTTGTGAAATATTTTATTTTTTTATTCAAAATGAATTATCATATTTGATTACCAAGCAAATAGCTGAGAAAGTTAAAAAAAATATGTTTGAACCAGTTTATTTATTTATTTAATCAAAAAAGGTATCTTTTGTGTACTATCGTAAAGACAAGAATGATATAAAAATTATAACGCTTATAGAATACATTTTTGCGGTACCCTGTATAGTTGTGTAACTAATTTAAGGAGCAAAAATTTGTTGTGTTTATGTAATTTTTTATAATGTTGAATTTTTCACTTTAATGTTTTTGCAGATAAAGTTTTATACTGTTTGAATGATGAGAAAATTATGTATTGAAAATGACCAAATTGGGTCGACATTTTTAATAAATACATAATATTCTGCTGCTTACAAAAATCCGCACATTAAAAAAAAAAAACTTGGTATAGATAGGATGATAACAATTAACGAGAAAACTTAAATTTTTATATCGGAATAGAACCTACCGGTTCACTGTCATATTATAATTTATTCTTTAATGCTTTATAAAATACTATAAGAAATTTATCTTGTACAAACCCATAGCAACTAAAAGCTATTAACCAAACGAGACAGGTGAAACCAGGTGAGTCCCTTTGTTGTGAAGTTTGTTTTGCCGATGTGTGACAGAGGAGCGTCGGAATCGATTGCGGAGGTAACTACGGGGGCATCGCCTTGTATATACTCAGCTACTGATGAATTCAGTAGAATTTAGAGGCTGAAATTTGGTATGCACGAGTGTTAATTATTTATCTGTGCAATAGATAATTAATGCCACAATTTGAATACTCGGGCAGGTGTCTGTAATTTTATAGAATATAATTGGAGATACTGTTTTTAATATAGCATATTATATTAAGAGGTATTTTTTAAATTCTCGATAGAGATTACTATGCTGATCGCTAAATAAAATTAAGTTTTATTGTCAATTGAAAGCGTTAAAGACGACAAACGCCTTAAACAACAGAAAGTTTGTACTAATAAGAAAAGTAATAACAGAGTATATATCGGGCCAACAGGCTACATAATAAATATCCGGCATTTATGGTAATATGGTATTTACATAAAAATTTAAAAATAAATAAAAACCAATAAGTAAACTGTGATCAAGATAAAAACCACAAGAATTTAACGAAAACTAAAATAAAAAAACGCAAATATAATATATAAAAATAGTAAAGCTATAAGTGAATTAAATTAGCAATAAGTCCTTAGTTACTTCTGATAAAAACCATAACTGATTAGAGAGCATCTGTTTGGGAAATAAATAAATGTCCTCGTGCGCCTGTTGATCCCGAGCAGCCATAATCCTTAAATCTAGACCGATTTGACGCCGTCCTTGAACTCCTTATTGTACTATAGCAATGGAAACCATGGTTCAGACAGAGCGACGTGAAGATAACCACATTGCTGGGCCAAAGATATAAATGGTTATACAGTAAAAAAACAAGAACATATATCAGTTTTCTAGTATTTTTTTTTTTTTTTTTAAATTTATTTATTGATATTTACAACTGTATTACAATTATACAACAAGTAAATAGAATGCGTGTTACATAATGACATGAGAATGACAAGTAGAGAAACTACCCACTGGTAGTACTCAAATCAAAGTTCAAATAAGAAGGTCACGTGGCCATCTTCTTTTCAGACGCCTCGGAGGATTATCGGGAATTGAAGAGGAAGCTAGGTTTGAAACTAGAGGGTTTGAGTGGGAATGAAGTTTAGTAGTTTAATAGAAAAAACACATTTTTCTAATTCCGTTTTTTTTTCAATCAATTTTTCAGAAGCATATTTTAAAATGGAGGCCTCAGATAATTTAAAAACAGTGAGAAAAAATATTATAATTAATATATCAGTAGGAAATGAAAGCGATAACAAATTGACAACTGTGTCCAAGGAACTGACATAACATATCTTCTGCCAAGGCCGGCCAGCCTTCAATCAGGTCATTTCTGCATTTGGTCAATCTTTGGATTTCAATATCTCTAGTCGTAATCTTTCACGGCTTGATTGAATCGCTTCATTAAAAATAAAATTTGCACTTTATAAACCCTTAAACTTGTATTCGTATTTATCGTGACGGTATATGTCCAAATATGTGAATATGCTGTTAAGGACAACGATATTTTAGGCATGAGGAAGGGTTGTACCAAGCGGAACCACTTCCTGATCTTGAATAAGTCCTTTAACTCACGAGATCTTTCATACAACTTCTTTTCAGCTTTCTCTTAAAGTTCAAATCACAACCACAGAATGAGTTCAAGAATATCATTACCTGGTAGAATTATAATTAAGAAAAATATCCCGCTTCAGAAATAAAGAGAAAAATAGAGGTCGCTAGGGCAGCCTTTATTGGAATGAAAATACTTTGATCAAATATTAACCTGGACTTTAAACTAAGAATACATACAGCGAGCATAACAAGAAAAATAAATAACATACAGAAGATGGAATCATTTGAAATGGGGCACACTGATACAGTCTCTCATCTGTTGGATGGATAGAATTAATAATCGGAAGGTTTTACACCTTCGAAAATTCGAAACTGAAGGTTGGAATCTTTAAAAAAATTAAATAGGGGAAAAATTAGGCATAAAACAAATAATAATCGGAGGGAGGAATAAAAAAAGGATTAAAAAACAGAATACATGAAATACGACCATAAAAAACGGAACATGCTGGGCAGATCCTCCTCAGGATCAACCCTGCCTCAATAAAGTTGTTGAACGCGATATTTGCTAACCCATCTCCCTGGATTTACAATGTACTGTATCCAAAGCTTTATAGAATCAGGAACATATATTTATAAGTTATATAAAGTTAATATTTCTTATTTAAACAAACTGTAGTATTTTATGTTAAGACCGCGGAAAAATTCCAACGAAAAGCCCTTACGTCTCCAAAATTAAAACAAAAATTGGAAACATCTGTCCAATATTTCGCCTATATAGGCAACCTCAGGGTAGAAAGAGAATAACAGCAGAACAAAACATGAATAATGCACCGAAAAAACATCCCATCACTTCCAAGGCCCAAATGCAACTAATGAATCATAAGGAAGGTTACTCGACTCCGGGTGGTTAAGGTTAGATAAAAACAGCTGATTAATACTTCAGAAATTGAAAATTCAATATACACTCACCAAATTTCAAAAAGCACAACAGAAAAAAAAATAGCAAACAACACAAAAACATAAGACAAAAGACTATATCAAATAATGAAAGTAAAAGAGCAAGAAAAAAAAAGATCATTACAAGAAACCAGTGGACTTGTGGCTATTCCACAAAATATATTAATATTGAACAGGGAAAGGTAAAAAGAGACCATACATAAATGTGAAGACCGTGGAAAAATTCCAACGAAAAGCCCTTAAATTTCCAAAACTAAAACAGAAATTGGAAATATTTGTCCAATATTTTTAGTTTTGGAGACTTAGAGGCTTTTCGTTGAAATTTTTCCACGGTCTTAACATTTATGTAAGGTCTCTTTTTACCTTCCCCTTTTCAATATTAACTGTAGTATTTTAAATTTAAGTAATATTTATCATAATTGTTCAATAATTTAGATCATGGGACTCTCATGTCTCGTGTTCCTAAGCCGTGTAATGGTGACTTTACACATACTTGGTGTTTCGCGTACTTGATCCACTCTTGGAATACTTTATCCTAAACAACCAAAATACTTCTATCTACTTCACTTCGTTGTTAAGTTGCTCCTAAGGCATAGTTTAGAGGGTGGCAAATCTGAGACGAAATATTAATTTTCGTATGAATAAAAACCTTTTTTTTTTTTTTCTATTTTTATTGTAACGTACAGTTAAGGGAGAAAGGTAACTCAGTGGTGAGTGTTAACGTTAGGGTACGAAATAATTTGTTGTTTATTTCGAAATGAGAAGACATAAGACCAATTCATCCTCAGTTCAGTTCAATCCAGACAGACAAGCCCAGTCAAAACAGATGATATTCTTTTTTTTTTCATTCGTTAAACCTTAATGATACTGTTAGGATGTGATGTTATTTGTTGGTCCTGCAGTAACTCCAAAAACGGGCTAACAATTCTGCATTTAGTTATTCAAAGGTAAATCAATTTGACATTGTTTGTCGAAATTAGAGATAAGACCAAATCATCTTCAGTCCAGTCCATCCCGACTAGATCCCCCGAAGGTGGACAAGTACCCCCAAGTAATTGCTGGTAATGTAGGCCCAGTCGTTGCCCTTCCCCCACCAAGAGCCCACCATGCAAAATTCCTTTCGCATTCCCTCCGCGGATCTCCTGCGTTGGTGAAGTCGTGGGCGAGGAGAAGGGACTTCGGGTCAAGCGGCTTCTGGATCCGGCAATCTTATATCCTTTTTTGTTTTAAAAAAAATTATTTATTGAAATATACAACTATATTATAACAATACAACAAATAAATACAATGAATTATACATAATGAAATTATATAAAGGTAAGTAAAGAAAATACCGACAGTTAGTACTAAAATAACGGAATCAACAACAATTTAATGAGACAGTTGTTAGTGAGTGTTAATTGTGTGTTGGCAGTTATTATTTTGACATTCAACGCAGACCCAGCACCCACTCTTTGGTTGCTCTGAAGATGGCCTACATCATAAGCTGAAACGTTGGCACAATTAAAAAATAAGTGCTGCTGCTTATTTTGTGTTATCATCGACTGCACCCCCTGACCAATTCAATCCACCAATAACAATTTTATTTAACAAATAATTTAAATAATTCAGTTATTTTAAATAATTTTATCTAGAATAAATATTAGATCTTATATAAGGAAGAAATAGTTGGGGGTGCAGTCAATAAAAACACCTTAATAAGTGTAACTTATTTATTGTGTGCCGACGTTTCGGCCTACAATGCAGGCCATCTTCAGGGCAAATATAGCAAGCGGTGGCGAGAACGATCAACTGCCAAATTAGATCTTATAAATTAGGAGAAGGAAATGTTCCGGGTGGAGGTCAAAGAAACGATTCCATAAATAGTGATTAATTATTAATCATCATTAAATCGACGCTTCAATCCACGTTGTAGGGCTTCTTCAGGCTTGCAATAAATAGTGTATCATTATTTAAGGAATCATTTTATGACTCCCACCATTTCCTTCTCCGAAATTAATTTTTCTTATTATCCTCGCAAAGTGTATGTTCGAGTTGAATTAAATCTTTAGATTAGTTTCCTTAAAATAATTTTCCTATTTTAATTTGAAAGGGTTTTAGTGCAGACACGTTCACTATGGTTTCTCTATATATAGACACTTAACCTCAGGTTTTGTTTCTAGAAGTACCTCATAAACCTGACGTGGCAATAAAAGTGCCTATTGGTAATAAAAGATAGTGCAGTCTCTTTTATTTTATGAGCAAGCCTAGGTACGTCTTCAGTGTGAACACGAGGAAATAAGAAATTTTTATTATTATTGTAGTTTTGTATTAATCATTAATTTTTAATTATTTTTGGAAATATAATTATCCTCTAATACAGAAGCGGCAGTTAGTTCTAATTGTAACAGGGAATAACTTTAAATATTGAACTCTAAGTTATATAGACATTAAATTAGAATATTAAACCCTATTAATATTGTGTTAATTATGCTATGAAGGTAGAAGTTGGGGGGGAGGGGATCTGGCGGTTGAGAGTGATCTAAGACAAACACTCAACTTGCACAACGATGGAATCTAGGACCCTCCCGGGGATCTCCCAGCCTCTATAAAGAGAGTACCTAAAATAAAAGGGAAAAATCGAGCGGTTTTTTCCACCTCCCTTCAAAACCGTCCAAGAAACAGTACCGTCTCTGCCATGTACTGAACCTCTTCATGGGTTATAGTGGTCCTATTTTTTTTTTGTTATAGTATGATAATTAAAAATAATTACTGTACAGTTTTCAAGACAATAATGAAAGGGAAATGCAAGAGTGAAAGTGAGAATAGAGGTGAAAGGTACGTTAATTATTTACTTACCTCTGAGAACAAACTAATTAACTTAACAAAAACCTTTTTTTTTTTTGCACGCAAGTTGGAGTTGATGCATGAGAATATATAACTATTAAATAAATTCAAATCAAAATCCTAACTAGGTAAAGCAGGAACAGGATAAAAAATCAATTAATATGCATTTCATTTGAATTCAAATTAATGCGTAAAGTTCGTTATTTTGCTTTCAGTTTCCAATATTGATGCTAAATAATTGACTTTTCAAAGCTTATTTTTTTAATTAAAAAAAACGAATATAGAGAGAAGTCAATTATTCCATGCATTATTCTGAATTAATATACGTCACGTATCTACATTCCATAATTAATACAAATGTAAAATATTTTTCAAAAGTGATACCTATAATCAAATATTTACAAATCGAGATTGATCTATCTAATCCAGTATATTGTATCTATCTTATCAACGCAATTGTATTATCAATTGTGCTTATCGTTTAGTGTTTCGGTAAAATAAAACTTACAGATAATAGTTTAATTACCTCGTTATCTATTTCTTGTCTTCCTAAGGAGACTATCAACAGAAAAAAATAATATTTCGATAAGCTACGATATAACTTAATTTTACCAGCAAGTTCGGCGCAAATACTTTATAATATGTAATAATAAATACAACTTGGATATATTGGATTTTTTAAAAATACATTGGCTCTCCATTTAACAAAAAAAAATATGCTACGATATTTTCATTATGCAAAAAAAAAAAAAAAAAAACTATCTATGCACAACCCATCTAAGGATTTCAGAACTAAGAAGAGACTGTACTGTTTAACTTCTATACATATAAAACAAAGTCCTAGGCCGCGTTTGTTTGCGGTAAACTCAATAACTACCGCACGGATTTTCATGCGGTTTTCACCAATAGATAGAGTTATTCACCAGGAAGGTTCGGGTATGTAATATGTCGAAGTTTTGTGTAAATGGGTTGGAATATCGAAGGGTTTCACCGGAGACGCTGCCTAATCACGTGCAATTATCTAAAGTGAAAGATAGTAATTTCGTATGGTTAAATATTAAATTAAATATTTGGTTTTGTTTTTATTTTTATAATTTCTATATAATAAAGTACATTAGCTGAGATGGGAAGAAAGAGAATCAAGACTCCCAAAGAAGCCTAACCAATGATATTATTAGCCGGTACGTGATAAAATATATATATATATATATATTACAGGGACAAATTATGTAGGCATACTATGCCTTATTACCCGACCAAGCTGGGGTGGGTTGCTTGTAATAAATAATTAATAGTAATATTAATTTAGCTACTACATACTCGTAAGCCTGCTTTAAAGAAGAAATATTAATAATATGTATTGAAAATATATTTTAAAAGCCAAGGAGCTAGGAAAAAAAAAATATTTTTTTAATAAAATTTAAAATCGTAATTATATTTTCACTGTGCTAGATAAATAAATAATAATATTGATTTATCTGATATATAAACTTGCATTGAAGTAGCAGAAAACCTAAATGAATTAGTGAAATTGTTATTTTTTTTTAGTAGTAAAATGCCCAAGCTAAATAATTTTTAATGCAAACTTTAAATCATAATATTAATGTATCAACTACACAAATCTACTATGAAGCATCGAAATGGTCAAACAGGAACAGTTAAAGTTTTTAAAAAAATGTAAAGATATACATCGATTTTAACAATAATAATAATATTATTTTTTTTATTAATTGTTATTTTGATGGTAATTAACCACAGATTAGCTCTAGTCAGACTAATTTTTAAGAAGAAAATTCCAAGCATTGTTTAAGTCCACACGCCAACTGCCGATTCGACAGAATAAGATAAAATAGAACAAGAATCGCTCAAAATAAAGTTAAGTGGCAGAAATTAATACCGAACTCCACTTCCCAATAGAGCTGGTCACTCCACTCAAGTTAGACCATACTCCCATAAGGGAAGGCCTATAAAGAATTATTTTGTATGTTATGTTTTTGTAAATATTAGTAGTTTATTGGAAACCAGCTTGTTTTATAATTCTCTTTATAATAAAGGCTTTATTCATTCATTCATTCATTTTGATGGTAATTTTTTTAACCATTTTTGTTTTGATGAGAAAAGATTTAAAAATAATTACCATCAAAATAAGAATTAATAAAAATAAATTATAAATAATATATTGACGTAAGTCTAGAAGATCCTAATTAAAGTAATGTTCAATGAACATTCTCCCCGTGTTTACATCGCAAAAATTGGGAGAACACAGGGATATAGGATCGGTGAAGAGAATGTATTTGTCTGACTTGGATACGACCCCTGGTAGCTCAGAGGTTTAGAGCACTGCACTAGAGATGCAGACGGCCAGGGTTCGAATCCCGACCAGGACAAGTCTTTTTTCTTCAAAACAAAAATATTTAAAAATAACAATATTGCTTTATATACTAAATAAACCAGTATTTCAGCAGCATCATTAACCAGTATTAAAACAGCCAAATCAAGCAGTGAAATATTTTTTTAAGAAATAATAAGATGCCCAAGCGTAATTCTATTTGACTTTTTTGCTGCTAAGTAGCAGAATACTCTAAAAGAATTAGTAAGCATTTGGGCCGTTTATTTTGAAAGTGGCCTACCTCCATTTATCTTCAAATATTTAAAGGTTTGCGTTTCGATGAATTTAAAAATATACGTATAGGATACTAATGAGTCATACTGCTTAAGTATATCTAAGGCTGTTAAATTTATGATTCCAATTAAAATGTTAACAATTATTAAGTGAATAATGTATGTTTTCTTATCAAGAATGGAGTTAGGCAAACATTTTAAAAACGGAGTTAGGTCACTTTCAAAATAAACGGCTCATTTATTGACATTAAAATAAAATTGAAAAACGTCTTACTACTGTTAGAATAATAGTAGAAATATTAATTTCTCTACTACTTAAACCTGCTCTAAAATAGCAGAATAGACCAAAAGGGCTAGTGAAAAAATATTGAGATTAAAATAAAATCATTATTACTATTTTTACAATAATAATAATCATAATGGTAATTTGTCTATTAACCAACTCTAAAATAGCAGGCTGAAGGAACTATTAAATATATATATTATATTTTAAAAAATAAAATAAGCTTTCAAGATGAAATAATGTAAAAAATAATTAACTATAATGATCTAGGAACTTGTGGTTTCGACCGACCTTGTGAAGAGAGACAAGGTCGACTGCCTTTTAGGAACAGAACGTTCCAGTGGAAACTCAACAATATTTATCTAGTCGAGGTGAGATGTACTATTCATTATCTAGGAATGGAGTCGAGGTGACGATGTAGCATTATCACTATTCAGTTTCGCTGAGTTAGCGATGATAAGGATCGGGCCATTCCTATCTCAACGGTGAACAATCCGAACAGCTCCATCATCTGTTTTTTATTTTATTTTTTCCTTCACCGTTTCAGGCTTCTTCAACACTTACTAGACAAACAATCTAAACTACCAATTAATTACAACTCATATACATGACTATTGTAAGACATATTTGAACTTACGAAGAAGAGCTAAGCCATCGAATTCTAGTATTTAATTTTTATTGTATGTACAATAAAAGATTACACGGTGGCCACTAAAAACATTGTTATATAATAGAGGAATATTTTAACTCATCATTAAAAATTATCATTATTTATGTTAATCTTAATTAATAGTGGCAGAGCGAATAATGGTGTCAAAACTTGAGGATGAAAATAAATCCCCACAAATACCATCAAATCACCATTACCCTTCTTCGTAAGCAAATGACTTCCTGTCCTATAGTATCCTTTAATAGTATCCCACTGACTCCTGTAGAACAGATACTTAGGACTACATCTTGACAAACGTTTAACTTACTTATTGAATGATAATTGTTGACCTTGATAATATATGTGGAAGAAAGTTGTCTGGGTAGAGGTCAATGAATTTCTCATAGAATTGGAGAAAAACATTATTTATTAGCCAACGTTTCGACCTACTTTGTAGGTCTTCTTCAGGGCTATATACAAAATACAGACAATATAAGAATAAAGTTGGTACATTCCTATTTTATATTCAGTTTTTATTTTTTATCTTTATTACCTTATTTTTTACTTTTCTGTTTTATTATTATTTTATTGTTCATTATGTAGTTTACTACCTTTTTGGCACTTCGTTGTTTATAGTATACACTCATACATTTTAACCTTTTACATTTACATTGCTGTACATCTTTATCATTTTTATTACCTGTATTCACCTTACTTTTTTTTATTTATATTTAATATGTTTTAATATATTTGTGCCAACTTTATTCTTATATTGTCTGTATTTTGCATATAGCCCTGAAGAAGACCTACAAAGTAGGTCGAAACGTTGACTAATAAAGTTTTTCTCCAATTCTACGAGAAATTCATTGTGACCTCTACCAGGACCACTTTCTTCCACGTTTAACTTACTAAGTTGAATTTATTATTTAAAAAACTAACAGGCGACAGATTATCTATTTACCTATATCTCATGCCATACGAATCAATCATTCTATTTACTTGTATTATAATAATTCCTCATAGCCCTCCGAGGCGTCTGAAAAGAAGATGGTCTCGTAACCATAGTGAATATTATTTGAGTAGTACAGCTGGGTATTTACTGTACTTGCTTTTACCAAAGCCATTTTGCATCATTCGTGAGATTTACTTGTTGTATTATTGTAATACAGTAGTAAATTTCAATAAATAATTTTTTTTTTAAATCCCTTCGACGTTAAATAATTCCTTATTACCCGACCAAGCTGGGGTGGGTTGCTTGTAATAAATAATTAATAGTAATATTAATTTAGCTACTACATACTCGTAAGCCTGCTTTAAAGAAGAAATATTAATAATATGTATTGAAAATATATTTTAAAAGCCAAGGAGCTAGGAAAAAAAAAATATTTTTTTAATAAAATTTAAAATCGTAATTATATTTTCACTGTGCTAGATAAATAAATAATAATATTGATTTATCTGATATATAAACTTGCATTGAAGTAGCAGAAAACCTAAATGAATTAGTGAAATTGTTATTTGTTTTTAGTAGTAAAATGCCCAAGCTAAATAATTTTTAATGCAAACTTTAAATCATAATATTAATGTATCAACTACACAAATCTACTATGAAGCATCGAAATGGTCAAACAGGAACAGTTAAAGTTTTTAAAAAAATGTAAAGATATACATCGATTTTAACAATAATAATAATATTATTTTTTTTATTAATTGTTATTTTGATGGTAATTAACCACAGATTAGCTCTAGTCAGACTAATTTTTAAGAAGAAAATTCCAAGCATTGTTTAAGTCCACACGCCAACTGCCGATTCGACAGAATAAGATAAAATAGAACAAGAATCGCTCAAAATAAAGTTAAGTGGCAGAAATTAATACCGAACTCCACTTCCCAATAGAGCTGGTCACTCCACTCAAGTTAGACCATACTCCCATAAGGGAAGGCCTATAAAGAATTATTTTGTATGTTATGTTTTTGTAAATATTAGTAGTTTATTGGAAACCAGCTTGTTTTATAATTCTCTTTATAATAAAGGCTTTATTCATTCATTCATTCATTTTGATGGTAATTTTTTTAACCATTTTTCAACAACAAATCTAACCTACCAATTAATTACAACTCATATACATGACTATTGTAAGACATATTTGAACTTACGAAGAAGAGCTAAGCCATCGAATTCTAGTATTTAATTTTTATTGTATGTACAATAAAAGATTACACGGTGGCCACTAAAAACATTGTTATATAATAGAGGAATATTTTAACTCATCATTAAAAATTATCATTATTTATGTTAATCTTAATTAATAGTGGCAGAGCGAATAATGGTGTCAAAACTTGAGGATGAAAATAAATCCCCACAAATACCATCAAATCACCATTACCCTTCTTCGTAAGCAAATGACTTCCTGTCCTATAGTATCCTTTAATAGTATCCCACTGACTCCTGTAGAACAGATACTTAGGACTACATCTTGACAAACGTTTAACTTACTTATTGAATGATAATTGTTGACCTTGATAATATATGTGGAAGAAAGTTGTCTGGGTAGAGGTCAATGAATTTCTCATAGAATTGGAGAAAAACATTATTTATTAGCCAACGTTTCGACCTACTTACGAACTACTTTCGACGTTAAATAATTCCGAAGATAAGAAAAGCAGACTAATAAACCATATTTCTGTTGTAATAATAAAAACGTTTCTCTCTAATAAAACATATTAGTATGAATACGTACCAATTCAGTTAGCCGTGATCCTATATTCCTATATAAATAAATGTTCTTTAAGTCATTAGACAAAATATGACACTCATTTTTTATTCGAAATGAAAAAGATGGATTGCATCAATTTAAAAAACAAAACAAGGTACGCAGTATAGCAATTAAGACAGGTATTTCAATGCATAATGGAGTGGAATAAGATTAAGAAAATATTCTCATGAGCTATATATTATTATTAATCATCAATTGTTAACATACAAAACAAAGATTGTTTTATTAAATGAAAAATACACAATATCTCAAAACAATACTAATATTTTAATAGGCTCATTAGTGAACGAAATAAGAACTGAAACTGAAGTTCAATTTCTAGAATAATCTCATCAAATCACCTTTACCCTCCCTCGTAAACCAACGACTTCCTGCCCTCCTGTTTCGTTTAATAACAATCCACTGATTCCTGTAGGACTACGCCTTGACAAACGCTTAACTTGGAATCCTCATACTAGACTAAAGCTACTTCAACATTTACTAGACAAACGCTCTAAACTCCCAATTAATTACAAAAAACTCTTATACATGACAATCATTAGATCCTCTGGACTTACGAAATAGAACTTTGGGGCTCCACTAAGCCATCGAATTCCTCTCGTATTCAATCCTTACAATCCAAATCCCTTCGTAAAATCATCAATGCTCCTTACTTTGTTAAGAACAAAGTAATCCACAATGATCCCATTTGTTGCTGATTGAATCTTTCCATGACAAATTTCCACTCAAATCTCGCAACATCTTAAATTCCTGACAATCCTCCTAGGCGTCTGAAAAGAAGATGGCCTCGTGACTTACTTGAACTTTTTATTTGAGTACTATCACTGGGTAGTTTCTCTACTTGCCTTTATCTCGGGACATGATTTATTTTTCATTATATTTAGTTGATGCATTCAGTATACAGTCGTAAATTTCAATAAATACATTTACAAAAAAAATGTTCTATCTATCTAGAATATTATCGGGGGGGGAGGGGGTCATCTACTAAAACGTTAGGTAACTACTTTAGTACAATTAAATGAAATAGGTTGTATGATTAGGCCATTAGGCGTACTGGGGGTACTTCATAGTTAACTAAAACTTTAGCAAAAATAATTCATTTTATTTTATTTATTATTAATTGTTATATTTTTTAAATATTCTTATTTGAAAAGAAAAGAAATGTCCAGGGCCGAGACATATCTTTTACTAGCTGTCTAAGATCTAATGTCTAACTAATGTCCTGGCCCTGGACTTATCTTTTCTTTTCAAGTAAAAATATTTAAAAATTTTACCAAAAATAGAAAACTTTTTTCTTTATCTCAGTAACCACCGTTTCTATATCCTAACGAATTATGTTTCATTCACATTGCAATGTAATAATAATAAATAATTTATTATAGTTATTATATCTATAATTAAACAAATAATATGTTATACATTATAAATATAATATACCCTAGAAGAGGTGTTGACAGGACCTGCATTGCGCAAACTGTTATGAATTAAATGGATCCTAAGGTAAGCGACCCCAGAAACTGGCGAGGAATGTTTTAATTGCGTTGGAGAATGCGAGCGGTTATTTAAACTTGAGCCTCTCCTCCTATTTCGTCTCCTTCTTTTATCTAATTTTCTTTATTATCGATCGAACTGGAATACTTCGAATTCCAAACTAAAAAAAATCTAATTAATAAAACAGAGCAGTCTCGACACCCGGTAGCGATTTAGTGCCGGAATATTAGTCGTTTACTCAGAGGCATTTGTTATTCAACTCAATGAAATATTGTTTTGAATTTCTAAGAGATAGAATAATATTTATAAGTGCAAATATATAAGATGTTGTATAAATATAATAATATATGAACTAAGGACCTAAAACAAGAAAACAATATCCTTTGGAGGTATGTTCGCAAAAGCTTTGGCTTAAGAGATATTCAAACTTAAAGATTTACATTGTCATGAATTATTTATCATTGTAAATAATTAAAACTTACTTTGTATGTTCAAACTACTCTATTCATTATATGTAAACATTAACATTCATAACCAAACACGAAATATTGCATTTCTCACATATCCTGTCGTTCAGCCACCGGATTTTGACCTCAAAACTCCTTGCATAACATTAAGATTAAAAAAATCTGTACCACTACAACACTACATGGGGGCCTTGGGTTCAGTACGCGGTAGAGACTGTTCGGTTTCTTGGAAAACGGTGTGCCGAGAGCTGTTTTGAAAACATAATACAGGTATAAACAAAAATAAATCCATGTGGTTTTATATCAGAGCCACGACAGTGGTTCGCACAATGAGCGATTACACGAACTATCACCGAGAAAATCCAGGTAGTGCTCTGTTCACTCATAGGCATCAGTCACTGCTGTTTCTACAATGAAATGAGCTTCTAACATAATTACAAACAATAGCGATGTGAAAGATGTATTTTATGATCACCGTGCAATATTTTAATATATTAACGGGCCTGATCTCGACCAAATTGCCTCCCTGCACAACATTCTTGGCGTATCATTCTGTTTATGTAGATCAATCCTGACCACAGATGCTAATGTTCCAAGATCATTTTGTACCTTGAATCAAAGCATTAGAAGTTCGTTTGTTTTTTGTTTATGCTCATACATTTTTTTATATGTTACGTTTTTTATTTGTTTAATTATCAAACAATGATATCATTTAATAAGCCTTTTCTCTCCTTAGTTAATAAAAATGCGAATATCAGCATTAAATTGTTAAATTGTGCGTGTTGCAATGAACTAGAGGTTTAAAAAAAATATCAGAAATAATCAAAGAGTTCATTTTTTTTTATGATGAATCGATTGTTTAGCGTGATTGTCTTTTACCACCCGTTCCATTGCGTTAATAAAATAAAAAAATGAACCAATAGATCTTTATATAATTCGATTTGAATGTCATTACTATTACTATGCAGAAAAACGAAGTATGTATATTTTTTAAACAAACAATATAATAGGTTTTTGGCATGCCTTGTTGAATGTTATAATTGTTCCGAAGTTGATATTCGCAGTTTTATTAATTAAGGGAAAAAATGCCTATTTAATGACATTTTTGTAAGATCGTTAAAGAACTAATAAAGAAGTAAATAATAAAGTTTAAAAATACCTCCCATATTGGCACTTAGGAAATATATAAAATTAAAATAATTAAATCAGAAATAATTTTAATAAAGAATGTTTAATCTTTTGCATAAGTTATTGTTTTATGTTATTTTGTTTTACCACCCGTTAATTAAGGAAAAATTGAAGCAAAAAAAATAAGAATCTTTATATAATTCAAATTTCTTTAATAAATATTCTTTCCAAATGTAAAAAAAACAAAACATGAATATCGTCCCTGCCATGTCCCATTATAATGGGATTGATAATTATCAATTGTGAAAAATCTGGTTTTTCAGATTCGATACTCTGCTGCTGCACTAGGACGCGATACACATTGTTGCAATCTTGATAGCATTCTATCAAGGAATAAAAATTACATACAAAAAATAATTTTATTTTTTAAAGAGAAAAGATAGGCCCTCGGCCGGGATTTGAACCCGGAACCTTTGTCTCACCGTGACATCGCTTTACCAGCCGGCAGGCGGCCTTGGGTAGCTCAACTGGTAGAGCGATGTCGCGGTGAGACAAAGGTTCCGGGTTCAAATCCCGGCCGAGGGCCTATCTTTTCTCTTTAAAAAATAAAAATATTTAAAAACTCAAAAAATGACCAATAATTTAAAAAAATAAAAAAACTTGGCCATTTGTCAAGGCGCTGATTTTGGAGGCGCTTAAAAGGTTTTTTTTTGCACTCCTCAAAAGTACCGATTTTCACATTCGATAGTAGGACATGGCAGGGACGATATGTTTGAAACTAATATACATATGCATATACAATAACAGTTTTTGACGACTCAGGGCGATTTTCCAGTGAGGAAAAAATCCTTGCCGTGTTTTGGAACAGACGTAAAATGGTGTAATAGTACTCGTTAAATATCACTATCCTAATTATACCTGTATAGTAAAACTTAGGACTCTTACTGTATCGCCCGGTTAACAATAACACCATAAAGTGATGATATAAATAAACAAAAACGATCTTTTTTGTATCATAATTTAAAAAATAAAACTGGTTTTATTAATCAACTCATTAATTTCTATGTTACATACTAACATGTTTTACATTTTAGCGTAAAATGGCGAGAGGCAAATATAGGAGCTAAATTAATGTCGAGAGAAAGATGGGAATATTAAGGCGGATTCCAGAAGGCCTCTCTGCCTTGATGGCGAGCTCGCAAGCAAAAGACATTCCAGTAATTTTTTCAATTTTCGTTCATTACATTTAATTCAAACACCAACTTCAGCTTATACTTATGGTATCATATTAACATAAAATATTATTTCAATTTATGGAACTAATTATTTATCAGAAAAAAAAATTATTTAAAGAAGACTACATATTCAGTTAGAGAAATACATTTCATCGATAAGGAGAATTATTATTTTACTTACTGCTTAAAGAAATAAAAAGCCAGTACCACTACAATCTGTGAAGAGTCTAGAATTCAGCAAATGTTATAGACTATAGTACTTATAAGATAACGGTTGTGCAGGGAAGTGACTTGCACGTTGAAAGCTTTTACCATATTTAAGAGTACCTTCCCATTTTATAGGAGTTCTACAGATCCCGCAAGGTCTGTCCGTGGCTGTAAACACTTTAAATAGTTTATAAGTATAATTCGATCCTCGAACCTTCAGCATAAAAACTCAGCACTCGATTGCTCTTTAAAAAATTATAAATTGGAAAACATTAGCCAAAACATAAGTTATTGAATTTAAAAAAACAAAATTATTTTAAATATTTTTGTTTTGAAGAGAAAAGATTTGCCCTGGTCGGGATTCGAACACGGGTCTTCCGCATCTATAGTGCAACACTCTCCCAATTCAGGACAAATTACTGTGCATTGTAAAAGTAATCACATATTTAGAGTAGAGATTTTTATTATTTTTAATACGCAGTTTGGTATTACTGACCGTTATGTTCGAATGCAGGAGAAAGTAATATTCTAATGAATAATATATGCAAATTTTAATAAAACGTTCAACGAACAGAAATTCATTTTATTGGTTTAGCTCAATAGTAGGAATTCATTAATAAATAAAATTATAACTTAAAATGTTCACAGAATTTTATTAGCATTCAAATTAATTTATGAGTGGTTAAAAAGTCACTTTATTTTAATTATTTTAAGTAATATATATATTTTTTTTTATATAAACCTTTAATACAACACATTTATCCCCTCATGTCTTTAATTAAAGTATTTATATTCTGTTCTTTATATTCTCTTTACGTATTGATATATACAATGTAATGTATATATATGTATATACGTATATACATTATACGTATATACATTGTATATATCAATACGTAAAGAGAATATAAAGAACAGAATATAAATATATATATTAACGCCAAAGATCAGTAACCTAGGGTTCACCCAGCATATATAAAATAAGTATCCTAAATTGGAGGGAAAAACTGTACAACCGATGCCTTAAAAGCAGTACAGTCTCTACTATGTACTGATTCCAAGATCCTTTATGGATTGTAGTGATTCAGGTTTATAATTTCTTTTTTTCACTTCGGTCATCAAGTTTATTGTGTCATTATATTTTTTGCTGTAAAAACATAGCTTTAGCTGATTCTGTTAATATTAACAGCCTGGTTGGACTCATCAATTCTAACTCTTTGGATTCTGTTTATTCGAAAATAATATATAATTTATCTGGATTATAATTTAAGAGTTGCTTGAGAATATTATATCGCTTCAAAAAAATATATAAAAATAAAAAACATCTAACATTTGTATTATACCACTGAATTTCAACTACACGTGATATTTTTTATCAAAAGGGATCATCTAGATTAAAAATCAAAACTTGTTTTCTAATTGTTAATTAATTAATCTTTGGTTAATATTAATGCATGAAAAGTAATTAATTTCTCTAGGCATAAAGTTCGTATTAGATAGATTTCATAAGTCAATAACTTCCCATTTTTTAAAGTTTGTTTAAATAAAAAAATACAAACAATAAACTTTTGATTTCCAAACTTAAATTGATCAATATAATAATGTCATGCCAAAATGTTTATAAATCATATATTAATAAATCGTCCCCACCATGTTGAATATTATGAATTAATTTAATTTAAATTATGAATTTAATAGCTTAGTTATATTTAAAGAAATCTTATAGGCTGAAAAAAAATCATTGCTCTGGGAATTTTAAAATGTCATTATTTTAAAGTATTTTAAAATAAAATATGGCACTTCCCAATAGAGCTGGTCACTCCGGGAAGTTAGACCATACTCCCATAAGGGAAGGCCTATAAAGAGTTATTATGTGTGTATATGTTTTTGTAAATAATAGTAGTTTATTGTAAACCATCTTGTTTTATAATTCTCTTTATAATAAAGGCTTTATTCATTCATTCAAAATAAAATATGGAAGTGATTATGGGCATGTGATCTTACTGATTTAATGATAAATTTAGTATGAAATAACCATAAAATAACAAGACAAATTTCCTAATGTGAATGACAGTAAATAACTTAATCGTAATATATTATATTATTATATATAATTGTAGTAGCGTATGTGTTCGTCAACCGTTGGTATTTATAAGCTTTGCATACTGAGAGTTTTGTTATTGGCATACCAAGTTGCTTTGCTGACAACTTAAGTACTTTTGACTGACAAGTTTGCAGTCGTTTTCTGTGAGTCTGTAAATTTATTATTAATGCATATGTCCAAACTGGTTTTAGTAAGTATACGTTTTTAATTTCTGTCTTAAATCTAATTTGGAGTTTTTCCTGAATAGCGAATACATTAAATTGAGTTTGGAGTTTAATGATTGTCGTTTCATCTTAACGTGAGGATCCCATGTTATTCTCCTATCAAATGTTAGTCCGAGGTATTGCACCTTATCAGTCTGTGGGATGGGTGAGTTATTTAGGTAAATGGGAAGGCATGTTTCACGTCTAAGAGTAGAAGTGATGTGTTGTTACTTTTCGTGGTTCAGTCTGATTTTCAATAGTTGGCACCACTCAATCACCTTTTGTAAGTTGTGTTGTAAGTTTTGTAAAAAAAAAAAATATTAACTAATATTAAAAATAGAATATTAATATTATTCAAAATACATTTATTTATGTACATTTGTATATTCCAATCTTTCTTTCTTGAACTGGTTTATTATCTCAATTTGGTTAGTCATTTCGTAGCTTATCTTTTTATTTTTTATACATTGGCAAACATTTGTCTGATTAGTTATTCACTGTATCGTATACGTATTATAAATTAAATTGTAATTGTATTTCACTCTAAGATATTCCAACTCCAATTTTTTTTTGTATTATTATTCTAAAGGTACTAGTCACAGAATAAATAATGACTTTATTATTATATGTGTATCTTTACAAATACTTCTTCTTCGATTTTCTTATGTTGTTTACTCTGTCTATTTGACTAGGATTTTTTTTTCTTTACGCTGCTGAATCTGAGATCTAATATTATAGTATGATTGTTACAATTTATTCCAAATATAATATTTATATAATATGATTATTATGAAATCATGTTCTATGACCGTTATTATGGGTATATCTATGTGTGTGTGTGTGTGTGTGTGTGTGTGTGTGTGTGTGTGCGTGTGTTTTATAACTAAATATCCGAAACTTTGACTGGTAGTTATTTACTGCTTTTTGAATACTTGAATTTTTTTGTTTGTTTTGTTTTAGAAGTTTTTAGCAAAATTGTAGTATATAACAACAAGAAAAAAACAAACAAAAACAACAAAAGATCGACGTATAGTTATGTATAAGTAAATATGTACAAATATATATCCTACAAGATATTTTTAACATTGATTTACTATATCTATTTGCTACTATTTCAGTATTTTTTTCTATCTCAGGTCTAAATAAATGCCTGATATTATTCTTATATATATATATATACCTACATTGCAGAAATGCTAACTGATAAATTATTGAAATATTTAAAAGTCTTGTTCTAGAATCTTTTAGTAATATCATAGGGTAAAAAAACAAACAAAAATGTCAATCTATAGTTAAGTAAATGTACATGTATATGTTACGATATGCAATACATGATAGTATATTCATGGACTGTTGGTGTGAGATGGGTTATCTCATTGATGCATGTATGTCGTCTTATATTTTTATTTTTTTTACTTGACCGATGACTGAATTTCCGAAACTGTCTAGTTATTTGTTTACTGCAATATGAAATACTTAGGGCTTTGTCATAGAACCATTTTAAAATATTCTACGATAACTAATTATTGAGCGTCAACAAATATAAATCTTGCTCAATCTTTCTTTTTATATGAATTACTATAATTGGTTAGTTTTTTTTTCATACTGTTGATATGAGATGAGCTATCTTCAAGCCACCATTTAAGTCTGATCCTACCCTTTTTTTTTTTTTACCTAAACTGCCGAAACTTTGACTGATTACATATTTACTGCTATTTGGAATACTTAAGGCTTTGTCTCAGAAGCAACCTATGAGAAAATTATGATTAAAAAAGATCGACTTACCGGTTGAAGTTCGATTAATCTAGACTGCAATGCTCGATATCCTACACCTTCGACGTCCGCGCGGAAACTGGTGGCAGAAGTCTCCCCACTCCGTACCCCGGCTGGCTTCCCAACGTTCTCATTCATCTTGTCTTTATCAAACTGGTTTGTCTGTCGTCGGGTCAATAATATAACCACCATCATAACCTTACATCATATTTATAGAAGTAAATATCGTATATAAATAATTAAAACAAATAAATAAATGAGATGAAGAGAAGAAATTTGCCCAGTGACAGTAAAGTTTACTGAGGGAAGCCCAATTGTGTCATTCTAATGGCTAGAAATGGAGTTGAAATATAAGAAATAATTCCTTTTCAAGCCAATGCCTGACATAGCCCCTTATTCATTACGAAAATAACTCGATTCCGCTAACTTAAGTACAAGAAACTCATTTTGGAGAAAATTAGACTTTACCACTTGTTCACCGGGGTTGCAGATGTAGTAATAACAATAATAATAAAAATGATATCTAGATAAAAAAATAAAATAGAATAATAGTCTAATTAGTGTTTTAAAAAGGGAGAGTGACAATACTAGATACAATAAAGCATGGAAAGGAAAAATATTATAAGGCAAAGAACTTCCTACCTTGATATTTACGCGTGAAGGAGAATGAGAGGAAGTGAGAGAGTAAAAATTAGGAAGAAACAGAATATTAAGAAGTTAATGGACGTGTGATAATAATAATTATTTTATAACATTAATATCATAAATTTTAACAGCCATTTTTATTATAAATATTTAAAAAAATAATAAACCTGTACTGGCGGGTCTTAGGTTCTGTTCGTAATAAACTTTTTTGTAGGACAGCAGTTGTGCAGCAAGTTGATTTATCTAAGACTAGGTGAATAGAATATTCACAGGTGTAGGAGAATGGGAGAGTGTAAGGGAGCCAAAATTAAGAACATTGAGAAGGCAGTGGAGGTGTGATTATTCCAACTACATTATGAAAAAATAAAATATTATATTACTTGAAATACTATACAAATGTTTTTGTAAAATGATCAATAACATTAACTAATTAACTAAAGTTTGATTATAAAGTTTCTTAATTTTCTATTGATGTCAAAATGATTGATTGGATATCTTAGGAACATTTGAAAAGGTTTGGAGGTGCAGTCAATAATTTTTACAGAAAATAAGTTTAACTTATTTTATTTGTGCCGAAGTTTCGGCCTAATTTTAAGCCATAATCAGGACTAAGAATAAAAAACAGAAAAACTACAACAGTGCAGTACCGAAGAAAGAAACCAGAATTGATAGTAATGACAAGAAAGAAATAAAATGAACAAAAGTTGAATTATGAAATAATTGATGAGAAATAACAAGAAATCTAGAAGACAGTATATTATATTAAAACTTATATCTCTGGGAAAATAAATTAACTACAGCCTGAATGCGTGAAATTAAAAAAGATATAGAAATACACAACATAAAATCAGAAGCTGCAGCACACATCTCTCTGTGTTTCCTTCAGAAATATAGTGTTAGACTTGGGGTTGCTGGGTACAAGCAATAAGTGAAAAGGCAGTGGTTGGAAGAAAGTAAAAAGATGGGAGAGTATTAAAGGAAAAGAAAGCAACGGATGAGAAGGAATTGAAATTGGCACGTGGTCCCTAGTTGGCCAAAACGAAGGGGGAAAAATAGAATTTTCACACGTGTAGGAGTATAAGAGAATGTAAGAAATTAAGAAGGAACATTGAGAAAGCAGTGGATGTGTGATAAATCTAACTATTCTATGAAAAAATAAAATATTACATTATATAAAATACTAGTAAATTATTTTTATAAAATGATAAACAACATTAATGATAAATGCTTAAAGATAAACTCAAACTAAAGTTTGATAATAAAGCTTCTTAATGTATTTTCTTTTTTATTAATGCGGTAATAGTTGACTAGATATATCTTAGGAACGTTTGTAATGGTCGAGGTGTAGCAATGAATTTTACACAAAATAAGTTTGACTTATTTTATTTGTGACTACTTTGCACCAATTTGTGTTTGGTATAATTTTTAGGAGGGAGCGGAGTGGTAGAGCACTGAGTTGCCATGCCGGAGATCTTGGTTCAAATCCCGCTGCAGGCAAGACTTTTATTTAGTCTGTTTGTAGCCGGAGATGGTTCATATAGGATCTAGGATCCTCCTGGGGCTCACCCAGCCTCTATAAAATATTATAGACTATGTACCCAAAATAAGGGGGAAAAATCTGGCGGTTGAGCGTGACCTAGGACAAGTCACCTCCTCGCAGAACCGTTGTCCATGAAACAGTACAGTCTCTACCTTGTACTGAACCCCAGACCCTTCACGGGTTGTAGTGGTACAGGTAAGTAATAATTTTTAGCCCATCATGAGGGCTGAGAATAAAAAACAACAGAAGAACGAAGTATACAGCGCAGTGCAAAAAAAATATGTAACAGTTTATAAAAATAGAAATGACCAGAAAGAACTACAATTAAAAAAATTTACAATATGAAACAATTTACGAGTAAAAAGAGTGAAATGAAATCTAGAAGATAATAAAAAGTACTAAAAGTTAATGAGAAATGATTTTATTACAAAATACTTTATATGATATCTAATGTAAGGAAGAAATAGTTGGGGGTGCAGTCAATGAAAACACCATAATAAGTGTATACTTATTTATTGTGTGCCGACGTTTCGGCCTACAATGAAGGCCATCTTCAGGGCAAATATACCAAGCGGCGGCGAGGAAGACCAACTGCCAATAATTAAATTAATTATTAATTAATTAATTAAACTTATATGATATCGTATGTTCTGTCGATTTTCGCTTCGAGTTGAGTTACAAGTTTTAACTGTTTATTCGATTCCCTCTTAATATTTGCCAAAAATACAAGTTATCACGGAAAATAGAATGCAATTATGGGAAATGCGTGTACTTCAGTAATCATTTCATCTAGAAATGAATGTTTTAACAAACATTTATCGTCTACACTTCGAAATGTCAGTTAAAACTTTTATTCCTTGATGAAATGATTATCGAAATCTACTCATTTCCCTTAATTACATTCTCTTTTCCCTTGTAAAGCTCACGACAACTTTTATTTTTGGAAAATATTAAAAATGAAACGAATAAACAGTTAAAACTTGTAACTCTACTCGAAGCGACAACCGGCGGAAGAGATACCGTAAAAATTCATGAGAAATGATTTCATTATAAAATATAATGAATGTCATGTTATCGATGAAAGACAAAATGAGTTGGAAATAGGAAACAATTAAAATTTTCATTTTAAATGACGCAAGAACGAGCAGAATAAACATTAGTTAGCCCAAATTGCTACCAGGTAGCAGCAGTGTATTGCTGCTCAGAAACAATTCCCAATGAACAATGGTTGTGTAAACAAGTATAATGAATTGAACTAATCGATTGTATTCACTAGCCCGAATTGGGCTTGGGCAATTGTAATTGTAATAGCAAGCAGCAACAATATTGTTTCAAGCTCTATAGAAGGCTCAATTATATTATAACGATGAAAAAAACAAAATTTTGTGAAATCGTATTTTATAATACATAAGTATTTATTCATTTAACGCCACATTACGCTGCTACGGCTAATCGGACGATCCTGCAGAGGGAGCCCTAAATTTTCCCTATCCAGGTATAACTAGAACAAGAATCCTTGACGAGTACCTGGCACCAGACAGACTGGGGATCCTCATTTTACGCCCCTTCCGAAGGACGGCATCACTAGATTTTTTCTCTCTTTAAAAATCCTAATTCCAACTGCAGGGCTAAGAACCGGCGAACTCGAGCATAGTAGTTTGTCATGAGGTGACCCCATAATACATATTTATAATGTTTTAAATACATTTTACATTTTATTTCACATAAAAGAAGGTAAAATCAAGTCAGTTTATTGTTTACCGAAATGTTCTTTTACGGATCTAACCTGTAGTCTTTTTACAATGATAAAAACAAGATAATAAGATGTTTAAACTATTATCTGTACATTTTATTTAACTGAAACTAAACGATTAATGCTACATAGAGATTAGGCAAGTTCTGGATTAGATAGATTTGGTTTATATCTATAAATATTCGATTACATTTCTTAATTTTGTAAAACATTTTACTTTTTTATTGACACTCACCACTAAAAACTTTTTTATGTAAGTTTAATATGTAAAAGTGTACATATTAAAACTTTTAATTTTTAGTTTTAGTTTATAATAAAATGGTTTAATCTGGATTCCCTATATACTCTGTATTGAAATATAGAGATAAAATAAATTACTCCTAAAATCGTAGTATCCTTGGCCCAATCCTTTATACAGTTTATACAGCTGACATCCCAACTCATCTTAATACCATACTTACCACGTATGCTGATGATACATGTGTATTATCAGTCAACAACAATCCAGTTATTGCATCCCAAAGCCTCCAATCCCATATCACTGATCTTGAAGAATGGTGCCAAAACTGGAGAATTAAAATAAATTCTCAAAAATCGCATCAAATCACTTTTGCCTTACGTCGTAAACCAATGACTCCCTGCCCTTTAGTATCATTTAATAATATCCCACTGGTGCCTGTAGAACAGATCCGATACTTAGCGTTGCACCTCGACAAACGATTAACCTGGAATCCTCATACAAGACTGAAAAGACATGAAACCGATCGAGGTTTCAGGCTACTTCAACACTTACTAGACAAACGCTCTAAGCTCCCAATTAACTACAAAAGAGTCATCTACATGACCATCATACGACCTATCGAATTCATCTCTTATCCAATCCCTACAATCCAAAATCCTTCGTAAAATCCTCAATGCTCCTTATTTTGTTAAGAATAAAGCCACCCATAGCGACCTTAATGTCCCTTTTGTTGCTGATTTGGCTCGAACCCGGTATCTATCCTTTCATAACAAACTTCATTCCCACTCAAACCATCTAATTTCAAACCTAGCTTCCTCTTCAATTCCCGATAATCCTCCGAGGCGTCTGAAAAGAAGATGGCCACGTGACCTTCTTATTTGAACTTTGATTTGAGTACTACCAGTGGGTAGTTTCTCTACTTGTCATTCTCATGTCATTATGTAACACGCATTCTATTTACTTGTTGTACAATTATAATACAGTTGTAAATATCAATAAATACATTTAAAAAAAAAAACTCCTAAAATGAAAACATTGCAATAAGGTGTAGCTTATTTTATTTTTTAAATCGGTGCTTTCATTTTTCCCATTTGAATTGAAGAAACTGTGCTACACTTTGTATAAGGACTTAAAGAAGTCAGTAATATTGGCTTTGTGATTTTCCAATTTAATAATATTTATAATTCAGCCGATCGAGTACGAGAAAAGACTAATTAAAAAGTAGTTTCTCAATCCGTTGCTAAGCAACGCTGATAAAATATTAAATCACTAAAAACAATGAAAAGAAATTAATCTTATGATTTTCATATATTGATTACTAGCTTATGCCCGCGGCTTCGCTGGCGTGGAATTCGGTGTGCCACATAAAGTATCGTGAAAAATTATTTTAAATAAAAAAATAAATTATTTTTTAAAAATATAAGCTACTAGTAAATCCAAAATTTCAGATGTCTAACTTCAAAACTGACGGATTCTACACAACCTTTGAACCCCTATTATATTAAAGGGAAAACCCTAGGGGTGGAATTGTCCTAATTTCTTTTTTAAACTATAAAAAGAACCTATCTACAAATTTCAAGATCCTAAGTTCCTGATTTGCCTTTAATTATGTACTATAACGGGGGGAGGCACATGCCCCCGTGCCCTCAGATAAATTAGTCCTTGCTGTAGCCTATGATGTATAACCTATTTTACTCAATAGCTTATTTTATTTTTTAAATCGGTGCATTCATTTTTGAATTGAAGAAACAGTGCTACACTTTGTATAAGGACTTAAAGAAGTCAGTAATATTGGCTTTGTGATTTTCCAATTTAAAAATATTTATAATTCAACCGATCGAGTACGACAAAAGACTAATTAAAAAGTAGTTTCTCAATCCGTTGCTAAGCAACACTGATAAAATATTAAATCACTAAAACAATTAAAATAAATTAATTTTATGATTTTCATATCTTGATTATTTTGCATTAAATAAAATTTATTTCTGTAAGAAATAGTTATTTATTTGACAAGTGAGGAAAGCGCCACTTCATTACACACGAGTGACTTTTACCACACGAGCCAATGGAATAAAATGTTTGTTATTTTCTTTAATTCGATGCACTTCATTTTTTTTTTCATTTAAAGTTTTAAAAAAAGTGGTATATTTCTGGTACCGGCTTAATGCCAATTCAACTGATCGAATATGACAAAAGACTAAACGATCCGTTGCTAGGCAAATCTGATAAAATACATCTCTACTAAAAACTTTTTTATATAACAGACAGCTATTTACAAGTTATACATTAATAATGTTACATTATTGAGGAAAATACAATGTTGTACATACAATGTTCTCACGAGAGAGATTTAATCCACAACGAATGGACTAGAAACAACAGCACGTGGTGAGTGCATGATTTAAAAGCAATCTGCCTAATCGTCCCAATGTTTTGGTAGTGTATTCATTCCTCTTTTGGACTGGGCATCTCCTAGGAAATCTGTCTTTTGTTTGAGCTTCCATTATCTTGCGGTTCTGAGTGACAGTTCTATTTCTGTCACCGTCTCTTGTCCCAGTTTGAAGGAAAAAGAAAAAAAAACGGAAGAAAAAAGAAGTTAATGCTAATAGTTAAACTTGATTAAATTCGAAGGAGGTTAAAATCAGTTTATAATTTTCATATCATCGCATAATATATAATAATAAATATCTATTGAGAGAAATTATAAAAATGTCATTTGGCACATATTGATCACCTGATGTTTACAGCCCCTAGCCTGTCCCGGTGAATATGTTGTTAAGTTGGATTTTGTCCAGAGAGAGTTAAATACTTTCAAATAACCGGAATCGTATCATTCTCGTAGTTTTTGGCTTGAAATGGAGTTGTAATATAAACAATAACTCCTTTTCAAGCCAATGCGTTAATTAGTCCCTTATTCACTACGGAAATAATTCTATTCCGCTTACTTAAGTACAAGAAACTCATTTTGGACAAAGTTAGGCTTAACCACTAATTCACCGGGGTTGTAGATATATATAAATCCATTATTGAGCAAACCCTGTTGCATAATGAAATCCAAAAATTGCTTTGAAATATAAAAATTAACTTGATTTATAAATTATTTCGCCTATACACACAAAATGATGCAATTAACACTGTCCAAAACACTAATAATAATTTGTTTCGAATCACACTCTACTCTACGACATGAACATTCCCACTATAAAATCATATATTCACAAAATTTCACCCATCAACACATAATTCCACTCAACACAAAATCACCAAAATCCACTTGTTCTTCCTCTTTCCTACACCCTGTTACCCGAGCTTGATAGGAAAAGATTAAAAAGACAATAGCCAAGAGACTGGCTCAAGAACTATTGATCATTTCCAAAACTTTATGTTCCTGCAAAGCAAAGACTTGAGTAATATTTGTAGATTGATAGAATTTTTTTCAAATAGTGCTCCGGGTAGAGGTCACAATAAATTTCTCGTAGAATTGGGGAAAAACTTTATTGATTAGCCAACGTTTCACAGTCAAACACACATTATGTGTTTCAAGCTAGTGTAAGACCTAACACCCCCAGCTCCCCCCCCCCCCACAGCCCTGAAGAAGACCTACAAAGTAGGTCGAAACGTTGGCTAATCAATAAAGTTTTTCTCCAATTCTACGAGAATTTTTTTAATTTTTGTACAAAAAAAAATTGTCTTTGATAGACAAAGTTTTTGTTGACAGTTTTTTTTATTTTTGACTAAGCCAAATATTTGAATCAAGGGCTATTTAAAAGATAAAACCTAATCTGACGCGTTTTGGATAGACAGAAAAATATCTGTTCAGTGTCGTTACTGTTTACATGGCCTGAAATAACAATCACTCCTCTTTCTAACGAATCTAAGAACATCGAAATTAAACACACTGGAATTGCTCGATGAGACGTGATACAGAGAAATCTAATTTCGCGGCTTTTGTTCGAATCGAGATCTAATTAGGGTTTTTTTTTTGGTGTGCAAAAACAAAATAGCTGAACCATATATTTGGTATGATAAAATTTATTGAAGTTTATTTAATGATTTAAACACTTTTTAAAAATAATTGAACTAAAAATTTATACTTTTTAATGCTTTTTGGAAGTGTATTCTAGACACTGAAGTTCAGTATAGTTCTTATTTTACAACTCCCTATTAAAATATGAATACCTAATTAGTATTATTTATAGATATTGAGTATCTACATTAAATAAAATCGTAACCTTTTAACTTATGGTTAGTTTTAGGGATAAAAAAAAAGTAGTTCATATGAAATAGTCTTTATCTTATTTCACAACATTATCTGTTTTGAAATAACAGTCCTAAAATCGAAATATTTGAATGCCATGTAACTTTTTTTATTTTTTAAAATGATGCATTCCATTCATATTAAAAAACTGGACCATGTATTTTTGTTACTGTTTACAGAAATCAGGAAGTGTGGCTTTATAATTTAACAATTTTTTAAAAACATTTATAATTAAACTGATCGAGCACGACAAGACTAAACAAAAAGGAGTCTAAACGCTGAAAAAATATTACGTCACTAAAACCTTTTTTTTAATATAATTTAGAGATTTTTTCCTAGCTAGAAAAACTCTTACGATATTATTTTAATAAACAAAGCAAGTTCCATAGACCGATTAAATGGATGTTTTAACAAAATGTAAAATTTACAATAAATGCTAAATCGCCCAAAAAAAAACAACACTATTTACGTTCTTTGCAAAGGAGAGTAATTTAATTTTCTCATCCCTCCCATAAAATTTAACAGTTTTACAACAATATTTTAGATAATATAATTAATATTAGATATTAAAACTTTAAAGCAACATGGCCATACATCACAAGAGAAAAGTTTTTGATGCTTGCATCATTCCTTCTTTAACTTATGGATGCCAAACTTGGATTATAAATAACGATATATCTAAATCCCTAGCAACCACTCAGCGTGCAATGGAGCGAAGTATGTTAAGGAAAAGTAGAAGGGAGAAAATAAAGAAGACACAACTACGGAAGCTGACTGATACGCGCGATATTCTCAAGACAGTATTTGATCTTAAATGGCAGTGGGCTGGACACATTGCAAGAATGGGACCAACACATTGGGCTAAGGTAACAACGGATTGGTATCCAATACACTGCACTAGGAGAAGAGGGAGACCAGCTACGAGATGGCGGGACGACATACAAAACTTCATCGGAGTATTATGGCACCGTTCTGCTTGGAACAGACGTAGCTGGTGTAAATTGGGAGAGGCTTATGCCTTTTTAAAACCATGTAAATATAATGTAAATGTAAAATGTACATAGAAGAAAGAGGAAAAAAAATAAATCACTAAAATAGAGCCAAAAACTCAAAAAGAAACACTATTATTTATTATAATGCAATTGGGAAAAAACACAATGCAAAGCCTTATGTTTAAAAAATACACCCACTTACCAGTCGACGTTTCGCCTATTCAGGCATTATCAAGACACCAAACAAAAAGGGGGTCATGTGAATCACATCTCGAAGAAAAAGGTGCAATACATCCCAAAGATTCACATGACCCCCTTTTTGTTTGGTGTCTTGATAATGCCTGAATAGGCGAAACGTCGACTGGTAAGTGGGTGTATTTTTGAAACATAAGGCTTTGCATTGTGTTTTTTCCCAATTGCATTATAAGAAAAAAAAATAAAGCTTATTATTATTATTATTATTAAAACTTTATCAAATTAGTTCATTTTATTGACAAAACAACCAAAAGGTAGAAAAATTATTTTTTTTGCTTAATCTAAATGTGCTTACCAATGATCACTCCAAACGGAATAAGAAGCATTGAAGTATCTGGAATGAAGACGATTTCAAGTTTTGATCACTCCAATCTTCTCCGTTGTATATTCCATCAGAACCAGAGTAGCTCAAAAATAGCAAAAATATTGAATAATTTAATATTAATTCCTTCTCCAAAAAAACATAAACAAGATAATAATGAAGATACAAACAATTTACACAAATAAAATAACTGGAATACAAAGGATAACTTTTATTAAATATAAAATCGAATTTTGTCCAGAGAGAGTTAACTATTGAGAGAAGCGGAATTGTGTCATACTCGCCTTTGTCTTGGAATGGAGATGTCTAATATTATATCTCCATTTCAAGCCAATGCCTGATTAAGAAATAACATGATTCCACTTCCCTAAGTACAAGAAACTCATTTTTGAGAAAATTCGACTCAACCACTTATTTACTAGAATTGCGATTATATTAATAACAATAATGATAAAAATAATAGATATATAATAATAAAATAGAATAATAGAGTAATTATTGTTTTAAAATATAGAGAATAACAATACTAGATACAATAAAACATGGAAATAAAAAAATACTCACGTGTAGAAGAATGAGAGAAAAAATTATGAAGGAGCAATAATATTAAGAAGGTAGTGGATGAATGATAATTATAGTTACTTTATACCACCGATATCTTACATTTTAATAATAATTTGTATTACAACGAATATATTATAAATAAAAACTATACCACTGCAACCCATGAAGGGTCTTGGTTTCAGTACATAATAGTTACTATACTGTATTACTAGGATAACAGATGTGCACAGAGGAGATTTGTCTGAGATGACGTTCAACCGCAAGGTTTTTCTCTAGTTAAGGGTACCCACTTTGTAGATACTAGGTGAGCCCCAGGAGGGTCTGAAGACCCCACAGGGTCCATCCGTGGCTTAAATAATTGCTCTTAAATATTAAATAATTTATCTGGTACAGCCGGATATGACCCGTAACCTACAGCATTACAACCTATCACTTTACGCGCTGACCTATCCCGTTACCCAATCATATAATTTAAAACTTTGTATTTCATTTTTGAACTTAATCAGTTTGGACATGTCCCTAAATTCACCGCTAATTCGATCGATGGAAATCGATAAAGGATTATATTAATCTGCCGATGCTTTGAGAATAGAAATTGCATTTTTGAGTTAAGCCTTCTGTAGCAAATGTATTTGTTGAAGCTTTTTATTTCATGTACTACATATCTGATATTCCAACACGCTTTTTCTATTTTTCTAATAAAGTCATATTTTGAGTTATAGCATGTTTGAACTTGAATTTTTATGGGAATAATAACAAAATTTAAAAAAATAAATCTTAAAAATTCAAGTCCTCAAGGTAGTATCCTTGGTCCAATCCTATATACAGTTTATACAGCTGACATCCCAACGCATCCTAATACTATCCTTACCACGTATGCTGATGATACATGTGTATTATCAGTCAACACCAATTCAGTTATTGCATCCCAAAGCCTCCAATCCCATATCACTGATCTTGAAGATCAGATGAAGATCACCCTTTTGTTGCTGATTTGGCCCGAACACGGTATCTATCCTTTCATAACAAACTTCATTACAACTCAAACCCTCTAGTTTCAAACCTAGCTTCCTCTTCAATTCCCGATAATCCTCCGAGGCGTCTGAAAAGAAGATGGCCACGTGATCTCCTTACTTGAACTTTGATTTGAGTACTACCAGTGGGTAGTTTCTCTACTTGTCATTATATATCACTTAGCCTATTTACTTGTTGTATTATTGTAATACAGTTGTAGATATCAATAAATAAATTTAAAAAAAAAAATTCAAGATCTAGAAAATTTCTAATGGTAAATAAAAGAATTACAACACCATCGTTGCACAAGGAATGCTTTGCTTAACCAATACCGAAATTTTTGTTTCTTTAACTCACATGAAACTTTCAAATAACTCTATTGAAAAATTAGATATTTTGAGTTATGGCGTTCTTCTTTCGAAGGAGCGATATTTAGCTCAACGTTAAAAAAGATTGGTTAAAAACAAAGGCAAACATTTTCTTGCCTCTATTGTCAGGCAATTAAGCCTATATGTAATAGGTTATCTGTAATTAAGGTATGTTGTCGCTTCGAGTTGAGTTGGTAACAAGCTTTAACTGTTTATTCGTTTTTTTAAATATTCTTCTAAAAATATATATTATCGTTAGCTTTAGTATGGAAAAGAGAATGTAATAATGGGAAATGTGAGTGAATATTAGGATAGTGATTTCATCAAGAAATATTCGTTTCAACCAACATTTCGAAATATAGATGATATAATGGAGAATGGAGATAGTTGGGGGGGGTGCAACCAAAAAAAACAACACCAAATAAGTACAAGACTTATATTTAATGTGTGTCGACGTTTCGACCTACCTTGTAGACCATCTTCAGGGCAAATGGGAGAGGCGGCTGGGTGGACCCAGTAACCGACACTCAAATATAGATGTTTATTGAAACGTGAATAATACCCAAATATACACATTTCTCAAGATTACATTCTCTTTTCACGATAATTAATATTTTTGAGAATATTAAAAGTGAAACGAATAAACATTTAAAACTTTTAGTAACCAATTCAACTCGAAGCGACAGCCTGAGGAACTGATACCGTAATTGTAGTAGCAGCGAGTTAAAGAATTAATAAAATAATAATCTGGATGTTGTAATGATATATTTACTTCTTTATCGAACCCTACAGTCGATTAAATCGATGAGCCATCATCATTAATATCATAAGTGAATTAAGAGACGCCCAGAATGTCTCTATCGAAGTAGTTAAAAAGTCCTCTAATGGATTTATGCAAGCTTAAATATATAAAAGAACGGCTGCTTACTTATAAATAATCCTGCTAAATTATTGTCTTTTAAACTTTCTTAGAATAAAAGGATATTATTTTCTTAAATTTTCATAGTTTGTATATGCTCTAGTCTTATGTAAAATTTTAAAAAGAAAGAAAGAAAACGTACCTTTAAAACCCTTGTGAACGTTCTGGATCTTGAAAAAAAAATGGCGATAAAAAAAAATTGCACCCAACCTGAAAATTTAAATACAATTATTAGTAATAGCGGTATATACTGCATATTATATATTCAAAATAATGAAAAATTTTAAATTGTTCTATATAATAATATTTCTTGTTTTCATCTCCAAATAAAATTCCAATTCGAATAATGTATATAACAACTAGTACTTGATAACATATACAAGTATAATAAAAATAGTTTCCAATATCGCTATTGCTTTTAATTGATTTGAATAATAAATTCCATTTTTTTTCTTTCTTAAATTTAAAATAAAAATACGAAACAAGAGTAAATTTTACGTATCTTAAAGAAATTATGTTACTGATTAAGGAATAAATAAGGCAGTAGGGTAGTGTGGTTTAAGGAAGACGATGTTTTTAGTTGAATTAGTAGCATTTCATTTTTGGCGCTACTTGTAACGCAGTAAAGTTCATTATATATAAGTATATTTATTTTTTAGAATATAGATGATTAACAGGACTAATCTAGGATTTTTCAATTGGATGAAAAAGATATTTATAGGGTAAGGATATTATTTTACAGAGGAATAAAATATATTTATATATTTGTTATTATGGAAATGCATATTTATGTAAGTGCTTATTAATCCTTTCTTTAGCTTATTAACAAGCAAAGATTGTCTGGAATAAGCAATGACAAAGAAGGTCTAGAATTATATGTGTATTAACAAGTGGTTTTCTCTCAAACTGTTTTTGTTTTGCCGCTCAATAGCTTTTTTCTAGGTATATGTGCTGCTATTTCTTTTCAAAAGAAACTATCTCTTACAAAGTTACCTATTGCTTTGAGCATTTTTGTTTTGTTTTTAAATGTGATATTATATGAGATAGTTACAATTAAAAATATATACTTAAATAACATAAGGGTGACAATGTTTTAAGGTTTCTAGAGTTTTTGATAAGCTTTAGGAGTTATATTGATGAGGAAATGGTTGACTGGATGTATCTTAAACCATGTTTAAAATGGTCAGCGAGTTGAATTGTATGTATATAAATGAATATGTATATGTATATCATGATTACTTTCAGTTCCTATGTTAAAAACCTCAGAATCATTTTCGGCCAATCCCTCTATGATGAGTTAGAGAGGCTCTTTCCCTCTATCTGTAGACTCTATTTCCTAGATTCTTTCTTATGCCAAACCATCAACTCATTATGTCCATCTTATATCTATAGTCTCCTACAATTCAAATCATCTATCCAATCCCAGGACACAAGATCTAGCATTCCCGATCTTTATACCCATTCCCACAGAACCAGAACATTTGAGCGTTCCTTTCTTGCCCGTTCTTCCTCCCTTTGGAACTCACTTCCCCCTGATATCCGTCATGGGTCTTCTTTATCCACATTAAATCGAAACTTTGCCTACATCTTCTGAATTCCCAAACAGATGCTCTCTAATCAATAAAAATTAATAGGTATTTTCAACATAATCGATTGATGAATTAATGTAAATATTCCTCACTCATGATGATTTTATTTTTTCAATTATTAGATGCTCTTATTTATTTTTCTATTAGCCTATTTCTTTTTATTGTGAATTTGTATCTATTTTTTTTTATTACTTTTTTTAATTCTCTATCAGAATATATCATTCAATTTATATTTATTTTCACGTTATTATGCAAATATTGTATTATTCTAATAATGTAGCCCTTTGACCAGATATATTTGTATTAAATTTGGTTCATTTTTTGTTATTCTTAAGGGACCTGGTCCCAGAATAAAATTATTTTTCTATTCTATTCTATATCAATGAATTGTATAAAAAAACGAATTTAGTATTTTGTGGCAACGTTTTTTTGGCCTAATGTTTAGGTGGTGCTGAGAATAAAACAAAAAAGAATAACTGTTATACCTTCTTTGGTATTCCATTGTTGGAACAAAGAAAATATAACAGTTTTACAGACAGAAATGATAGGGATGAAATAAATCATGAGAAATCAAAGCATTGTAAAAGCTATGAATTTAAATGAAGTAATTCGCCTCATTTCCCAAAACCCAAAGTCACATTAGTTTAAACACCCCTTGAGGCAGATATGTTGCTTAAAATGTATTTTTGTTTCTGGTCAAAACACAAAATTAAAAAAATATTCAAAGATTCTAATAAAAGAGCCATCTCGTATGTCTTCAAAACTGATTATTGGTGTTTGTTGATCAATTTAGGTCTGTATGATGGACTAATAATTGTGGAGAATGATTAGTCAGTTTACTAAATAATATTCTGAAACATGTTTCGGCCTGGAAGTTGGGTAGATGAGTGGTAGAGCAAATAAAACCTTGTTTATTCATTCCATAAAAATTGATTAATGTGTAATAATTTAATGTATTGTAATGGCCCTTCTCCCTGAATGTTTTAAATATACTCAATAAGGTTCGTGGACCGAAAAGCAGGAGAAGAAAGAAAGCCAGTTACAAAAATAGGGACCCAAATTAAGATATATTTAAAAATTATATATATATATACATCAACATGCAATTACTTATTCATAAATCATATAATTATACAATGTTCTGATACAAGCCTTGTCTGGAGAGAGAAGTAGAGGCAGAGGGCATGTTCACCAGGCAACAGTTGAGATGAGAGTGACCAAAATTGTATACCGCTACCGGCTAAGCCGTCCCCCCACTACCTCTCCTTAACTTCCGTGAGCCAATCAAATTTCAATTATATATATCTTCGCAAATACTCCAGAATATACATCCTAGGTTAAAGTACAATTTGGCAATACTTAATTCTATCCGTAAACTTCCAATCATAATACTCACTATTACATCAAATGAAAACATAGTATCTAAAGTTTAAATAATACATTCATTTGATCACCACAGTATAATAGGTCTCTTTATACTGATATTATAAGATTGAACCAGCATTTAAAATTACTGAAAGGTAAAAATAACATTTACCATACTAAGTTTTTTCTTATCGGAGACATCCTACCGTAATTGTCTATAAGGGATTGATTGTAGGAGGCACATTCCAACCACATACTAATAAGATACAAGAGATAAACTATAATCAAGGGATCGAGGTAGCTCAGTGATAGAGCACTGAGTTGCTGTGCCAAAGGTCCTGGTTTCAAATCCTGCTGTGGCAAATAAATTATTTAATCAGTTTACAACCAGGGATGGACCCTCCTGGGGCTCACCCAGCCTCTGTAAAGGGGGTACCCTTGATTGGTTGAGCATTACCTCATCACCTCCCTGCACTGCTAGAAACAGTACAGTTTCTACCACATACTGAATCCAAGACCCTTCATGGGGTGTAGCAGTAGTTTTGTTGCAACTATAATCTGTTCTCATCATTTTTGGTTCTGGCTAAATTAAACAGAAGGTGAGGGAAATAAATTATAAATTTAAGCTCTTATTTATTTATAATATGAAAATAAAGCACAAACAGAAATATAATAAATTATCACATTCCCTTTACTTTTTTTAACTATTGGTACAAGTTCAAAATTTAGAATCCAGTAAGTAATAAAAAAAAAATTTAACAAATGAGGTAATAAAAATTTTCTCTGTAATTATTACTAACAACAGATAAAATAAAATTAAAAAAAAAAGAACAAAGCAGTTGTACCTTTAAACTATTTAATTAATTCAAATGGGTTATATTATAACATTATACTATAGGCAAGAACTTAATTTCTGATCACAATTATGATTTTTGGCACGACACTATTATAAACATTACATCAATCAACTTGTGCTCAGAATCACAGATTACATCAGTTTTTCACAGGGTTTGTAAAGTCAACCTCACTTAATCATTAAATTAAAATTTCAAAAAGAGAAACAATAAAAATAAATCATTAAAAGCAAACAATATAAAAACTTTATAATCTAATTGAAATATAATACTTTAAGTCAAAATAATGTAAGAGAGGAAAATAATAGACTGGAAGATTCTAATAAGGATAGAATTGGTCAAGGGATGTAGTCAATAATAACACAAAAATAAGTTAACATTATTTTTGTGTTATTATTGACTGCACCCCCTGACCAATTCTATTCTTCTATCAAAATAATGTAAATGGTATTTTGTTTAACATAAGTTAAATTTCGTTTAACATAGTAGTTGTAATATTTTGCCCACTTGTTGTAAAAATGACTTACAGTCTACAGTTGTTTTAGGTTTAACTTGTTTTATTTCTCGAAACAGCTAAGCTAGCAAAAGTGTATCACATATACTTCGAGTTGTGGAGGACTCATTAATTAAATATTTGGGGTCCTGTGTAGTGGTTAGTATATCAACCTACTAAGCCCAAGACAGGTCCGCAGCCCTGCAAATGGAACTCGTAGGAGATTTTAAAGGGAGTAAACAATCTTAAGTCCCAAAAGGAACGTAAAACTAGGGTCCAAGATGTCAAGTACTCTTCAAGATCCTAATTAAACTTAGGATAGACTAAATTTAGGACTTCCACTGAATCACCTTCCTATTATCTATAAAAAAATAAAGAAAATAAAAAAACCATCATTACAACCCATAAAGAATTATAGGTCCAATACGTTATAGAGAATGTACTGTTTCTTGGACAATGGTTGGACAGGGAAGTGAAAGTGTAATTGATATATCTATTAATTTTAAAAGAATGCAAACAATTATGCAGAATGGGTTTGTATTATACTATCAACAACTAAAATTTCAGGCTTCGTTTTAACAAAAAACAAAAACCCTGGCAGAAAATAAACTAAATTTCATAAAATAAAATTTACATTTTAATAAAAATAACATCTCGGAAAAAAAAATACAAGAATTAAAATATGTTGACTAACACATTAGTTTAATAAATCATCAAAAATCTCAACAGTATTATATCAATTTTACATTTTAAACAAAGTATGGGAGAAAATAAATTTAATTAACAATTAAAAATGTTTCAACAGTTACCTATCACGATTATACAAACATGTAAAATGTAAAAACATATAAAATTATTCAAGTAAATTAATGCTAACCTTATAAACTTCTTATCTTGCATATTAACAATAACTTGTGCATATCATTTCATCAGTCCATCAAAATGAAAACATACAAAAAAATAAAATAAAAATAATAATGATTATTACAAAATGTGGTTCACCAAGCAAACAACTTAGGGAAGAACCTTGTACGATGAGATTTTAGGAAAGGGTAGGTAAAAGATTTCTTGAGGAAAGTAGCCGCCGAGCCAAAAATAGCATTCTTAATTTTATTGTTTACATTTAGTTATATACTCTAATTATTGAGTTGGTTGTTATTTAAAAAACAAAAGGCTATCAGAAGCGTATCAGAAAGTTCTTTCATTAAGTTTTTTACTTAGAAATACTTCAGTTGGATCTAAAATTTATATTCTATACAAGTAAAAAATGCAGAATAAACCTCTTTAAAAGTGATAATATTGGTCTGGTGGTATAGTTCATATAAATAAAATAACTGAAAATTACAATTTTCAATCTATTACAAAATTTAAAAAATAAAATAATATTAATAAACTAACTATCGACTTAATGAATAATTTTAATACAAATATTACCCTTAAAATTATGGGAACATAAGCTTGTAACACTAATTATTATATCAAACATAAGTACAATTAAAAACATGAATAAACTTAAAATGCTATGAAATGCCATGGCAGTTAATTGATTATAAAGACTAGAAAAAAGAAGGCCAACCAAATGTGCGTAATTCTAAAAACATTAAATAAGGCAACAAAAAATAAAGTATGATTCAATTTTGATTTGATACGAACACTGCTGACAGTAAAGCATTGTTTAAATACAGAATAATTATTATTTATTAGTAATTAATTGTTGATACTTATTACAATCTTAAAATTATAAAAAAACAATTATCAAATATATAATGTAATAACAGAGAAAATTATGGAAGCTATAGTTTGGTGCAAAGATATAATTATTTTTAAATCTTTAGATCTCTTACTATTAATCATAAAAAAAAAAATGATAAGCCTCTGTAAAATAGGCAGTCCTGTAAAAAATATATGTCCATACGCAGAGCAGGATTTGTAGTACAAATAAAAACTTACATGGACTGAAAATTTAGAATAAAAGGTTAGTCAACCGTAAAGTATTGGGTTGTTTCTTATGAAATGTCTGGTTTAAAAGGAAAAATTATCATAAAAACAACTTTATGAAATCAAAATATTTACCATTATTTTCTGTACGTTTTCCCGTGTTACCAAATTTTCATCCCCAGAACTGAAAAATTCAGAATTTTGTGATGAAATAACTTGTAAAATATGACTTCAGCATCATTTTCGAAAATTTTACCCTGAAAGAAGTTGTCCTAATTTCTGACAGATGGAAATCTCATGGAGATAAGTCTAACAAATCAGGTTTGAAGAGCTGAGTTTGTAACTCAGCTCCTTTAGTTTCTTCACTATCTGTCATGAACCATGAGGTCTGCCAATGTCATTAAAGAGTACAGGTCCCCCCCCCCTCCCCATGCAGGTTATTTTTGTTGCTATATGTCAATATCATTGCTGTATGATATGAATGTGATGTTTTCACTTCTGGATAGGAATGAGTAGTGAATTATTCTAGTAATTGACCATCACACAGAAACCAATAATTTTTTTTGGATGCAATTTAGGTTTTGGCATGTTCCCCGGGTTTAAAACTCCCCGAGTGTCCATGTTTAAACTCATAAAAACAAAATTACAAGAAAATCATATGTTTTCATGGTCATATTAAACAATTCGATGGCATACTAAACAATGTTCGTTCAATTTTAGTGATAGTAAATATTATCAAAAATAGAGAGGATTAATATCATGTCATTACAATCTGTAAACATAAAAACAGTAAATAACACAAGTCTACTAATTGCACTTTAAATTTTAGAAATGAAAAAACGGACATTTCATATGAAACGACCCAATAAAATATTAATCATATAAAATATTATTTAAAGAATCCAATAATACAACAACAATGATAATTCCAAAGATATAATTGTTGGTTTGAAATTAATATATTATTCATTGAAATAAAATAAATCAACTAAAATAATTATAATCGATAATCGATAGTTATTTTGAGCTATATCAAAACATTGGGTTTTAATTTTGAAAAATCTTTCTTTTGAATTAATAGTTATAATAATTCAGGCACTCGTCAGATAATGAATATCAATAATAATAATTAAATTATGCATATTTAATTTTTCTTACAAACAATTAATTCAATTTGGAAAAATAACTATATTTAAATGATTAAAAAACAAGTAAAGGAAAAGTAAAATATGTAATCTTCATATTCGTATTTTGTACTTTGTATATTATTCCTTATAAGAATAAACAATTCATTTTCTAAAAGGTCAAAATCACCAATCTGGGTTATAACAGACCGAATGTTATATAAAGTACAATGTGACCACCCTTTCTGACAAGTAAAACATAAATAATATTCTTCTAATTTTATTATCATAAAGGAAGAATACAAAAAAATCGAAACAAAAATGTGATGGTCCCAAGGCATCCGTTTTTATTAATTTAATTACCTAATTACTTAATTTCTAACTATCACGAACGTTTTAAGGCCTAATTATAAAATAGTAACAATGACACAATACAACATTAGCTGACGTTCATAAATTTTTTTTTTTATGAAATAGATAAAAAGTGACAAATAAACACTAACAACTTAAAAATTCGCCTTATTTACACAGTGTATATTACATAACGATTTCTAGGCAAAATATTTTCTTAATTTAACTAAAGTTTATAAAGTTCTTAATTTGTAAGAACATATACAAGTGTATATTTTTTTTTAATGATATGATTAATTTTTCTAATACTGCCACAAAATTCAATCACAAGTAAACTGTTATAAAATTTTATTAAAGTTATGAATGCATGAGGAATTTTAATTCAATCAGAGGTAACTAGTAAATCAAAATACGGTCAAAAATCGTAATATCTTGTAACCGCGAATAATTTACTGATAACATTCCAGTAATTCATAAATTTAAGTGAAATTTATCAAAATTATTTATTATTGCATATTATATGTTTCTTTATTAGGTTTATATCTGGGTAAAAACTAATGTACTAATGAAAATTCATAAAAAAAAGTTCTCTCAGAGCTAAATGTGCTTAAGCTTTTCCAGATTTATTACTGGAAGATTTACTTGATGTAATATTATTACAGTTGTAAATATCAATAAATTAATCTTAAAAAAAAAATTACTGGAAGAAACACAACAGCTTGAATTCAACCATCCATAACTTGGTGAATTAAGTTAATAATTCAACTGGATACTTTAAATGACTAACTTAGCTTTGACCGTGCTTTGAAAATAAAAATTAAAAAAGATTAAATATACTTGTATAATGCATTCAAAATCCTTCAATAAAATGTTTCTAAATTTTTGTGCAATTTATTGTCTCGATAACTCACAGGCGAAACATATTATTCTTCAGGCAAAATGGCTTTAATTGCATTTTTCGATAAAAATAATTAAGATTATATTAAAAAAAGAGAAAAATATTTTCCTAATGCCATTCACTCATCGATTCTCTCTGATTTTATGGCAGTAAATTTTAGATATGAAGTATTAATAATAATAAGAATGTATCTTGCATCATTCCCAGGTTTCTTGAACTTTTTTCAAATACCTTGCTGCCCGCTGTGTGATGTTTAAAGCAGGGTCTATTTCTAGAAGTCCTTTTTCTCTCATTAAACTTAAACCGCAAAGACCTGAATGAGAATTTTAAATTTACATTATGACATTAGAATAAATAAGAATATCAATCAATAATGGATAATAGAGTAATATATTGTAATAGTTTTATCAACTCATAATGATAATTAATTTAAATACTTTTATCTCTTAAATTCCTTAATGATAATATAAACAATTATAAATTTATATAGCATCGAATAATATAAAAAATTCCTATAACAAAGAAATATTAAAATTCTTGTATTTATGAAACATAATGTCCCGCAGGAACTAGTATAAGTGCTATACTAGTGGGGAATAACGCACCCCTGGTTCCCGAGTTCAGTATTCAAACACAAGGTCATATACAGTACTCGCCTTAGGGCCATAGGGGGTATATCGTAACCACCAGTTGTCACGGGGCTTCTAGAGCAAGTATTTGATTAACCAAGGAAATTCTTGGTTTTTATTGGCTCTTTGAAATCATCTTCTTCATCTTGGTTCAGAGCACAAGTACAATATCTTTTATGGTACGCCGAACTTTCTTTAGGTGCCACTCTAATCGCTTAATTGTTATATTTTCTAGAATGATAGTTTGAGCATCCATTATTCCCTCATTATGTTATATATATGCTCACCGAGCCGCCTCTACCATTAGCCCTGAAGATTACTTACAAAGTCGGTCGAAACATCGGCATACATAAAATATAAGTCTTGACTTATTTGGTGCTTTCTTGACTGCACTCCCCAACTATCTCCATTCCCCATTATATCATCCAGTCAATTATTTTCCTCTCTAAAAATAAAAAATAATCAGAAAAAGGAAAATAAAGAAATAAACCAAATGCACATGACAAGTACAATGCAGATGAATAAATAGAGTAACAGTATGGGGCATATACTTGGAATAAAGCATTTTTAGCTTTGAAATCAATTGGAATAATGCAATTTCTTTTAAACAATTAAATTTTTGATATTCCATAAATATTTTGGTATGTTTAATGATTTATATTCAATCTATAATTAAACATATCAAGAATAACTTCTTATTCCCTAAAAAGATTATCAATGTAAATGCAAAGGGAATGAATGAAGAGATTGAGAGAGAGCACGGTGATGTTTTTTTAAGAAACGGTAAGACCTAAATAGCTCTTCCCGGCTATTTTATATTAAAGCATAACATCCTGCACGACTTGTATAAATTTATTCATCATCATCACAGACCGATGTGGTCCTTGGCTTCCTCAATAAGCCTTATAAGGGTTGATCCTGTGCGGCCAGTTGCGGGTGTTCAGTAGATGACGAGCATCGCTGGAAATATTGTCCTCCTATCTAAGCCGAGGTCTTCCTCTTCCCCTCATTTGTATATATTTATTTCAAGTAGGAAACATTTTTGACATAAATAATAGGGAGATAAATTACTAACCTAAATAGGTATGAAGAGGATCAGGGACATAATCTTCCCATTTGGCGAATCCTCCTGTCAGACTCTCCTGGGTTGTCATAATGTATGCCCTATTTTCAGCAAAATTGATCATATCAAAGATCTGCAACATCTGGAATAGAAGATTAAATCTTATGATAATGTAATAATTATAATTATAGAATTTAGTGATATATTGCTTCTTCAAAGAAATATCATAACTCAAGAAACCTAATTTTTCAATAGATGGATTTGAAAATTCCATGTGAGTCTAAGAATAAAATAAAAATGTATATTATAATTTATTTTATTGTTATATGATATAATTTTTTAAATATTTTATTTGAATAGAAAGGATATGACCAGGACCGGGACTCGAACCCAGGTCCCCCGCCTGTCCGTGGTGGTGCTTTAACCATCTCAGCCATCCTGGTTCGCTTCTCGGGCTGACTCCGGTGGCTCAATTGGTTAAAGCGCTGTCACGGATAGATAAAGGATCCGGATTCGAATCCCGGCCAGGGGCATATCTTTTCTCTTTAAAATAAAAATATTTAAAAATCAAAATAATTGACAAAAAATTATAAAAGATTTAAGAAATCTATTTTACTTTTTTTTTAAATGTATTAAGTAATAACTTAATTCAATTAAGCTACTATTAAATATTACTAATATTAATATTAAATAATAATTATTAATATTAAGTTGTAAAATTGATCTGAAACAACTTTTCCATTACATAAAGTTAATCATTTTCTCTTCCTGCTCCTAACTCTTATGTAAAAAAATTAATCAACAAGAGTTGAATTAAACAAGAAAACATTTACGACAAATGTTGACAAATTTAATTCAGCGCTATTCTTACCTGAATGGTAGCGCCAACCCAAAACGAATAGCACGTATCTTCTTGCTTATTAGCCCTGCCTTGGAAACCTGTCACTTGTCGCATAAGTGCCCATCTTTTTAATCCCTCGAGCTATAACAAGAAATGAAAAATAAAAATTCATAAATAATATACAAATGGAACAATTAGGAGCAGTGTTAATGTCAACAAGTGTCTAACAAAATATTAAATACACAGCATGAAATAAACAAAATTAAACTGCACAGCTTCTTTAAACGTGCCAAAAAGCAACTTATTTGTTACTGTGAAAAGTTGAATTGACTATTAAGCAAATAATCTAAACTGCACAAAAATGAATACGGATACCACTAAAAAAAAACAATTATATCCAGGATGAGAAAGCAAGGGGGTGAGTAGTAACAACCTCGTTAAAAAACCTGGCTTCAACTGGCCCAGCTGATAGCACCCAGTAAGGGCTCCTTACAGGACTGGTCCTCCAAGCTGGGTGTTGAGCCAGGAGGATTGAGGCGACAATTTGACTTAGTCAAGACCCGTACAAGGTTGTAGAGCCATTGATGATAATGATGATCATAGTCTAGGAGCCAATGACACATTCATTTTACAACCGAGCATAATATCTTTTTGACATCTCAATAATCGATAGTCCTTATCAGGTACAACTAGAATTCACAATATTACAGTATGTTGTTATGATAATAAAGTTGTAATAATTAATTATTGTCAAATTGTAATTGGTTCGTAAAACTGCGCATGGTCAGGGTAGTTTAGTGGCCATGGTGGTATCTGTTATGAAGGTATCACCTTAAATAGATTTCCAATTATATTTTTAATTTTAGAGAAAGAAAATGGTCCGAGGGGGTGACAGAAAAAATTCTCTTTAGTAAGAACTGTTTAATTTAAAGCCCATGTTTCGGCTATACAGATACATATAAATTAAAATAATATCTATTTATATATACACCACTTTATACCCTAGCTACACATGACTATCCGTATGGCAGTGGTAGCAAGATGTACTTGATTACATATACTGCATCCTCTTTAAGAAAATAAAACTAAGATAGAGGAAAAAATGAAAGAATTACCTGCTTTGCAGTAAGAGCACTGTGGAGCTTGCCCATTAGAGAAAGTACTGCAACAGCACAGTATGTTACACCACCATGCGATTCAAGCTCAGGTCCTTGGCCAAAACCGTAGTCATAAGACTATACAATTTCACATATTTAAAAAAATTGTTATAACTTTGAGATTAACAAAACATATATTATCATATCATCTGTTATTACCATGCTCCTCATGACATATTCTAATGTCTTATCTATGTTCATTCCTGACCAATCTTTAAGAATGTAACATATAACGGCAGCACAGTAGACAAACCTCATATCATTTTCACTTCCCATCTGAGTAGCGCAGAAACTTAAAAATAAATAAAAATATTTTCATCATTAATGATGAATGAATCAAAATTAAAGATAATGGGCCTTAATTTATAAAATTATGACTGTTACTAGCTTAGCTCTGAAATTAAGAAACTCTTAATAATCAGTACAATGATAGTGTTGGCAAGACTATTTACAGAAATTAACACTAATCAAGCTATTTAACCATTCGAACCTAGTACAGAATCTTTCAAACCCATTTTAGGAGTCGAACATTGGAATTATAATTTATAAAAAAATTATAAATTAAACAATTCCCATCACATTTGCAACTTATTTTAAAATAACTTAAGATAAAGCTCATTACCTTCCGTCATCTTGTTGCAGGCTTCGTACGCCTTCAATTATTGCAGTTCTGTTAACCCTAGATAAATCATCGCCTAAAATCAGAAGCGAGGCCAGACCAGTATATGTCATCGCAAGATGACCACTTGTAAATTGTTTATTGCAAGACTGAACACCGTCGCCAACACTTATGGTAAAAGTATCACTTCCTTGAAAACCACATCTATCCATTTTGCCATCTATGAATAAAAAAAAAAATTATTGTTTAATCGATAAAATATAGTTGATCCAAGTCCATAGGAAGTATTTGATATTTAACAAACCGGAATCTGGTAAAATTTGTAAGCTATAGATCCAATTGCATATATCCTCTTTAGAATTCTTTATTTCATCCAAGGCATCAAGCACATCTAAACCAGATATAGAAAAAAATGCTATCGTCAATCTGAAACAATATAATTTCCAAATACAGCTTAAATTATTCGGAAAATCATATGTTTGACAATAGTGGTTAAGTTAAAGTTTCAAAGAAAACAATGATAATACCAGTTGAATATTCAAAGACATCCTTATCAGTTCCGCAGATTGTCGCTTTGAGTTGAGTCACAAGTTTTAACTTTTTCGTACGAAAGATAGAGTATGGTTATGGGAAATTACTATATTTTGGTAATCATTTCATTAAGAAATACAAGTTTCATTGAATATTTTGAAGTATAGATGATATATTTTTGTTGAAACGAAAATATACCATATTTTCATACGTTCGTTTCAGTAGTTCCCTTTCACTAGAGGAATTTCCTTTAGCCGATGATCAAATTTAAGAGACCTATGCGATGTAGTGTGGTAAGAGATACTCGGATCAGGTGGAGAAAACTCTTTACATGGTAATCGGACATTTGATGCCCGCTGGACTCCTGAGATTGCTTTGAACAAAAATATTCCTCTGCCTTAACATCTTGAGGGTTTTGTTTGACAACTGCAATAATTGTTTCAATTTCCTGAAATGTTTTCATTTATTTGTTCAATTCTCCCTCTTGAGATTGGTCACTTGACCAAAGTCAAATTGATGTATTTAGTACTGCAAATGGAGAGCAAATAGGTCCAATACAACCCCATCCTGAAATCGTTTGGAGAGCAATAGGATATCCATTCCGTCTCATACATTCACTTGATAGGATTCTAACTAAGACATCAGCTCCTAGAGAGAAATCGACTGTAACCAGTTTCCCAAATGAATTATCCACCGATGAATATTGGTTGAAACAGTTATTTAAAGAGGCCAGTACTGGACAAAATGCAGAACTGATACCAATATATCATTTAAAACTTAAAAATGTAAAAAATTAGGTACAACTTTGACATGTTTAATGAGCTATAAAAACTAACTAGTAATAATTTAAAAATACTAAAAACTGATATTTAACTTCATTAATAGTTTCAAAATCTTAAAATGATAAAACATACAAATTATATTAATACCTGGTAGAATCATAGGACGCCAAGGTGTCAGGTAATAATTTTAAAAACTGCTTAAGATATCTAATGTGCTCCCTACGAGCTAACTCAGTAGTTTCTCCTTCCATTGCACCATTAAAATATCTAAATTCACCTCCACTCACTCATAAATTAAAAAACCTTACTCGGAACGTAAATAGTAAGGAGGTTACTATTGTAAGGGTTATTTTAATTATTCATTAGTATGTCTATTTATTTAATAAGCCTATAATCTATATTACTTTTAAAGGGTTGGTGAACAATTATTTTTTTCTTTTTAAAATGCCGCCTATTTAGAGTTACTTAAAAAAAATATTTAATTTCTGTATATTACTTTAAAACAACTTATTTTAATGAAATAATTTTTTTTTCAATTTTCTCGCTTCACTAATTATTTTTTAATAAAGATTATAATTGATTCAAAGTATTTTATTAAATTATAAAACAACAATTAGGAAATGTCTTAACTTTGAATGATTTTGATTGAATTTTTATATTTTGCCGGTTAATAAAAAGGCCATGGCTACATTTGGGGAAGAAGAAATAGAAGTCTTCAGTGACAGGTTGTGTATTGTTGTTTATGCGTGAGCCACTAGTTATAATTATTTAGCGTTTTATAATAATATGTCAGTTGAAAAAAAGCGATTTGATTGCACGGCATTACCAAAAGGCTGGCAAAGGGAAGAGGTTATAAGAAAAACAGGACTCTCAGCGGGAAAAGTCGATGTATCTTACTACAGGTAGAAGATAGATAACTTTATCAAATTTCAAGTCTCGGAAGAATATCAGTGTACCAATAATTTGCCTAAATTAAAAGTTTGAAATCCACATTGAATGTGTTTTTATTGTTATTAAGACTTAAGTTGTGATTGAAGTCCTTTAATTAATGCTTGTCCCATGATCTAAAATGCTTTATCAGTGATACTATAGCAATTTTTAAATTCAATAATTTTAGTCTTGATTTTTTATATTTATCAAGCCTAAGAGGATTTTTGGAGTATCTATTTATTACAATACAATAATTTAAATTTCATTGAGTTTGGTATGATATATAATTTAAGGAAATCTATTCATTCATAAATGAAGGTTATGAGGTATGTAGAAAGTTTTATTGCACTTGATAGTTGGATATTTTTTCATATATTCTTGAATTTGCATTGGATCAGTTTATTTGTTATTCTATGTTTGCAAAATCATTATTTCTTTGTACAATTCATGTTTTGTATATTTTCTGCCGTTAATGTTCATTATTTGCAATTAACTCTATTTGTCACTATAATGGTGAAGTTATTTACTTAACAAGTCTTGAAGTGTGGATCGTTGATCCGATTTATATTTATGAATATTGTTTTAATATTCCAATTTAAAAAAGTAATATCCAGATTAGATAAGTTATTAGTATAAACATTAATTCAGTGTTTAAACATACTAAGTCTGTCTCTGTGTGTTGATTTTAATATCAAGTTTATCAGACTGAAAAAGGATGATGCAAGATTTAATGGCGTTAGCAACCATGTTTTTAAATTTATCTTTTACTAAATCAGTGTTCACATTATTTAATTATCGCGTATATTGAGATTTATTCATTAGACAAACATCCATGCGTAGTGAATGGGTTTTACTCCTCGTTGCTACAGTAGTATGTATATTGTAAACTGGGTCGTATTAATAACAGTAAAACTTTCATATTTATAATAGTAGATAATAATGTTTATTATAGCATATTAATAGTAAAATCCCTAAATGTAGATTGGTGTTTGCTCAACAGATTTTTTAAATTCTGTTTTTATGTGATATAATGTTTTGTGTTATAGTTCAGTATTAAGTTTATTTGAGACATGATTACGAGATAAAATTCTGAGTTAATTTGTTTATTAATTTTTATAAAAGTATCTTTTTGGGGGGAGGGGTGAATGAGTAAATTGAGAAGAACCGGAAATTCATTACATTTATGCTTAGCTTATTGAGCGAGTTATTTCTGATCTCAAAAGTAAAACTATTAAAAAAAAAATTAAATTGCTATGTTGTTTAATATAGATTAAATAAATATAAATTAAAATTAAAATCTCTTGAAAAGATAAAAGAAAAGAAAAGAAAATGGGTATCATTATAATAATATAGAAGTTAAACAGGTATAAGTGTGATAAACACTATGTATTAAATAGTTGCTTCACAAAAAAAAAAAATCATTCTGTAAGTATATCTAGTTAATCTCCTTATACAGGAATATTGGTGAAATTTTAGTCTTATGAAGTTTGTATAAAATTTTTGTTGTTGAGGGTTTGACCTAATATTAATTGCATCAAGATTAACAAATGAGAAAGAAAAAAAAATCAGCTAATAGTTTGTCAATATTGTTTGAAAGCTATTTTTTCTGTTGCTTTTGTTTACTAATACTTATGATTTACTTTGTACAAGTTTCCAAGGTGTGATTTTTTTAAATGAAGTTTACAGGGTGAGACATTTTGATTAGCTTGATAAAGTAAAATAAGTGATGTTCTTTGCCAATTTTCTTGTGTTGTACTTCATTTTTTTTTGTTTGTGATTCTCAATTAATTCTCTTTTGATCCATCATTGTATGTAGCCTTGTCTTGCATGAGTTGTTTTCATGTCTGTGTTGAATTTGTTGAATACCTACTTATATTAAGTTAAATTAGAATTTGAACGATGATATTGTGAATGTATATTTAGCCAGTGAGATATTTTCCCTATATCTTGTGATTGAATCTTTTGAAAATTTAGTGGTTAATAAATTGTTGAAATAAGCATGAAATATTTTATTTTATTATGAGTGGATTTGGGTTATGGGGGTAATGGAAGGGTGTGTGTGTTTGCAGCCCTGATGGACAGAAATACGACAGCAAACCACAGCTGGTTCGTGCAATAAGCGATTCTGTCGACCTCACCACCTTTGATTTCTCAACGGGCAAGTGTAATACACTCCTTGCTCGTAGACACAAAAAACCAAGACCTAGTCAATTTGATTACAGGTATAGTCTTTATAGTGTTTTCGTAACTGTTTCACCCTGGCTTACCTAGCAATAACAAGCATTTCACAGAGGTTAAGATTCAATTTCTTTCGGGTATCATTAAAAGTGAAGTTTAGATTTTCTATTTTGGGAAATAAGTTCAAATTAAGTTAATAAATTTTTTTTAAATATATTACATATTTGATGAATTTAATAAATAATATGAGATGAAAATAGTTGACTGGATGATCTAATGTAAAGGAGATAGTTGGGGGGTGCAGTCAATAAGAACACAGAATAAGTGATGAACTTATATTATGTGCTGACATTTCGACCTACAGTGTAGGTCATCTTCAGGGCGATTTTGTAGAGCGTGGCCGTTGGATTTAAAAAATCGCCCTAAAAAATCTACAAAATCGCCCTGAAGATGACCTACACTGTAGGTCGAAACGTCGGCACGTAATATAAGTTCATCACTTATTCTGTGTTCTTATTGACTGCACCCCCCAACTATCTCCTTTACATTAATAAATAATAGTATAAGCGCTTGGCAGGATCGGCAACCTTTTTTATGGCTGCAGGTCAAAATTAACTAAAATAATTAAAGAGACCTTTAGGTCAGAGATATTTTCATATTAAGGCAGTCTTTTAGAAAATAATAGAAATACTTTAATAAGAAAATAATGACAGTCATCGTTGAATGAACTTTATTTATAGGCGTTCTCTTTCATGTGAATAGCTGGATTTTATATATTATATTTTATTTTCTGAACTAAAGCTAGTCACTAGAAATTATCAGGGTCACTTGGTGACCTGCAGGTCATAGGTTGTCGGTCTCTCTTCTACTTAATCACTTTGAAGATGAAATAATAAATTAAATGCAAGTAATTTATTTATATATTAAAAATTAAAAAAAAGAGTGGTCTTTAATTTTTTATCAATTCAAATTAGGGAAATATTAGCTATTTTTATTTGGATACAAATTTGAATTTGAATAATTATATTCCTTAACTTGTTATCATTGAGGATTGTGATCAATATAGCGTTAGTTTAAGAGCTAAAGTAAATTCCTTGTGTACATTTTCATGTCCTTACACCATAATGGCAGTTCCAGTAAAGTTAAGCATATCTTTATTTCTATAGATAATCATCCCATTGAAGGATCATTTTAAAAATGGATTAAACGATGGCTACTCTAAACCTCAGATAGTTCGAAGCATTTTCTAGATTCGACAATCAATAGGCACTGGGTTTTGTCTTAGAGTGTTAAAGGCTGCATTGAGTAATATCTAAAATTACATAAATTTGAGAATAACTCATTGATTTCCTTAATTGCACAAAAACTCTGCTCATTCAATTGTATTAGACTCGTTTTTAAATAAATATTTATTTCATTGGGAATGCAACTAGATTGAAAAACATAGTTGTTTCTCTCGATAACTTCGAATAAATATTGATTCAAATATTCAACTGATGAAGTAAGTTATTTTAGTGTAAAGGAGATAGTTGGGGGGTGCAGTCAATAAGAACAGAGAATAAGTGAAGTACTTATATTATGTGCCGACGTTTCGACCTACAGTGTAGGTCATCTTCAGGGCTAACAGAGAAACAAACAGAACAAAAAGTGTAAACAAATATAAAAAATGTACAGTAACAATAATATGGTGACAAGTAATGTAGAAAAATAAAATAGTGGCAGATATGAAGATAGAAGATAACGAATATAAAAAAGAGCCAGATTATAATAAAATAAAGATATAGACAGATTTAAAAAATTAATGATAATGAAAAGGAATTAAACTAGTAGCAGATATAATAAAATTAAGATAAAGACAAATATAACAAAATTATTGAAATAGTGACATATATAATTATTGAAATAGTGACAGAATATAATAAAATTAAGATAAAGACAGATATAACAAAATTATTGTTAATGAAAAGAAAATGAAAATAATGGCAGATATAATAAAGTAAGACAGATTTAATAAAATTAAAGAAAATGAGCAGAAATGATAAATTATAAATAACGCATATAAAATAAAAAATAGAAAATAAATGTACAGAATAGATAGTACAGTACAAAATAATAATATAAAGGAAAATCAAAAGGAGGAGTTATCAAATAAAATGTGATATCTGAATATGGAAGTTTTTTTTTTTTTTTATATGGAATTTCAATATCATATTGACTTTTGTTTGCCAGAAGTTTATTTTTTCTCCTAGTGCCTTAAAAAAGCAGAATAAATTATATAACTTCATTCATTAATTTTTCTTGTATCGTAGGAGGTTAAAAACATTTAGAAATACAGATTATTTTTATCTTTATAGTCATTGTATTTAATTATTTTGTGCAGCTATTGTTTCCTGCTATACTTTCCCCATGTTTTTTTAATGAAACAAAGTGGAATATATTAATAATTTTTGTGTATAACATTTTTCAACTGCCCTTGGAATGATTTCTTGTATTGTATAAAATTATGAACTTTAAAAAAAAATAACAGATTAATTTGTTTTTATATATTTGTGATATTGATAGTGATATATTTTGTGATATTACTCTAATTTTGGGTTGTTTTTTTTTAGATTATGGATGTATTTACATAATTTTTAGAATACTGCATTCTACATTAGATGCCAGTAATAATCTACTTTAAATAAACTTTGTTTTATTGTTTTATATCCTTGGATGATGTTTCAAAAATGTAATTATTTTATCTTCTAATTTAAAAAGCAAAACTAAATACTGAAATCATTTATTGAACTTTTACTTGTGAAATGTTGTGGGTTTGATTCCCACCAGGTTCAGTTAATATTTGCTAAGTGTTCCCAAGAAATAAATATTACCACTCCCACTCCGGTTAGGACAGGGTGATGTTTTGTCTGTAGCTGTGGTGACTAGCACCAATACCTATGGGAGAACTATTTATTTATGTCTTAGATATGAACATAGCTTTATTGATCAAAGCATTAAACAAAGAAATTAGTATTTCAAAAATGTAATATTAATAGTTTTATATATTGCAGTATAATTTATATTATTATTTATGATTGATTTAATAAAAAAGTTGGTATTTATCATTATAAAATTGCAATAACACTTTAAATATGGATTTTGGTTCCTCATTAAGATCTATAAAATGATTGAAATGATTAAATTGTTTTATTTAACTACGTTAATTAATAACTCGGAACTGAATCTGATAAACATCCTCCCTAAGATTCCCTAAAATTCTTTTCTTTTTTTTAAATATTATGAATTAGTTATAAAGATATTGAAATAGTCATCAGGACCAGGAGGCTGAGGCTCTACGGCCACATGGTCAGAATAAACAATAATATGCTGGAAAAAGATCTTTGATAAGGGTATCTGTGGATATATGAAGCAAATAAATGAGGAGCTGGATAACCTAAAAATCAAGGATAAGGACTGCTTAGATAGAGAGCTTTTTGGAAAAAAACTAAAAGAAGTTGGGGTTCTTGCTGGAAGGAAGGAGAGACGAGGGAGAAAATGGACTGAGGAGGAGCGAGAGGAACGGTCCAGGAAGATGAGAGAGTTTTGGAGTAGAAGGAAGGCGGAGAGTGTGAAGAGGATCATTAAGTGATTTTCGCGTGGTCCTTGCTGGCTGATACGTGGGGAAACAGAAAAACGAAAAAAAATGTAGTTATGAGCATTTGGTTTAACATAGATAAAACAAGGATAAAAATATTCTTTGTTAACTAAATTTTTGTGTTGTACTTTTCTTTCCACATTTCAGTTCCATCCATTAAACCCTTAGTTCCCAAAGTGGTCCAGGTGAACCCCCAGGGGTCCATGGGAGACTCGACGGGGGTCTACGTTGGCATGACAAAAAACTAGTTTTAATATTTAGAATCAGTTTGCCATTGGTACTTTTTTTATTTCATTGCAATAATTAATTTGGTCATCCTCGTCTGTTAAAATACCAAATTGAGGAAGACCCCCCATATGATTACTAAATCTTCGCATTTTTTGTTGAGTTTTGGGAATATATTAGAAATGTAGCTATGGGGGGTCCACCGGAACCAGCAAAATTTTGAAAGTGGTCTATGAGAAAAAAATTCTGGGAACCTCTGCTTTAAACCAACGGTTTTAATTTTTTTATTGGAAATTTATTAAAAAAAATTTTTATGGAAGGAAATTTTAATAATAACATTATTTGGCCTTACTCACTTGTACTTGAAGGTTTACGAACTGAACCCTTGTTGGATCGAATCAATTCATCTATATTTGAATAAATTACTTTATAAAGAAACAATTTTTAAAAATACATATACATTTAGTAGTTGTAACTAAAAAAAAAAAATTATCAGTGAATGAGTTTTTAAAAATTATTATTATTATCAATGTACTATTTTTTTTCTGAGAGATATAAACATATATTTTTTATGCCATATTGATCCCCTGAAATCCAATTATTGAGTCTTGACCTTTGTGAAATGCATTCTGTCTGAATAATAGGTGTATAGCGGTTGGTTGCATGTTTGTAAATATCCATCAGGTTTTGTCTCCTACGCTTGTTGCATGTTGTATTTTGTTCACGTAGAAATTAGTACAGATAACTCATTCTATTTTATTTATTTCTTCTGTGCAAAAAACTTTGAATTGGTTGGGGTACGCTTAATGTTTAATGGTGATAGTGTCAACAGATGTAAGCAAAAATTATAAATATATATGTGTAGGTAATGTTACTATTTCATGGCTGATTGTTTTATCTGTTTATTTAAATAAGCTTTTTTTAAAAAATGTTTTTATTGAAATTTACAACTTTATAATAAATACTTCAAGTAAATATAATGAAAGATATATCATGTCCCGAGATAAAGGCAAGTAGCGAAACTACCCAGTGGTAGTACTCAAATAAAAAGTTCAACTTAAAAGGTCACGAGGCCATCTTCTTTTCAGATGCCTCGGAGGATTATCAGGAATTGAAGAGGTATCGAGATATGGACTAGTGGGTTTGAGTGGAAATGAAGTTTGTCATGAAAAGATTGATATAGGATTCAGGCCAAATCAGCAACTAAGTGGACATTAAGATCATTATGGATTACTTTGTTCTTAACAAAGCAAGGAGCATTGAGGATTTTACGAAGGATTTTGGATTGTCAGGATTGAATGCAAGAGTAATTCGATGGCTCATTGGAGCCCCAAAGTTCTATTCCGTACGTCCCAATGGATTTAATGATTGTTATGTATATGAGTCTTTTGTAATTAATTGGGAGCTTAGAGCGTTTGTCTAGTTAATGTTGAAGTAGCCTGAAACGGTATGCTGTTTCTTGTCGTGTCAGTATCATAGAGAATTCCAAGTTAATCTTTTGTCTAGATGTAGTCCTAAGTACCAGACCTGCTCTACAGGATTCAGTGGGAGGTTATTAAACGATATGGGAGGGCAGGCAGTAATTGGTTTATGACGGAGGGTAAAAGTGATTTGACGGGATTTATGGGAATTTATTTTAAATAAGCTGATTTAAATACTTATTGTATTAATATTATTCGAACATATTTTGAATATATTTACATTTTATTTTAATTATGACGGAGGTATTGTTGACCATTGATGAAATAATAGTAAATAAATATATTTTGTGTAATCAGTGTTGACATTCCAGCCTAAGTTGTAGGCTTTCATCAAAAAAGGTCAGAGAACATTTAGATCAAAATAATAAAGTAAAATTTACACAAAAGAATATATCTGCAGCCTCAGTGAAAAAGTGGCTAAGTTGAATTTCATCTGAATGAGTTTATTTGACTGAGGGTAGTGGAATTGAATCGTTTCATTATCCTAGCCTTTAGCTTGAAACAAAGTTGTAATTTAAGCAATAACTCTATTTTAAGTCAACACCTGACTTAAACCACTTATAAATATAAACCCTGAATTCTTTAGACTAGTCTGTTCATCATTACAGTGTGTGCTCATCATACTGTGAGTACAATCATTGTTATCTATCTCAAAATCTTATTCTAATCTTAGGAAGTTTAAAATTCCTATTTGGATTGTTGTAACAATCCCGTTTTGGCCGCTGTATGATTACAAGAGCAATACTTTACAGACTTAATAATATAATGGATTCTTCATTAAAAAATATATATCACAATATTTTGTGAAACTTCTTAAGCACGAAATATGTCTCTATTTTTTTAAAAAAATTTATCTATTTTTGGGAGCGGAGTGGCTAAGTGGTAGAGCACTGAGTTGCCGGGAATCCTGGTTCAAATCCCGCTGCGGGCAAGACTATTATTTAGTCTGTTTGCAGCCGGAGATGGATCGTATAGGATCTAGGACGCTCCTGGGGCTCGCCCAGCCTCCATAAAGTGGATACCCAAAATAAGGGGGGAAATCTGGCGGTTGAGCGTGACCTAGCACAAGTCACCTCCTCGCAGAACTATTGTCCATGAAACAGTAAAATCTCTACCATGTACTGAACCCCAGACCCGTTCACGGGTTTTAGTACAGGTTTTTTTTTATCTATTTAAATTTTTTAGTGATATATTTTATCGGTGGTGCCTAACCTTGGATTGAGGAACTACTTTTAGTTTAGTCTAATGTTGTACTCGATAAGCTAAATTATAAATATTTTTTGAAAATTGGCAAATCACAAAGCCATTTATCCTGACTTCTTTAACCCGTAAAACACTACTTAATACTTTTTTTGCACTTTGTTATTATTATTTTTAAATTATTCATCGAAATTCACAACTATATTATAACAATACAACAAGTAAATGACAGGAATGATACATAATGGCGTGGATGAAGACAAGTAGAGAAACTACCCTGTGGTAGTAATCAAATAACAAATCCAACTTAAAAGTTCATGAGGCCATCTTATTTTAAATGCCTCGGAGAATTATCAGCAGGAATTGAAGAAGTAGCTAGGTTTGAAACAAGTGGGTTTGAGTAGGAATGAAGTTTTTTATGAAAAGACTGGTATTGGGTTCGGGCCAAATCAGCAGCAAATGGGACATTGAGGTCATTATGATTAGTAATATAATAATATTCGTAACAAAGTAAGGAGCATTAGTTTTTGAATTTAAATGGAATGCATTGATTTAAGAAATAAAACAAGCTGCATCTTATTCGAATAATTCAATTTTATAATAGTAATTTCAGTACAGGGAATGCAGTGAAATAAAATTAATATTTAGATTTTCTTATAAAATATAAAGGGGGCAGGGTAGCTCAGTGGTAGAGCATTGAGTTGCCATGCCAAAGCTCCTCCCAGGTTCAATCAGGCTGTGGTAGAAAATTTATTTAATCTGTCAACAGCCGGTGATTGAGCCTTTTATATCTGGAGACCCTCCTGGAGCTCACACAGCCTTTATAAAGTGGGTTCCCTTATTATGAGAAAAAACCTGGTGGTTGAGTTTGATCTAGGACAAATATCCTCTGCACAACCGCTGTCCTAGGTAGTCTCTGCTACATGCTTAACCCAAGGCCTGGCATTAATATTATATTTTTATATTGATATGGATAAGGAGTTCAATGTATAGAATCCTGAGCTTCCATGCTGAAGGTTTCGGGCTCAAATCCGATTGTGAAAGATAAGTTATCTGTTAACAAATATTAAGGGCCTTTTGGGATTTGCAGACTCTCCTGGGGCTCATCCAGCCTCTAAAAAGTGGGTTGCGTAATGTCGGTCAAATCAATGTACAAGCATCTTTGAAACAGTATAATTACTAGAATAGAATAGATAAAGTATAACTTTATTCTGGGACAAAGTCCCTTTAGAATAACAAATATGAACAGAAAAAGAAACATAATATTTATCTGGCCAGAAGCCTGAATATTACAAAAAAAGAAAGTGTGTAAAAAGTGACAGAAAACAATTTAAAAATAAATATTTGGACAAAAAATAATAATAAGTAAATAAACAGTACGAATCTTGACAAGATATTAAGTAATTAAAAAGAAAAGATAAATCCATAACTTTTGTTAAATGCATGAACTAGCATGCAATAGTTTTTTTACATGATTTACATCTTCTTAAAAAACAAATTTAAAACAACTAAATAACACAATTCTATTAATTACATTCTAAGCAAATGACTAACTTGCTTAGAGATCCTCTACTACTACATGTAATGGATCCATTCTTCATAAGTTATAGTTTTATCTGTTTTTTATATTTATTTTTTGTATATAACTATTTTTTTGATAATTCCTTAATTTGTCGATAAATATAATTTATTAATATCGATTTAAATTTTTCTGGTTATTTTCATTACTAATAAGTCTTATTGCAGTAATTTAGGGAGTGGAGTGGCTCAGTGGTAGAGCTCTTTATTTAATCCGTTAGCGGTCTGTGATGGACCCTATGGGATATAGTACCCTCCTGGGCTCACCCAGCCTCGAAATAGGGGGGTAATCTGGCGGTTGAGCATAATTTAAGACAAATCGCCTCCCTGCAAAACCGTTATTCAAGAAATAGTACAGTCTCTACCACGTGCTGAAGACCCTCCCTAGGTTGTAGTAGTACAGATTTTTTTATTATTAAAGTAATGTAAGGTTCCAAATGCGTAGGGACAGAAAATCTTTTGTTTGTTTTTTTCTCACCTACACTTGCACGTGCCGAATGAATAATAGTCCTGTGGATTTCTAGTTGGTACTGAATGATAAAGATGTCTTCTCGGGTTTTAAGAAGACATTCAGTGATACGTCTTCATTGGTTTAATTTAATAATAACAGCTGAGCCCGCATACGTGTTATTTTTAGTCTCCCGTCTGCGTTTGTTATCTGGCATCGGAGTCCTACCCGTTTGTTGTAGTGTCGTTGCAACTTAACCTGGATATGTAATAAGATGGTATGTCTGTATGTACGTCAGTGGGCATTTTTTATTGACGTACCATAATAATTATGTTAACGTTTCTGTAGCTTTATGTTTCGGCATACCACTTCTCATCTTATTGCATCACTGTAAACTCTGTTCAATTGGAACATACACTGGCAGGCTGGTAAACTTTCTTAACTTAAAAACTAGTGTTCTTAACTAATAAATTAAGTACTTTTATGAACATATCAAAACTCTTTCAAAAGAGAAACGACTTAACTCGACAATTGTCCATTTTTGAGTTACGCCTTCAGTGGCAATTGTATTGTTTGAAGCTTTTTAATTCAGGAACGAGATATCTAATATTACATTATATATATTAGGCGGATCCGGGGGGGAGGGGCACGGGGCACATGCCCCCCAGACGGTTTTGTGTACTGTGGAGAATCCATTATAGTACATACTTATAGGCAAATCATGTGATGATAGTTGTTAAAATAACAGAAATAACATGAGTGAAACTATTGTTTTGATGTTTTAATAAGCCTTTCTATAAATAGTACAAGTGTATTTCTAAGTTATTGTTGTTGTTTTTTTGCCCGTCTGTCCGTTTTGTCCTTCCCCCAGAAAAAATCCTGATTCCGCCCTTATGATATTACATTTATAAAGTCATATTTTGAGTTCTATCATGAATTTGAAGTTGTAGTTTTATGGAAATAATTAAAATAAAGTTATAAAATCAAAAACTTTCTAACGGTTAATAAATTAATTTCAATACCATCATTACAATAGGATTCCTTTGCTCTACCAGTACCAACAATTTTTTTAACTCGCAGGAACTTTCAAATACATTTATTAAAAAATTATTATTATTATTTTTGTGTAACGACGTTGTTTTTATGTAAATAAAATAAAATTTTTGAACAAAATTCATGACAACGTATATATTATATAAAAAAACAATCTACACCACTACAAGCCATGAAGGGTCTTGGGTTTAGTACGTGGTAGGGACTATACTGTTCCTACGGCAATGGTTGTGAAGGGAGGTGATTTGAGATCACGCTCAACCATCAGGTTTCTGCAAAATCAGTTTCAGATTAGGGTACCCAGTTTATAGAGGTTGGGTGTGCCCCAGGAGGATCTTTAGATGGAATCCAAGACGATATTAAGATTCCACCCGAGATATTTCCTAAGCTCGACTTAGAAGAAAGGATAGAACAAATTGCTGATACAGTTCATTTGTGGCGTATCCGCTATTAAAAAAGGATGCATTGAATAACTGGGTCATGTGAATGAAAAAGAATGAATAGAATCTCCTAGATAATAATGATTGGCTGTCCAGGTAGAAAGAGGAAGATCAAGGCTGCATTGGGAGGACAATCTGGAAACAGGCCTGTGAACCTTAGGGTTGGGGGAGTATGAGGTTGGTTGCGAATATGATTTATTGTAGAGAATGGTTATTCACGGCCCATATCCAAGAAGAAGAAATAAGGTTGGAAAATAGAAATGGATAACTGAATTGATAAATCAGAGAAAGTGCAATCGCCACCATAAATGCTTTATGTTATACAATGAAGAGAGCAGAGTGGGTCCGTGGTAGAGCACAGATAAAACTTATTTAGTCTGTTTGCAGCCGGAGATGGGTCATATAGGATCTAGAGCCCTCCTGTGGCTCACTCAGTCTCTTTATAATGATATAAATAAGTGGGAAAAATCTGGAGGTTGAGCGTGACCTAAGACAAGTCACCTCCTTGCAGAACCGCTGTCCATGAAACAGTACAGCCTCTACAATGTACTGAACCCCAGACCCGGTTGTAGTGGTACAGTTTTTCTTGATATATATATATATATATATATATATATATATATATATATATATATATATATATATATATATCAAGAAAAAAACTATATCAATATAACCCATGAAGGTTGTAGTAACCCATGCCTCAGTACATGGTAGAGACAGTACAGTTTTTAAACGGTTATAGAGGAGTTGAATTGGCCGACAGGTCTTCCACCCAATTAGGTCACTCCACTTTAAGCTCGATGGACCCCAGGAGGGCTGTAGCGGTTAAATTATTTAATCTGTTACCAACCACGGATGAAGCTTGTAGCATCTACAGAGTCCTGGGTTCACCCATCTGTGGGTTCTCTTAATTGGGAAAAAACCTGGTTGTTGAGCTCCTTCTCCGACTAATCACCTTCTGCACAACCGTTGTCCTATAAACTGTACAGTCTCTACCATGTACATAGCCAAAGACCCTTCATGTGTTGCTGTGGTAACGGTTTGTTTTTTGTATTCATTTAGTACCAAGATTCATCCTAAAGTGCAGGCCTTGTTCAGGGCCTAAGAGCTTCAAGATTCAAACCTTTATAATTGATAAAAAATAAATAGATAGATCAATTGATAGAGTCTGTCATGGTGTACTATTGCCTTAGTGAGATGTCTTTGTTCTGGAGTACTCTAAGTACCTGAAGATATAGATCGTTTGAAAATACTTCTCATTTTCTTGCACGCAGTTAAAAAAGTATTGTAATCGCGTTAATGTTCTTTTTACATATTTAAACGGTTATATCGGTTTCGACGAGACTTATATGTACATACTTTCGTCTGTCTCTAGCAGAACTCAAAAAGAGTTACCCCGTATTTGCAGTTGGTGTATCATCTATTTGTGCACTTCCTTTTTTGGTCCCTATACCCGGAAGTTAATAATAGCATTTTTAATTAATAAATATTATCATTCTCTTTATATAAAATTATTTTAGTGATGTAATATTTTATCGGCGGTTCCTAGCAACGAATAGAGGATCTTATTTTTGTTTAGTCTTATGTCTTGCTCCATCAGTTTAAACCATACTAATATTATAAATGCGAAAGTAACTCTGTCTGTATGTCTATCTGTTACGCTTTCACGCCAAACTACTGAACCGATTTAAATGAATCGTCGTCACGTCATCAACGTCGGCACATAATAAATAAGTTTTGCTTATTTTGGTGTTTTCTTTGACTGCACCCCCAACTATTTCTTCCTTAAATTAGAAGATACAGTCGACCAATTCTTCTCTAACATAAATGAAATTTGGTACAGAGATACGCTAGAGTCTGAGAAAGGACATAGGCTATTTTTTTTAATGCGAAAATAGGGTTGTAAGGCGTTGAAATAGGGGATGAAAGTTTGATATATTTTAGAATGTGTTTATTACCAGGTGACTAGCTGCCATATGTTATTTTTTAAAAATGGCTGTATAAAACAGTTAATAGATTTTAAAAATTTCAATAAATACTAGGTAAAATCGATTGCTAAAAAACAAATTATAACTTCATTAGGTATGATAATGAGGTGGATATAATAATTAATATAATATAAAGCTTACTTAAAAATATAACAATTCATTTTCTAAACTTTTCTAATATTGAACATATTATACTGTCTAATAAAGAATCCTACTCATATTATAAATGCGAAAGTTTGTGAGGATGAATGTTTGTATGTATGCTTGTTACTCTTTCACGCAAAAACTACTGAACAGATTTGTATGAAACTTTACAGTAATATAGGTTATACATCAGGATAACACATAGGCTACAATTTATAATGATTTTGTGTAATTTAGTCATAATATAACGATAAATTTCAATTAAGTCGGATAAAATTCTGCCCTCTGAGTAGCTTGCACACGTGTTTCTTGCTCGCAAAATCTAAATATTTTCGCTGAACTAAACAAATCAAGTAAAATCGTTTACGTATATTGCAGTAGGCAAGTAGGACCGCCAAAACTAAAAACACATCGATAAATTACCAGCATATGTACATTATTCTAATCCTTTCAGTTTTAATTTCTCGCTGCTGCCGTACAAGTGAAACCATTATACTAAGTAATCCTTTTCAATAAATTCAATAACATTACATACTAATCCTTTACTGACACAAGCAACAGTAAACTTCTGTCCTTCCTGTTTGTTAATCAGTGTCAATGTATGTTTCACGGCTGTGCTGATCTGTTTGTGATGAAATTTGATATGGATAATCTCAAGCCTGGGGAAGGGCATAGGCTACTTTTTATCAACACACCACACAGGCGAAGTTTATATAAAATTGTAACTGATTAACTAACACCCAGCGGTCAATGCATAGCAGAAACCACTGAACTTAAAATTATGAAATTCGCAGATAGGTTCTTCGTGTAGCTTAAATTAAACCCCAAGGATTTCCCCCTTAACATAATAGGGGTTCAAAGATTGTATGAAAACCGTCAGTTTTGAAGTTTTTGGTAAACTCCAATTGAAGTTGCATCTGAAATTTTGGATGCACTAGTAACTTATAGTTAAAAGCAATTTAAATTATTTATTTAAAATGATCTCTCACCAAATTTGTGGCAGACCAAATTACACTCGAGTTAAGCCCGGTTATAAATACTTTTAAAAATTGGCAAATCACAAAGCCACTGTTCCTCACTTCTTTAAGCCAAAGTATTGCATTGGTTTTAATTTAATTTGAATGCATCGATTTAAAAAATAAAACAAGCTGCATCTTATTCCAATGTTTCTATTTTAAGACTATTGTTTCAATATAAAGAAAGTAGTAAAGTAATATTAGGAAACTTAACTTATCAATAATATATTCTTTTTTTTATGCATAGGACAAATCTAAAATGAAAAAAATAATCTCTATTATTTAAATATGAAATGGGTTCTAATATCACTGCTGAAAGACTTTTATTTAATCTGTTAGCGGTCGGAGATGGATCCTATGGGATCTGGGACCCTCCTGGGGCTCACCCAGGCTGTATAAAGTCGGTAAACAAATTAAGGGAGAAATCTAGCGGTTGAGCTTGATTTAGGACAAATCACTTCCTTGTACAACCGTTGTCCAAGAACCAGTAGTCTCTACCATGTACTGAACCCCAGGCCCTTTAAAGTGTTGTAGTGCAGGATTGAAATATGATAATAACGGATGTTTTAAAAATGTATTAACTATAATAAGGTGATAAGTTATTTTGGAACTTTATAATACTTCTGTTGAAAAATTGTTTTTTTTAGTTGTTATATTATTCTTTTGAAGGAGCGATGTATATGATGATTAAAAATGTATATTTATGCATATAAATTTGGATATTAATATGTTAAAATATATTTGGAGCAATTAAACAATGAATATCTTCTTATCTTTCATATCACAAGTCACGCGCCGACTCGGTACGACTAGGAATTTTGTTTTGCTCTTGAAAGTAATTGAAGGGAGGTCAAAGACAGGGGATTAGAGGTGCCACTCTAAGACAGTCACCTACCTGCTGCGTACAATGGGACCGTCCATTGTGGTCTTTGGGAAGGTCCAATCATCGAGTTCCCCCTCCCCCCACTCCTGACGTCATCAATCCAGACCCACGTGAGGGGGGACGTCGTGTTATCTGCTCAGTCGACATGCCGTCCCTCTGCTGTGTGCCCAAGTGTACCACCAACTACAGTCGCTCCGACCTCAACGTGAGTGTCTTCGCGCTGCCGAAAGACCCGAATCGTAGGAGGCAATGGCTCAAGGCGATCGGTAGGCAGGAGTACACCCTGGGCAAGAGTTCCGTCGTCTGCCTCCGGCACTTCGAGGAGGGATCCTTCGTGAGGGAGGATCGGACGACACGAGTTGACGGGAGCCTGGTGGTCGTCCCAAGGATCAGGTTCAGGCTGCGTCCCACGGCTTGTCCCACTCTGCATCTCGGGCTGTCAGTCTCCCCCGTGCATGAATAGTAAGTAACTATAGCAACCTCTTTTAGTCATTAATTGGGTATCTGTTCCGCAGGTCGTCGCTTCGAGTTGAGTCAACAAGTATTAACTGTTTATTCGTTTCATTTTTAATATTTTCCAAAAATAGAAGTTGTCATGAGCTTTAGTATGTAAAAGAGAATGTAATTCTGTGAAATGTGTAGAGTTCGGTAATAATTTTATCTATAACTACAACATCTATATCTTAAAACGTTAGTTGATAATTTTATTTATTGATTAAATGATTACCGAAATTTTTTCAATGCCCATAATTACACTCTCTTTTCCATACTATAGCAACTTGTATTTTTGGAAAATACTAAAATGGAAAACAAATAAAATGTTATAACTTGTCAAAAACTCAACTCGAAGTGACAACCAGCGGAATAGTTACCATTAATTGTTATATAAACAACCTTATAAGTCATATATGAGAGTTTCGAGTTAGTATCAATGAATCTTAATATCCTGTTAATTTTATAGCCTTAACTGAAGAAAACCTTAATTCACAACCGTTGAACGAAACTATCATTACTCTCTATTTGTACAGGTTTCAAACAATCAAAATTAATAAAAAACTACTTCTGTTGAAAATTTTCACTGCATTTGAAGTGAAACAAAGAAGAAAAAAAGCAAGGGGGTACACTTGACAATTAAATAATTAAAAATTATAACAATATAATATTTTATGCTTGCTCTTCTTTTTTAGTTTATAAACATTTATGTAAATTTAGTTAGTCTTAAATTATTACTTTTTTATTTTTTGTAATCTTCATAACTTTAGAAGCTTTCAAAATTAAAATATTTGTTTTTGAAAACTTCATGTATCTTTGAAGGGTCTTGGGTCCAGCCCCTAAAAGTCTTTACCTCTACAACTCATGAAGGGTTCATTCGGTGAAAGTGACGGTACTGCTTCTTAGTCAACTGCTGTGCAGTGAATTTTGACGAAGATTTAAGGCTAATTGTAGAATTGCAACTTATTTTTACCCTGAAAAAGTAGATTATTTGTACAGGCTTCAAAATATCACAGTAAATAAATTTTACTAACCAATGCATCTGGTTAAATTATAGGTACATTATATTTGAAGTAAAAAAAAGCGAAACAATGGGCTACACGTGTCAATTAAATAATTAAAAAATTATAATAATAATAAAATATATTATGCGTGTTCTAATTGTGAACCTTGTTTTTACGGTTTAAAAATTTTTATGTAAATTTATTTATTTTAACGTTGTTTTTTTTTTTGTAATTTTCATTTCTCTATAAGCATTCAAAATTATAATATTCCTATTTAAAAACTAACGGTACCATCGAAGGGTCTTAGGTTAAGCCCCTAATAGTCTGTACCTACAACCCATAAAGTTTTCAGTATGTTCCATACTTTTTCTAAGTCAACTGCTGTGCAGTGAAGTTAATGAAAGAATTAAGGCTAATTGTAGAATTACATCTTGTTTTTTCTATTTTCCCTATGAAAAAATAGATATTTGTACAGGTTACAAAATATCACAATAAATAAATTGTATTACCGCAATACACCTGGCTAAATTATTCACTTATTTGAAGTAAAACAAAGAAAAAAAAATAAGGGCTACTCGTGACAATCAAATAATTAAAAAAATTATAATAATATTTAAATATTTTATGCTTACTCTACTTTTGTAATTTTTTTTTGTGTGTTATAAACATTTATGTAAATTTTCATGATTCTAGAATCTTACGAAATTAGAATATTGCTATTAGAAAACTACCTGTACCTTTGAAGGTGCTTGGGTTCAGCCCCTAAAGTCTGTACCTCTACAACTCATGAAGGGTTCATTCGGTGAAAGTGACGGTACTGCTTCTTAGTCAACTGCTGTGCAATTAAGTTGTATTTGACTAAGAATTAAGACTAATTGTACAATTACAACTTATTTTTACTCGGAAAAAATAGAATATTTGTATAGGCTTCAAAAAATCACAATAAATAAATTTTATCATCACAATACATCTGGTTAAATTATTCATTATATTGAAGGCATATAAATAAACAAATTCATTCATTCATTCGGCGCTACAACTCGATTTCGAGTCTTGATCTCCTGTACTAACATCCACCAATTGTCTCGGTCTTGTGCCGCCGCCATCCAAAATACCTCCTGATCCAAAACTCCTTGTAAAATTGTTCACTATATTTGAGGTAAAACAAAGAAAAAAAAGTAAGGGCTGCACGTGACAATCAAATATTTTAAAAATTATATTAATAATAAAATATTTTATGCGTACTCTTATTTTATAAACTTTTTATTTATTTATAAACATTTATGTAAATTTATTTGGTCTTAAGTTATTCCTATTTGAAAACTACTTGTACCCTTGAAAGGGCTTGGGTTCAGTCAGCCCTAAAAGTCTGTACTTCTAGAATCCCAGAAGGGTTCAGTAGGTGTAAGTGTCGATGCTGTTTTCTTGTCAACTTCTTCAAAATTGTATAGTATTTGTAGAATTAAGGATAATTGAACCATAAAAACTTTTTTTTTTTACTTTTTCCCCCTAGAAAAATAAACTATTTAATTGGGTCTAAGTTCCTCGAAGAATAGTAGGAGACATCTTCCCGGTCTAATAATAATAATGTTTTTTATAATTATTGGACAATTTTTTTATGTTTAAATATTTTTATTTTTTAAAGAGAAAAGATAGGCCTTCGGCCGGGATTCGAACCCGGAACCTTTAAAAAAAAATAATAATGATAAAATATTTATTTGGGAATTTTATAAAATGCAATAATATTATGTTTTTGCTCATTTTTGTATTTACGTGGAAGCGTAGATGGAGACACTTCTCATTGAAGACCCCTAGCGTGGTTCATTTCTGTGTAGTAGATCCCTGCTCCAGAGACGTTTCTTTTAATGTGCCCGTAGTCAGTGGTGTCTTTTCATATTTAGGAAGATTAATTATGTTTCCATTTTTTTTTTACTTTATATTTAAATACTCACTTGTCAAATACAAATAATCGACAATTAGCAGATTGACTGTCAGTGAGCTAGAACATAACGACATGTCTGGGACTCCGGTGGTTTACCAGATTAAAAAAATATATAAACGCCGATATTTCCTGATATTTCGTCCTTATTTTAAGAGAACTTCTCCGGGAGTTTTCCTGAAGAAGTCCTTAGGGGAGTGATAACGATTTATCAAAAAGAAAGTAAACATATTCTTCTTAAAAAAAACAAAACAAATAATACAACGGAGTAAGCGATAAGAGAATAATTCTCTTGTTTGATTTGTATCCGACTTTTTTTTTTGTTTGTTTTAAATTCTATAAAACATGGCCAGTTTTCCTAACCCTATCTTTTCTATATATTTATTTCACTTTTAAATTATATACACTCTAAGTTGTGTTTTGCATACACAGGGTGTTTCGGAATACGGTACTATTTTAGGTATGTGTTCTCTTACACAAAATAATGAAAAAAGTTCATATTAACATATACCTCAAACTCATTTATTAAACTGATATCAAATTATTATTATTGTTGTTGTTTGTTTTATTTTTTAAGGGCAAACAACTACAAATGGTTATTATTGCCCTCACCGCTAGAAAATATACATATTTACATTATCTAGATAATTACAACTACTTAATAGAAACAATAGACAATAATAATAGAAACATATTACATATCGTAGAAACATATTAAACATATAATAGAAACAATAGATAATAATAATAATAATAGAAATAGAAACAATATATAATAATAATAATAGAAACATATTACATATAATAGAAACAATAGATAATAATAAAAGAAACATATTACATATAGTAGAAGCGTATTAACATATTAAACATATAATAGAAACAATTTATAATAATAATAGAAACATATTACATATAGTAGAAGCATATTAACATATTAAACATATAATAGATACAATGGATATTAATAATAGAAACATATTACATATAGCAGAGACATATTAACGTATTAAACAGGTAATGTAAGGATAAATACTTATATAAAGTTATTCATACTAAAATAAAACGTTATACATATTTCTATATACAATTTCAAATATAATACAATATAAAGTTTATAATATTTATATAAACATTGCACAAATTAATAGTTCAAACATAGTTTATAACGTTGTACACACACTACAGGCATTACATTACACACACACACACATATATATATTGGATATATAAATATATATATAAACACACATACACATATACCTTTACGTATATGTCAAATTGACTGGAATATATTGCTGCTTTTAATAAATTCTTAATTATTATTATTTATTTATTTACTACATTAAGACTGACTGGATAATGTTTAGCGTGTTTAATTCTATATTAGGTTTTAATCACCTGATAAACAAATGAACGATAAGCAATGGCAGTAGTTGCTCATCTGTTTGTCTAGTTCTGCGTGTTTTAGTGTGAGTGAATACTGTGAGGCAGTTCAATTTATGATTATCATGGGGGACGCCACAAATGTATTCACTTTTGCAGAACAAACAGACACGCTTTTAACTTATGGCGAGGTACTTAGAAACGGTGCCGCTGCTGTTCGAAGATATCGTGAAAAATTTCCTAACCGAAGTATACCAAATCTTAGAACGTTTGAGGCCATTGAAAGACGCCTTTGGGATAATGGTGTGCTAAAACCTATACGAGTAAACGCCGCTCGACAAAGATTTCGAACTGCAAACGTTGAAGAAGAAATACTCGATGCTGTTCAGTTATCTCCAACTACTAGTACCAGAAGATTGCCTCGTCGTTTCCATGTTTCCTCTACTAGCGTATGGCGAACTTTACTCGAACAATTGTATCCATTTCACGTATTGAGTAGGCAAGATTATAACAAGCGCAGAAATTTCTCCCAGTGGTTAATTCGACAATGCACACGAAATCCTAGCTTCCTGATCTCCATTTTGGTTACTGATGAATCTTGCTTTACAAGAAACGGGCTTCTTAATTTTCGAAATAGCCATACTTGGGCTGGAGAAAACCCTCATAAGACTGCTGTTGAACATTACCAACATACCTTTTCTTTAAATGTCTGGTGTGATCTTCTAGGCGACATCTTGGGCCCCTTCTCTTTGCCACCTAGACTGTCAGCTATATCTTACTTCCATTTTTCCTAGAAGTTATTCCGCTAGGCATTAGGCAAAGGTTGTGGTTTATACATGACGATGCTCCAGCTCATTTTTCTCATGGTGTCACTTATTATTTAAATGCAAATTATGGAGACCGATGGGTTGGTCGAAACGGACACGTTAAATATAAATCTGTTTAATAAATGAGTTTAAGATACATGTTAATATGTTAATTTTTTGTTTATTTTGTGTTAGAGAACACATACCTAAAATAGTACCGTGCAATTCCGAAACACCCTGTATAAAAATAAAGAAATTTGACAGAGATCGTGGGTTCGGAGCCCCACAAGTTGCCTAAGGCTTTTTAAATGGAGTAAAAAATCTGTGAAGTTATTTTTATGTACTGACCTTCGGAAAGTACATAAAATGGGGGTCGTCCCTTGCCTGTACGGTGTCAGGCACTCGTTAAAGATCCCTTTCTTAGTAGTGTACTGAGTAGGCAAAATTTAGGAATCCCACTGTAGCATTGTCCATAGCAGCATGAAGTGTTATTAAATACATAAAAAAACAAATTAATATTGTTTTGTTTTTGTTTACATTTAAATGTTATTTCGATATTTTCGGATCTTTATCTATCGATTTTTTTTATACCATTCCTTCCTATTCTTTATAATCTAAGAAAAAAATAAACAAATTCGGTTGGAACATAATATATCTATACCATTGGATGGCAAGGCCGAAAATAAATCCATGTAAGAGTGATAAATAGGGGATCGGAGTGGCTCAGTGGTAGAGCACTGAGTTGCCATCCCGGAAATCCTGGTTCAGATTCCGCTGCTGGCCATGAGTTTTATTTAGTCTGTTTGCAGCGGGAGATGGATCATATAGGATCTAGGACCCTTCTGGGGCCCACCTAGCCTCTATAAAATATTATTAAAAATAGGATAACCAAAATAAAGGGGAAAATCTGGCGGTTGAGCGTGACCTAGGACAAGTCACCTTGCAGAACCGTTGTCCATGAAACAGTACAGTCTCTACCATATACTGAACCCCAGACCCTTCATGGGTTGTAGTGGTACAGGTAAGAGATATAAAAGATCTGTTCTATTAAATTAAAAAATAACAAATGATAAACGTACATAAATAATTGAAAAACTAGTTAGAAAAAAAAACAGAACAGTAGCTTAAAGTAACGGAAATGATATGGGGTATTTTTTTAATAGTTTATTCATTGAAATTTACAACTGTATTATAACAATACATGTAAATCACAGGAATGGTAAATATTTTCATGAATATAGGCAAGTAGAGAAACTACCCAGTGGTAGTACTCAAATAACATATTCAACTTAGAAGGTCGCGAGGCCATCTTCTTTTCAGACGCCTCGGAGGATTATCAGGAATTGAAAAGATTGCTAAATTTAAAATTAGTGGTTTTGAGTGGGAATAAAGTTTTTCATGAAAAAATTGATATCGATTTAGGGCAAATATGGAAGATTATTCGTATCAAGGAGAATTGAGGATTATACGAAGGATCTGTATTGTAAGGATTGAATACGAGAGGAATTCGATGGCTTAGTGGAGCCGCAAAGCTCAATTCCTTAAGATCTGATGAGTCTAATGATTGTCATGTATATGAGTCTTTTGTAATTAATTGAGAGTTTAGAGCCTTTGTCTAGTAAATGTTGAACTAGGCGAAAACATCGAGCTGTTTCTTGTCGTTTCAGTCTAGTTTAATAAATGTAATTATTTCAACATCCAACTCCATCAGTTTTTGTGATTAAAGAGAACGTTATTTTCTCCATATTAAAGTATATGGCTTAGTCTTTTTCTGTCGTATATGTTTGCAGTAAACATATCTGAAGAATACATATTAGTAATATCTTGTTAATTGTTGATGATTATGATATTTTATTTTTCGTTCTCGAAATTCAGTCTATTTTTTTACTTCCTTTTGGCGTCTTTTCGAGGATATATTGGTCTCGTAATCATGCCCTAACAGTGAAAAATGGAAGAAAAAAAAACTGTACCACTACAACCCGTGAACGGGTCTGGGGTTCAGTACATGGCAGAGACTCTACTGTTTCATGGACAACGGTTCTGCAAGGAGGTGTCTTGTCTTAGGTCACGCTCAACCGCCTGACCCCCCCCCCTTATTTTGGGTTCCTCATTTTTACAATATTTTGTAGAGGCTGGGTGAGCCCCAGGAGGGTCCTAGACCCCATATGATCCATCACCTGCTGCAAACAGACTAAATAAAAGTACGGCCTGCAGCGGGATTTGAACCAGGATTTCCGGCATGGCAACTCAGTGGTAGAGAAAAATGAGCTTTTAGTAAAATTAAATAAAACACTTGTGTAATTATAATATTGACACGTGTACGGGGGTGAAATATACAGGTGATTCTTAGAAATTGGTGACGAATAGATGTTAACAGATCAATCAACCAAATACCTGTTCAATACTTGCATGTTGTGTAATATCAATTCGTCTGTACTATTTTATATTTGGAGTACTGTTTTATTTAATATAATTCAAAAAAGCTAATTTTTTTAGTGCTAGGGCATATCTATGAGAACAATAATTGTATATAATAACACAATTATTGTGTTGTGAGTTTAAAGACATTTTTTTATTTTATATTTATATTGGTTTCCCTACTCTAGGAGTTGATATTTTATATTTTCCAACCCGATAGTACAATATAACGATATGCTGATAGTAAATTAATTATTATGCTATTTTTTTTAGATGAATGGATGCGTTGATAAACAACTTATTATCTAGTTCTATTCGATGTTTATAAATTGAATACTAACTCAAGTAGGAACAAATGAAGATAATGTTTTATCGTCTTTATCATTGATCTGAATTATGCGACTGCACGTTTCAAATCAATAGAGTTCATGATCCTTTCTGCTACCAGGCAGTATAGTAAAAGATATTTTAGCCAGATATTTCGTCATAATGTTTAATCGTTATAATTTATTTTATATATCGTCCTTTATGCATTACGACACCAATCATCCGAACGTCATGAAACTTTGTAAAATAGTTCAGTACACTCTAGGGAAGGTTTCTACAAACTTGTTTTCTTATTTTATTTATTTGGATTTGAAAATGTTTTCAAAAATTTCTAGAAAAAAAATAATTATTCGTCTAAAAAACGTAATCTACCTTTTTTAAAGAAGATTTAATTTTCTACAATTTGAGCCCAACCGCAGCTCTGTAGGTCTAATAGAACCTGAGTTCAGTCCTATCATATCTATATATATATATATAAAAATGAATGTATCTGTGTTTGTCCTTTATGCATTACTACACCAATCATCCGATTGTCATGGAACTTTGGGAAGTAGTTCAGCACACTCTAGGGGAGGTTTCTACCAACTTTTTTGTCTTATTTTATTTTTTTTTGGATTTGAAAAAAATTTCTAGAATTAATAATTATTTGTCTAAAAAACGTAAACAGTCTTTTTTAAAGAAAGTCATTCATTTATATTTTATCAGTTATGAGTGTTGTATATTATGTATTTATTATATAATATAGTTAGATATAAGATGAATAAAATGTAAAATCAACAATCTATTTAATTCGTGTTTTCATTAATTCATTATTTCTTTTAAATTCAAATTTTAACTAATATTTTTTAATACTATTATAACAGCCACAGCAACGCGTGGCCGGGTCAGCTAGTTATAATATAAAATTGACGTTAGTCAACGAAGTCCTAATTAAAGTAATGTTCAATGAACATTCTTCCCCTTGTGTACATCGCAAAAATTTCTAGAACACGGGGATATAGGATCGGTGTAGAGAATGGATTTGTCTGGCCTTGTTACGAGCCAGGGTAGCTCAGTTGTTAGAGCACCGCGCTAGAGACGCGGGCGACCCAATATCGAATCCCGGCCTGGACAAATATTTTGTTTTCAAAATAAATATAAAAATATTTAATCATTATATATTTTCTAAGCAAATGTATTAGTTTAAAAATTGAATTCAAGCTTGTAAAGAAAATTAAAATACTTGCTTCGTTTGAAAGTTAAAATCGCCACCTATTAGCTATGTGTCATTCTTGTCTTAAGAACATTAAGAAGATCCCTAGTACCTATACAGTACACATTAAATAGTACTGGACTGTTTCCTGGACAACGGTTGTGGAGGGAAGCGATTTGTCCTAGAGATCATCCTCAACCTCCAGAATTTCTCTTTACGGGTCGTAGTGGTACAATTGGTTTGTTTATTTCTGTTTTACGACACCTGATGCTGCTATGTCTAATCAGACGCTGCTACAGTGGGAATCCTAAATTTTGCATATCCAGATTTAATTAGGATATGGATCTTTAACGAGTGTCTGGCTAGGGACGGCCATTTTAAGTCCCGTCTAGAGGTCGACATTCGTAAGTACTTTTTTCTCCCTTTAAAGCCACCTTCCGCATTGTTAACCCGCAATCTTCGGCATAGTAAATTGCCATAACCATTACACCACTGGTAATACGTATTTTTTTTTTATTCTCAAGCTCAAGTAAATTTCATTATTATTAATCAGAGGTACATCTTATATAATTGTAATCAATAAATATGTTAATTATTAGAATTATAAATAACCTTCGATAGTTATGCATCTTATCGGTACTTATATGTAGTTGGAGTGCGGTGTAGCTAAGAGAACCGAGGTCTCAGATTCGATACCCGTTGCGGAAAATAAATTATTTATTTTGTAATCAGCCATGTATCGATCCTATGGGATCGGGAGACCCTCCGTGAACTCCCCTAAGACTTATAAAGTGTATACCTTTAATTGGGAAACTTGGCGTTTGAGCATGATCCGTTTCCAATCACCTCCTTGCACAGTCGTCTTGGAAACAGACAGAAAATCACTATAAGTTTAAAAAGGCTTTGAATTTTGTTATTTATATTTAATCTTCTTAACTAAGAATGTTTTATTCACCGTTTTTATAAAACATAAAGGCACTTTTATCTTACCAACAATCTATCTTAAATATTTTAAATAGTTTTTTGTGTATTTGTACTTCGAATTTTGTGCATGAGAAAGAGCTACAAACATTATAGCTTTACTAGTTTTTTCCCGCGGCTTCGCTCTTGTGGAATTTGGTCTGCCACATAAAGTTTCGTGACGGGTCATTTTAAATAATTTGTTTTTTAACTATAAGTTACTCATACATCCAACATTTCAGAGGTCTAACTTCAAAACTGACGGTTTCCGTACAATCTTTAAACATTAGTTTTTGCGTGAATGTGTAACAAACATACATACAAACTTTCGCATTTATAATATTAGTAGGATATCAGCTACATAGCACCATTACTTCTATATCCAACAAGTGGCAGATTGTAATATTTCAATAAAGTTTATAAAAAAAGTAGGATATCAAAACAATATTTTCACTCATGTTCTTTCTGTTATTTTAACAACTATTATTTAGTAAAGCCTTTAATTATGAACTATAATAGATTCTCCACAGTACCTAAAAAACTGTCTGGGGGGGCACGTTCCTCTGTGCCCCCCTCCCCTAAATACGCCCTTGCTGTAGCCTATGTGTTATTCTGATGTATAACCTATATTACTGTAAAGTGTCATCCAAATTCGTCCAGTAGTTTTTGCCTGAAAGAGAGACAAACATACAAACTTTCGCATTTATAATAATAGTAGGATATCACTCATTCTACCATTCATTTATTTAAAAAAATAAAACCTGATAAGCTCTACTTACAGTTTGAGCAAAACTGATTTTTACGTGCCTGACTGAAATGTGCTAAGGCATGGGGCTATATTTAAGATATTTCACCTTAAAATAAAATTAACCTCATTCTCACAACGTCCTTATTTATTTAATAATTAAAACTGTCAAATGTTTAAATCTATTTATTTAAACAAAAGGCACTCGAAACTATAAACGAAATGGAAAACTAAATAGAGATAAGATATGGGATAATTTAATCTTTCCACAGCGGGATGAGAACACTATCAATTCGTTACGTAATATGCCTTTTTTAAAATGTCCTCTCAATTCAGGGCGAAGGATTCTCTTAAACAATTCTATTTATACTCGCTTCCTTTTTAATAATTGTACAATAATTATTTCAAATTATAGTTATACTCCTTTTGGTAATTATTCCGCAGGTTGTCGCTTCGAGTTGAGTCACAACAAGCTTTAACTTTTCATTCGTTTCCCTATTAATATTTTCCTAAAATACAAGTTATCATGAACTTTAGTATGGAAAAGATAACGTAATTATGGAAAATGTGTATACTTCGCTAATAATTTAATCTAGAAATGAACTTTTCAACATACATCATCTGTACTTCGAAATTTTAGTTGAAACTTATATTTCTTGATTAAATGATTACCGAAATCTACTCATTGCCAATAATTACAATCTATTTTCCATACTAAAGCTCCTGATAACTCGTATTTTTGGAAATTATTAAAAATGTAACGAATAAACAGTTAAAACTTGTAACTCACTTCGAAGCGACAACCTGCGGAATAGATACCCTCCCTTTTAATTATTATTATTGTATAATACACGTATCCTTTCTAATAATAATTGTATTGGTACTTCTTAGGACATGTATTCTAGTGATTTAGCTCTTATCAGTTCTTGAAATGGCAATTATCAAATCTTAATGAAAGGAAAAAAAATTGTTGCGCATGAGACAGCGTTTTATTTTCTTCCTTCCTTGAAATTAATTCTTAAAATTCACCTTCAATTTCAATGGATATTTAGTTAATTAATATAAATTATTGACTAGAAAAATCACTTAGTTTAATTTCCCGCAACTCTATTATCTTCTATTCCGGCGTGACTAGGGCTGAATATATCAAGTCATTTGTAGGCAAACCACACGCAGTAAATCTCACATCTACATTTAAAAGAGAAACCTATAGTGTCAGAATATCATTCCGATACAATTCAACACGTATTTGTTTCTAGACCTCTAATCAATAAACACAAAATTTTCGATAATTAGATTTAATTTGCCTTAATAATAATAATAAAAAATGTATTTTGCATTTTACAATCGTAAATAATCAGAAATAAATAAATAAAAAATAAATAATAAGGCTTAGCAAACCCCAAGGCTCGATGCCAATACCACCATTATCTGCTTACAAACCTCTGTCCATAGACCACTACCCAAACCCAAATTAATTTGCCCTAAGCAACATAAAATTTAAAAAAATTAACTACAATAATCAACTAATTTTGATTTTTCAACACTCTTTTGTGTGTTGAATATAAATTTATCTAAAATATTAACTTTCCAACGATATATCACTACTCTTATATCTGAAACTTTTCTATATTTTTCTCTTCTTGTTGATGATAAAAATGTAAAAAACCCGTACCACTACAACCCGTGAACGGTTCTGGGGTTCAGTACATGGTAGTGACTGTACTGTTTCATGGACAATGGTTGTGCTGGTAGGTGATCATGCTCAACCACCAGATTTTCCCCCCTTATGTTCAGTGCTCACTTTATAGAGGCTGGGTGATCCCCAGGAGGGTCCTAGGTCCCATATGTTCCTTCTACGGCCACTAACAGACTAAATAAAAGTATTGCCTGCAGCTGGATTTGAACCAGGATTTTCGTCAGGGCAATTCAGTGCTCTACCACTGAGTCCACTCCGCTTCTTCCATTTAGTTGATAACATATTTTTAAATAATATATAGTTTTACATTAATTTATTACTATTTTAAAAAAATACTTGAGCATTAAAAAAATCAAATATTTTTTATTTTCTCTCACGTTTCTTTAAATTTTATTTTAAAATAATCTGTATGATGATTTCCGATCACTTATATTTGATTTTGTTGTTAAATGTTTTTCAATATTATAAAAATTGCAATTATTAAAACGAAAAAAAAAGTATGTATATATATTTTATTTATTGTTCTTTTTGATTATTTAAATATTAGATATATATATCTTACTAATATTATAAATGTGAAAGTTTGTATGTTTGTCTCTCTTTCACGCAAAAACTACTGAACGGATTTGGATGAAACTTTACAGTAATATAGGTTATACATCAGAATAACACATGGGCTATAGCAAGCGCGGTTTTAGGGGGGGGGCAAGGGGGCAGCCTCCCCCCCCCCTCGACAGTTTTATAGGAACTGTGGAGAATCCATTATAGTACATAATTAAAGGCAAATCAGGAATTAGCATCTTGAAATTTGCAGATAGGTCCTTTGTATGATTTAAGAAAGAAGTTTGGATAATTCCACCCTTATTATAATACGTAAGAGTTCAAAGTTTGTATGGAATCCGTCAGTTTTGTAGTTAGACATCTGAAATTTTGTACGAGTAGCCTATAGTGAAAAAAATTAAATTAGTTAAATAATTAAATTATTTATTATTTTAAATTATTGTTAAAAAGCACTGTCAAGAAACTTTATGCGGTAGTCCAAATTCTATGCGAGCGAAGCCGCGGCCAAAAGCTAGTATATATATATATATATATATATATATATATATATATATATATATATATATATATAAATAAAATGATTAAGAAGGCCTAGTAATGTAAAAAAATATATCGAAAACAAATTGTTGTAAGAAAAAAAAGAATTACTTGAAGTATCACTTTGTATTATCAGCTTTACATATATTCTCAATTTACTAAAAAAAAAAAAAGGTTCTACAAATTTAGACCAAACTATGTGTATTGCTTCACTTTTGACTGATATTCAGTATCAACTGAATTCTGTTCTCGAAATAGTTGATTTTACACACATCATAAATTTTTTGTCAAAAACAAAAACTTTATTATTTTAATATTCAATGAAATTCACAACTGTATAAAACTAATACAAGTAAATAAGATGAATGCTACAAATTGGAATGAATAAAGACAAGTGGAGAAACTACCCAGTGGTAGTACTCGAATAATAAGTTTGAAAGTTTCGAGGCCATCTTCTTTTCAGACGCCTCTAGATGTTGCTAGGTTTGAAACTAGTGGGTTTGAGTGGGAATGAAGTTTGTCATGAAGAGATTGATATCGGATACGGGCAAATTCAGCAAGAAACGGCACATTAAGGTCATTATGGATTACTTTGTTCGTAACAAAGTAAGGAGCATTGAGGATTTTACGAAGGATTGAGCCCCTAAGCTCTACTCCGTAAGTGGGTCTAATGATTGTCATGTATATGAGTATTTTGTAACTAATTGGGAGCTTAGAGCGTTTGTCTAGTAAATGTTGAAGTAGCCTGAAACGGCGAGCTGTTTCTTATCGTTTCAGTCTAGAATTACGATTCCAAGTTAAGCGTTTATCAAGATGTAGTCCTAAGGACCTGTTCTACGGGAATCAGTAGGGTGTTATTAAACGATGCAGGAGGACAGGAAGTCGTTGGTTTACGACGGAGGGTAAATGGAAAAACAAAACTGAAATAATTAAATGATAGTCAATATCAGGTCTTATCGTCTGGACTTAATTGCCGAAATTTCAAAATTTCCTACTCTATTGTACAGTTTTTTTTTCTTTTAAATAATTATCTGTCATTCATTGCTTGTTGTAATTAACTGTAAGAAATATGCAAGAGATCCTTATAAGCGACAATTCCCGAAACTTGGAATAAATTATGTATAAATATGAAAAATTTCCGAAAAAAAAATATAAATACATATAGATAAATTTCCTTTAAAACGTAGAAACAGTGCATTGGTCTGTAGTGGTTCTCCTTTAGTTGTTGTGACGAGATATTTTTAACGGGACTTAGCTGCTATAGTCTCCAGTTTTTTTTTATTTTATGTTTCTTATAGAACGCGCCATGTGTTCTTAATTGTTGGACACATCAGTATTCTCTTTGTGCCGGGGTTTGTTCTACTAGTCTCGAGATACCAGAGATATTTCAACTTTTTTTTTTAGCTTACTATGGGGTAATCCTTGTTCTCCTAACGGCGGACCCCATTTTACAAATTATACAATGAAATTATACTTTTTAATTGTTCTACAGTAAGCATTTGAAGTTTTAGTAGAGGTTCCCGATATTATTCTAGAAATTGGAGTTCAATTTAGTTATTCCTTGTATTCCCCCTTGTTGAGCTTATTAGATTATTAGTATAGTGGAGCGTCGATTATCCGAACGTCTAATTAACGGAACTGTTTTTTTTAAAATGTAATATTAATCATTATAATTTATTTTATCTTTATATGATATAATTTTTTAAATATTTTATTTGAAAAGAAAAGATATGGTCAGGACCGGGACTCGAACCCGGAACCTTCACCTCTCCGTGGGGACGCCTTATCCATCTCGGCTATCCTGGCTTGAAAAGAGGGGATATGACTGGCCGTGAAGCGAAGCCAGGATAGCCGAGATGGATTAGGCGTCACCACGGAGAGCTGAAGGTCCTGGATTCGAGTCCCATATCTTTTCTTTTCAAATAAAGTAATATTAATTAATTTGATCAGATCATCCAGTTACTTATTTGAATTGTTAAAATTATTGTTATTTTAAATAAAATTTGACGAAAAATAAAATGGCTTTTTCCATGAACGTCAATAAAGGGCTCCAATCATTTCTCGGGAACAACAAAAAAATGAATTTAGACTTCAAAAAGTTTTTGCTTACTAAAAACTGTAAACCTAATTAGGTATTTTTTTTTTTTAGATATTTCATTTGTTTATCTGAATTCTTTCCTATTCATTTGTTTGGTATTTATTTTTTAGCGAATTCCTATTATCCGAACCAACCCTACAACATTAGCTCGGATAATCGACGTTCCATTGTAGGCATAAATTATTGTTTTGAGATATTAAGTATTTCTTATTACATAATAAAATGATTAAGACCGTGGAAACATTCCAACGAAAAGTCTTCAAACTAAAACAGGAATAGAAATTATCTGTCCAATATTTCGCCCATTCAGGCATCCTCAGGGTAGAAAGAGAATAACAGCAAAACAAAACATGAATAATGCACCCAAGAAACATCCCACCACCTCGAAGGCTCAAATGCAACTCCTTTTCAATAATAATATAATGAGTTTTTTCCATTTTAAACTTATTTTATTTTGATAGATTAAAAAAATAATTTTTTGTTAATAAGAGAAAAAAACTTTTAAAAAATAAAGCAGTGGTAGTGACATATCACTGCGTTCTCTATGTTGAAATAATATAACTAAAATCGGAATATGGGAATAATGTTGCTTGTTTTATTTTTTAAATCGATGTATTTAATTTTTCGTTTTAAATTCAAAAAGAACTCCTGCCCTACTGTATCCTTTAATTATATTCCACTGAACCCTGTCGAACGGATACGTACAGGACTCCACCTGGACAAACGCCTCACTTGGAATCCTCATACAAGACTGAAAAGACAAGAAACTGCTCGTCGTTTTCACCTACTTCAACATTTACTGGACAAACGCTCTAAGCTCCCAATTAATTACGAAAGACTCATTTACATTACAGTTATCAGACCTATTAGGACATACGGAGTTGAGCTTTGGGGCTCTACTAAACCATCCAAGTCATCTCGTATCCAATCCTTGCAATCCAAAATCCTTCGTAAAATCCTCAACGCTCCTTATTATGTCACAACCAAACTCATCCATCATGATCTTAATATCCCATATGTTGGTGATTTGGCCCAAACTAGATATCTATCCTTCCATGACAAGCTCCATACACACTTGAATCCACTAGTCTCTCAACTTTCTTCCCATACTATTCCTGATAACCCTCCGAGGCGTCTCAAAAGAAGATGGCCTCGAGCTCATCTACTATAGAACTTTATTGATATTAGCAGATTTACTTATTGTAATATTATTATAGTTGTAAATTTCAATAAATTAAATTTTTTTAAAAATTAAAAAAGCGTTATATTTTGTGTAATGGCTTAAAGAAGTCTGGAACTGTGACTTTCTGATTATCTATTTTTTTTAAATATTTATAATTTGACTGATCAAGTATTACAAAAGACAACCAAAAATACTTCTTCGATCTGTTGCTAGGCAACGCCTATAAAATATATCATCACTGTTAGACTCTACTGTTTCTAAGGCAACGATTGTGCAGTTTGGTGATATATCCATCGACCGCTAGGTTTTCCCCCCAATTTAATGTACCCATATTATAGAAGTTGGGTGAGCCCCGGGGTAGTCTCCAGACCCCACAGGGTCCACTCTTGGCTGTTAACATATTAAATAATTTACCTACAAAAGTCTGGATTTGAACCTCGAACCATCACCATACCAACTCAGCGCTCTAAAGTTACATGTCCCTATGTTTGATAATAAAAAAGGGTGATTGTGTATTAACGCCACCGCAGTTATATTAGCGTAAAGAGCAATCTTGTTCGCATGCGCAAGCAGTTATCTTACTAATATTATAAATGTGAATGTTTGTATGTTTATCTCTCTTTCACGCAAAAACTACTGGACGGATTTGGATGAAACTTGACAGTAATATAGGTTATTCATCAGAATAACACATAGGCTATTGCAAGCGCGGATTTAGGGGAGGGGGCCACAGGGGAACGTGCCCCCCAGACAGTTTTTTAGGTACTGTGGAGAATCCATTATACTTCATAATTAAAGGCTTAACTAAATAATGGTTGTTAAAATAACAGAAAGAACATGAGTGAAAATATTGTTTTGATATCCTACTTTTTTTTTAACACTAATGTGAAATATTACAATCTGCCACTTGTTAAATATAGAAGTAATGGTGCTATGTAGCTGATATCCGACTAATATTATAAATGCAAAAGTTTGTATGTATGTTTGTTACACATTCACGCAAAAACTAATGTTTAAAGATTGTACGGAAACCGTCAGTTTTGAAGTTAGACCTAGGACATAAATAAAGGCAAATCACTTGATAATAGATGTTAAAGTAACAGAAAGAAGATGAGTGAAACTATTTGTTTTGATGTCCTACTAATCTTACTAATATTATAAATGTGAAAGTTTGTATGTTTGTCTCTCTTTCACGCAAAAACTACTGAACAGATTTGGATGAAACTTTACAGTAATATAGTTTATAAATCAGAATAACACATAGGCTATAGCAAGCGCGGATTTAGGGGGGGGCACGTGTCCCCGTGTCCCCCTGACAGTATTTTAGGTACTGTGGAGAATATATTATAATAGGACATAATTAAAGGCAAATCAGGAACTTACTATCTATAAATTTGTAGATAGGTTCTTTGTATAGTTTAAGAAAGAAATTTGGATAATTCCACCCCAAGGGTTTCCCCTTTAATATAATAGGAGTTCAAAGGTTGTATAGAATCCGTCAGTTTTGAAGTTAGATATCTGAAATTTTGGATGTGCGAGTAACTCATATTTTAAAAATATAAGTAAACTATTTATTTTAAATGATCTTTCCCGAAACTTTCTTTGGCAGACCTAATTCATTGCGAGCAAAGCCGCGGGAAAAAGCTAGTATTTTATAACAGTTATATTTCTAACAGCTGATTAGTTCTTGTTTGCTGATTTGTTCTAGATTTGTTATTGTTGGCTTATTTTTAGTGCTACGAAAATGCGTATTTGGGATTTTCCAAAAACAGAAGAAGATGTAGTTTTATTCTTTCAGGAGCGAAATATTTTACCGAATAACGAAAATGTACCAATTCGCATGAAATGAAACTTTATTTTGGTCAACGTAACTTTTCGATTGGAAATGTGAATCAGGTGAAAGAAAATAGACTGTTTTCAATCCATATTAAACTGTACATCGGCCCTTTTTCCACCGAAATCCGATTGACCAATTTCTTTTTAAATAAATTATTTTGATTTTTAATTGTTCATGATATATTCCATTATATATTTATTTACAATAATATTTATTAACTAATTAATAATTAATTATAATTATGTATCTTGGATATACTTTGTTTTTAAATAAATTCTTTTGATTTTTAATTGTTGGTGATAATTTAAAACATTTAAAATTCTAACCCCGATAAATAGATTTAAAAACGTTATCCAAGATAACTGTTATAAAATATAACTGCGGTGGCGTTAATACAAAAGTACCTAATAATGTTTACTAAATAAATATAGATATTAGTAAAAAAATAATTAAAAGTAGTTCGTACAAGCTTCGTTAAAATAAAATTCAAGAACTGAGAACAAGTAAATGTCCGTGAGGTGTTTTAATGAAAATGATTTAGCATTCTTGTTTACCCAGCTGCGTTTAATTTTATTTTTAACCTACCTTAGTATTTAAATCATTTTAAGCAGTCTTGTTTAAAAATTATGCAGTGTTGGTAAGACATAACTATAACTTAATTGCTCTGATAAGTATAATAATAATATGATAATACTAAAATTTATATTGATTATTGTTAGAATGACTAGTTTTTAGCCGTTCAATGGCACTATGTAATTTATGTAAAAATATGTAATGAGATCCCTTTGACGTTGTAAATATTCGTTAACGATCATTAAAATTGTTAATATTCTTTCTACTCTATACGAATTTGGTCCAGTAAATTTATCAATCTACTCGTAGTTGCAGCCATGCCTCCATCCATTTTTTTACGTATTTATTTCTTAATCAATTTATTGTTACGGTTATTATGTTTCATTAACAACAATTTTAAATTTTTAAATGATCGGTTTTTTTTTTCTCCCGGTTTTTGTTAGGTCCAAATTCGAAATGGCGGCTGGTAGAACATTTTTGGCTTCTCTTTCTCGGCCACTTATATAGATAGAGGAAAAACATTTACTGACTTAAGTTGTTATTTTTGTAAGATTCAATCATTTTCTGATAAAAGAATGGGGAAAAATTCGTATTTGTCGTGTCGTAAATTTTATTTTAAGAACGCAGCAGAATTCTGTGCAGAGTAGCTTCTCCTTTTGCCAAGTCAGCGTGGATATAGTAGTATATAGCAGTTCGAATATCTGCTTTGCAAAATTTTCGCTGTTCTAATTTTAGTATATATTTCATATGTGTATTTTTGAATGTATCTGTAACTGCTACCAATTAACTAGACTTGCAATGTTACTGTTAACCATGTAACTCTTTGCAGGCAAATTTAACGTTAAAGTGGATCATTACCAGTTTCAAACAACTTATAATTTTTACTAACTAACAACTTATTATTTTTACAGCTTTATTTATAATTTAAGTAACCAAAAATAAAAATAAAAAAGTTGCATATATGGGATGGGGTGGTGCTCTCAAATGTTTTGGTTTGTTTCATACGAAATGTAAGTTTTTCATTTCTAAAATTCAAATTTGAAATTAGTTGAGTTCTATTATTCCAATCTCTGAAATTGAGCGAACATTTTTTATTGCTCCATCAAATATTACTATGGAAACACAAAATTTTCTTCTTTTTTTTAAACTTGGTCACTCAGCGGCACCAGCTGCTAGAAACATGACCACCACATTCGGGGAAGGTTGTTCTAACGGACGGATATTTCGCCGGTGTTTTGAGATATTTTCAGCTGATGACAGAAATTAATTCATAAATAATTAGTTGATTTCTCCTTTCTAGCCAGAGGTGAAACCATCTTATCTACGTCGTATTGCAGGAATAAGAACATTATGGATCTGAAACTTATCAAAAAAAAAGTTTATGTTGTATTAAGTTAATATCTCTGGAGTTACGATGTGAATATGATGGTGTAGAAAGGATAAATGAATTATTTACGAATTAATCTGTCTCACCATCTGAAAATTTCTCTAATTAAAAATACACCAAAATCGTGTTCCATGGTCATAGTTTTTTACGTATCAAACAATGTTCGTTCAATTATAGTAATTGTAAATATATTTAAAAAAGGTATGATTAAAACAGCTCGTTACTATCTGTAAATAAAAAAATAGTAGACAACAGAAATCCATTTATTCCACTTTGAATTTTAGAAATAATAAATGGGAGCATTTAATTTAAAAAGATCCAAATTGATCTGACATACAACATTTTTTGTGGTGATAATTATTTTATTTTTACAAAATTATAAAAAAGAATCTGTTACTTCGGACTTCTTACGGACTTTCGTGCCAACGGATAATTTATTTCAAAGTCATTGTATTGTCTAACTCATCAGAAAAAAAAAAAATAAAAAAATAAAGGTTGAATTTTCAAGAACGATTAATGACATTTTAACAATAATAATAATATAGAACAACAAAAGCTCTGAACTGAAAATACGATTACATGTTAGAAATAAATGGGAAAATTCGAAATAAAAAGCTTCAATTATAAAGTAGAGAATTTTTTTTTCCATTTAAAATGCTGCGAATACCTTAATCAAATCAGTTGTAAATAGAACGTGGGAAATATAGCAAAAAGTTTACGACTGTGACGAAGATAAGAGATAATGACGACAGTTGTGACTCAGGCTATCCTCAGATAAAATAGACAGTAGCTGATAAAAGAGTAAAAATCTTGTTGTCTTGTCTCAACAGGGCAATGTCAGTGCTCATCAATTGTGTTAAATGTAGTTTCCATGATTCTATTTAATCTCCATAGAAACGATTACATCTATTATATAATACTATGCGATATAAATTATCATATACAACATTAACTTCAGTTAATTATACAATAAATTCATAAACATTAATATCTGCTAAGTAATAACAGAAAAAGACACTTGATTGTTAAAAAAATGTTTTTTTTTCCATCCTTCTAGATTTTTTTTTTTTATAATTACAATATAAAATGAACCGTACATAAAATACACAAGAACAGCTGGTTTTTTTTTGTCTTTTTTTCTCATCCCTTAAGAGCTTATTTATAATTAATTACAAAATATAATAATACAATGAACTGTTCATACAAGTACATACTATAGACAAAACAGATTAAGTAAGTACAGACCGGATTTTTTTCCCTCTCCTTATCCTTCAAGATTTTATTTATAAATAATTACAATGTACAATAACATAAATAAATACATTTTTATATGGTTGTAAAAAAATGTCTACATCCCAAAAAAAAAAAATCTATCGAAATCGAAATTACCTAAGATTCAGCACATTGAACAATCTAGCCTTATTTTTATTTTCTTACTACTAATTGATTTATCGTATATATTATTAATATTTTAAAATAATAAATAATAATATAATTAATAATAAAGAAAATGTAAACCTGTATCATTGCAACCCATGAAGGTTCTTGGGTTCAGTACATGGTAGAGATTGTACTTCTTGGACAAAGGTTCTGCAGGGAGGTGATTTGTCCATGGTCACGCTCGACTGTCAGGTTTTTGCTCAAATTAAGGGTATCCACTTTCTAGTTGGGTGTTGGGTTAGCCCAGGAGGGTCTGTAGATCCCACGGGGTCCATCTGTGGCTGATTAAATGTTATAATAGTTACCAACAACCAGATTTGAACCTTGACCATCAGCATATACTCGTATATATATATACATATTTATTCGCTTTCTTTGTTTTCTTAATATTTTTTTTCCTATTCTGAGAATTTCAAAATCTTGAAAATCGAATTTTTTACCTTCTATAATGTGATGTATATACCAAAAATTTTAAATTTGTATTCATTTAACCATTTACTGACCATTGTTTCCAGTTGGGAACATAGATTTCAGATTTTTTTAACAATATTTCTGCTTTACCAAATGCATTATCAATTTAATTACAATTAAATAAAACATTAAATTGTATGAAAATATTTTTTCTTTTTAAAAAGAGTGACCTAAATCGACTCCACAAATTTTTGAAATCTTAGTTTTTTGTAGCAATCGGTCAATTTTTCTCATTATCCCGGTAAGTTTTTGAAAACTGTGATTATGAATCCATTAATTTGTATATATTATTAGGAATGAATCACAAACAATTTAAAACTAAATTTATCACAATAAGTTGATTTCGTAAATTGACTTATATATTGATTAGACCCCTCAACAAGCCATTGTTCCCAATTAAGAACATTAAAAAAAAAAATTTACAAAACAAATTTTTTTTTGTAATGATCAGTATAATGTTTAAATATAAAAATAAGAAAGGGTATACTAAGAAAAAAATTGAATGGGAAACGAGTTTGGTCTTTAAAGGGTTAATAAAAAACTTAGTGTCAATTTATTTTTCTTCAAACTTTATAAAAATAAAAATAATATTTTTTAAAACAATACTTTTTTTGTTATTATTATCATCTATGGTTTCTATGCAAACAATTTTTTTCGTTATTTGACTATATTTTAATTTAAACTTCTTATTAATTTGATATTTTAATACTTTATTTAGTTCATGCACTAGATTTTTATAAAAATTTCAGTTTTTTTCTTTTAATGCACACACACACACACACACACACACACTTGTATAGACACTGTGAAGTTTTTTAGTTTTGATATAATTAAAAATGGGACAAACATAAGATGTCCAAGAGGTAATTGCAGTGGCCTAATATGAGAATCTGTTAATATTTACACAATACTACCATTTTAAAAATATCCATTTGGTTTCTTCTTTAGTCATTTCGGTCATTTGTTTAGTTTTTTAACAACCTTTACAGGTTTATCTCAAGTACAATCTCTTTGTACAACTTGTGTTCAGTATCAGTAAGACTTTTATCTGTCATTGAACCCAAACCGTATTGTTAATGTTTGTTTTTCGAATTAAATACCCATAATATGTTTTTTATTGATTAATAATATCAAATGAACAGTATTTTATTTGTGACAGTCGGATATAATTTTGAAACTTATTTCTTCGTAGTTATGTGACTATTTGTCATGATTATATCTTTCCATTAGACTTATTCACACACTTGGTTGGGAATAAAACAACATTTATATTTTTCTGCAAAATAAATCATTTTTCAAGAATATTGTGGTTTTTACTTCCTTGTTGCGATAAAGGAAGTATTTTAGTCATGAAATATTATCGATTTTCAAATTTTAATGGATACATCCATTTTGACCTTTAATTAAAAATTCTTTATTGTGGGGAAAACGTATTTTTTTTTTAATATGAAATACTTTTAGAAATAATTATAAGTTGTTTTAGTGATTTCTTAGTTCCTCCTTTCACAAATTTAAGCGGTTTAAAAACTATTAATATAGTTGGTAATGGATGTTTCTTCACTTATTTTTTTTTCATACATTTTTTAAACTAATTTTTTTTTAGGAGTTAATTTATATTTTATTCTTAGATATTAGAGTAGAAACTCTAATATAATACAAAATGTTAGAAATTTTGTTTTCTGTAATGTTATTCTAGAGGATTTTTTCCCAGTATAAATAAAGAATGTATTATTATTATTGATGATATTTAACATTTTAATATCAATGGAAAAAGCATATTAAGTTTAGATATAGTTGATGTACCGAAAGTTGCTTAACTTTACTTTTAACTATTAAAATAAACTGAAAGAGCTAGTGAAATTTAAATGATAATTTTTTTAAAAAAATAGTGTGCCCAATCAATTTAGATACACATACTACTTCAGATAAATTCTTGTATTTTTGAAAAATTCTAATGATTATGTAAAATAGAAGGTGATGTGAGTTTTATTTTTTAAATATATTTTTTTAATAAGCATTGGTGATAGGGTTTATATTATTCTTCAAAGTTATTCATTGTATATTTTATTTTTTTATTATAACACAAATCACACATATGTTGCACTTAAATGTTGTTTATGTATATAAATTTAAAGAAAAGTGTTAAGTAATTTAATATTATTTTTAATTGTTTACAAGATAGTTGTAGCAAAAGAAAACATGTTTTTGAATGTGAAATAAGTGTACAGGCATGCGCTCATCAATCCTGCAAGGCTTGTCATCCCGAAATATGTTTTTAATGATATTCATCTGCATGACCTCTTCAGAACATGTAACAGAAAAATCTGAAAAGATTATCATATTTAATTTACATATTTTTAAGGGTTTGTGGAATTACATAATTTTCAGTTCTCACTTCTTGTTCAATGTTTGCACCGAGTTACTTTAATGTCTTAAATTTAAAATAATAAAGTAAGATTAGATGATATGAGATTTATTGTATAAAATATTTAATCTTTCAGAATATCAGGACTGGTATTGGGATTTTTGACAAAAGAAATAAAAAAATCATTTTGCATTCTCTTGTTAATAAATGTCAATTGTTTTATAACATTATTTTAGGTTATATTTTGAGAAATAAATACCATTTTTATCATTTATGGGTTAAAAAATAAATCATGATTTATAAATATTTATAGCAGTAGCAAATATTTTTATTTAACTGATGTCCAAGACTAGAATCCTTCCACCCAGTTCTGGTCCTGTTTTATTTTACATGATATTAAAATTTATTACATATTTTCATTGTAAAAAATGTACCAAATTTTTTTAAAACGATTTATTGAAAATTTTATTATCTTTTTGAATTTTCTCATGTAGATTACTTTAGATTTACTTTTAATTTAGTCATTCAAAGTTTTTAAATGATATTGTCTTGCTTTTAGCCGTGGTGTAAGGAACGATGCCTCTTTGGTACCACCAATTCGCCAAACCGCTTCAATATTTAAACAGCCTGTTACGGTTTACCGGACACAAGAGGGTAAGGTGAAGGCTGATTTCAAACACGGGCCTCAGGAGAAGCCTAAACAGGTCTGTATTAAATTAAACAGTAGTATTATATTATTGTATAATATATATTGTATTTTTATGCCCTTGGATAAGGAAATAAAGACTGAATTGTGTTTCTCTGAAAAAACAAACAAAAGATATATTTAAAATACATATTTACATTTCTTAAATAATTACAAAAAACTCTAACAAAACATTCACTCACCTGAAAAAACAAAAGAAACAACATTTAAAGCTTTTACTTTGTTTTTCTTTATATCTTTCAGAAGATCAGTTTATTAATGCTCAATATTATTTAAACATTGGTCACCTGTGGTCTAGTGGTTAGCGTAACAAACTGCTAAACCCAAGATCGTGGGTTCGTAGCCCGGCAGGTGGCCATGCGATTTTTTTAAGGAAGTAAAA